>OY740781.1:0-85000 GCA_963514005.1 Raja brachyura
CATTTGGCGGTCTATAATACACCCCTAAAAGTGTTGCTACACCGTTCCCACTTCTCAGTTCCACCCAAATAGCCTCCCTAGACGAGCCCACTAATCTATCCTGCAAAAGCACTGCTGCAATATCTTCTCTGACAAGCAATGCAACCCCTCCACCTCTGGTCTCTCCAATTCTATCACACCTGAAGCAACAAAATCCTGGAATATTTAGTTTCCAATCACAACCCTCCCGCAACCATGTTTCACTGATTGCCACAACATCATATTTCCAGGTGTCAATCCAGGCTCTAAGTTCATCCAGCTTTCTTACAACGCTCCTGGCATTAAAATATACACATTTTAGATGTGTTAGATGTGGAAATGTGTCAGACTCGATAATAATCAGCATGGGAGTACCTCAAGGCTAAGTGCTCAGCCCCCTGCTCTACTCACTCTATACTCATGACAGCATAGCCGGTCATAGTGCGAACTCCATCATCAAGTTCACTAACGACACCACTGTTGTGGGACGTAACACTGATGAGGATGTCAGAGTTTATAAGAACTGTCCATATGGTGCCAGCAGAATAACTTGGACCTCAACACCAGCAAAACCAAGGAACTGATTGTGGACTTTGGAAGGAGTAGGATGGGGACCCACAGTCCCGTTTATATCAATGGGTCAATGGTTGAAGGGGTCAAGAGCTTTAAATTCCTGGGCGTGCACATCTCTGAAGATCTTTCCTGGTCCGAGAACACTGATGCTACTATTAAGAAAGCACATCAACTACTCTACTTCCTGAGAAGATTATGGAGAGTCGGTTTGTCAAGGTGGACTCGCTGTAACATCTGCAGGTGCACAGTAGAGAGCATGCTGATGGGTTGCATAGTGGCTTGGTTCGGCAACTTGAGCGCCCTGGAGAGGAAAAGACTACAAAGAGTAGTAAACACTGCCCAGTCCATCATCAGCTCTGACCTCGCTTCCATCGAGGGGATCTATCGCAGTCGCTGCCTCAAAAAGGCTGGCAGCATCATCAAGGACCCACACCATCCTGGCCACACACTCATCCCCCTGATACCTTCAGGTAGAAGGTACAGGAGCCTGAAGACTGCAACCACTAGGTTCACGAATAGCTACTTCCCCACAGACATCAGGCTATTAAACTTGGCTCGGACAAAACTATGAACATTAATAGCCCATTATCTGTTATTTGCATTTTATTAGTTTATTTATTCATGTGTGTATATATTTATACAATGATATATGGACACACTGATCTGTTTTATAGTCAATGCCTACTATGTTCTGTTGTGCGGAAGCAAAGCAAGAATTTCATTGTCCTATCAGGGACACATGACAATAAACTCACTCGACTTAACTCGATGAGTGAGTAAAGGTACAGGGGGTGAGTAAAGGTAAAGGTGCAGTGGGAGCAGCTGTTTGAGTCAGATACCTGCTGATTTCTCCTAGCAGTTTCCATTATATTATACTGATATCGATCCAGGGTAAGGCGAGAGAATGTCAGCCAGAGCAGTGTACTGTACTGCATGTCAGATGTGGGAGGTCATGGTGTCGGATGGCCCTCTTGACGTCCACATCTGCATCAGGTGCAGAGAGATGGGGCTCCTAAGGGACCGTATTAGGATCCTGGAGCAGCAGCTCGATGACCTCTGCCTGGTCAGGGAGAGTGAAAAGGTGATAGAGGAGAGTTATAGGGAGGTGGTCACTCCAAAACCACAGGAGAGAGACATGTGGGTCACGCTAAGGAAGGGCAAGGGGCAGAGGCATGAACGAGTGAGTACTCCAATGTCAGTACACCTGGCAAATAAGTACTCCTGTTTGAGTACGGATGGGGGTGACAGCCTACCCGAGGGTAGCGACAGCGGACGGGCCTTCAGCACAGAGACCGGCCCTGTTGCTCCGAAAGGTAGGGGAAAAAAGAGGAGGGCAATAGTAATTGGGGACTCTATTGTTAGGGGGTCGGATAGGCGATTCTGTGGACGCAGTCGGGAGACCAGGATGGTGGTCTGCCTCCCTGGTGCCAAGGTCTTGGACGTGTCTAAACGTGTCCAAGATATCCTCAAATCAGAGGGAGAGGAGCCTGAGGTCGTGGTACATATAGGTACCAATGACATAGGTAAAAAAAGGGAAGAGGTCCTGAAGGGAGGATTTAAGGACTTGGGAGGAGAGTTGAGGAAAAGGACCAAAAAGGTAACAATCTCAGGATTACTGCCTGTGCCACGTGACAGTGAGAGTAGAAATGGAGCAAGGTGGAGGATAAATGCTTGGCTGAAAGACTGGTGCAGAGGGCAGGGATTCAAGTTTCTGGATCATTGGGACTTCTTTTGGGGTAGGTGGGACCTGTACAGAAAGGATGGGTTGCACTTGAACCCGAGGGGGACCAATATCCTGGCGGGGAAATTTGCAAAGGCCACTGGGGAGACTTTAAACTAGAATGGTTGGGGCGAGGGATGCAAATAGCAAAAGCTAGTAGACAGAATGGGAGGCAGGAAGCAGAAAAGGGAAGCACTCGGACACAAGAGGAGAAAGAAATAAAAGGAAATAAACAGAGAGCAAGAGATGGGGGGTTTCTTAAATGTGCATATTTTAATGCTAGGAGCATTGTCAGAAAGGTGGATGAGCTTAGAGTCTGGATAGACACCTGGAAGTATGATGTTGTGGCGATCAGTGAAACATGGTTGCAGGAGGGCTGTGATTGGAAAATAAATATTCCAGGATTTTGTTGCTTCAGGTGAATTGGAGGGGCAAGAGGTGGAGGTGTTGCATTGCTAGTCAGGGAAGATATTACAGCAGTGCTTTGGCAGGATAGATTGGAGGGCTCATCCAGGGAGGCTATTTGGGTGGAACTTAGAAGTGGGAAAGGTGTAGCAACACTTATAGGGGTATATTATAGACCGCCAAATGGGGAACGAGAATTGGAAGAGCAAATATGTAAAGAGATAGCAGATATTAGTAGTAAGCACAAGGTAGTGATTGTGGGAGATTTCAACTTTCCACACATAGACTGGGAAACACATTCTGTAAATGGGCTGGATGGTTTGGAGTTTGTAAAATGTGTGCAGGATAGTTTTTTGCAGCAATACATAGAGGTGCCTACTAGAGGAGGGGCAGTGCTGGACCTCCTGTTAGGAAATGAGACGGGACAGGTGGCGGAGGTATGCGTAGGGGAGCACTTCGGGTCCAGTGATCACAATACCATTAGTTTCAATATAATTATGGAGAAGGACAGAACTGGGCCTAGGGTTGAGATTTTTGATTGGAGAAAGGCTAACTTTAACGAGATGCGAGATGATTTAAAAGGAGTGAACTGGGACATTTTGTTTTATGGGAAAGATGTAGAGGAGAAATGGAGGACATTTAAAGGGGAAATTTTAAGAGTACAAAATCTTTATGTTCCTGTTCGGTTGAAAGGAACCAGTAAAAATTGGAAAGAGCCCTGGTTTTCAAGGGAAATTGGACATCTTGTTCGGAAAAAGAGGGAGATCTACAATAATTATAAGCAGCATGAAGCAAATGAGGTGCTTGAGGAGTATAAGGAATGTAAAAAGAATCTTAAGAAAGAAATTAGAAAAGCTAAAAGAAGATATGAGGTTGCTTTGGCAAGTAAGGTGAAAGTAAATCCAAAGGGTTTCTACAGCTATATTAATAGCAAAAGGATAACAAGGGATAAAATTGGTCCATTGGAGAGACCGAGTGGACAGCTATCTGCAGAGCCAAAAGAGATGGGGGAGATATTGAACAATTTTTTTTCTTCGTATTCACCAAGGAGAAGGATATTGAATTATGTGAGGTATGGGAAACTAGTAGAGTAGCTATGGATACTATGAGTTTCAAAGTAAAAGAAGTACTGGCACTTTTGAAAAATATAAAAGTGGATGTCTCCAGGTCCTGACAGGATATTCCCTAGGACATTGAGGGAAGTTAGTGTAGAAATAGCCGGGGCTATGACAGAAATATTTCAAATGTCATTAGAAACGGGAATAGTCCCCGAGGATTGGCATACTGCGCATGTTGTTCCATTGTTTAAAAAGGGCTCTAAAAGTAAACCTAGCAATTATAGACCGGTTAGTTTGACTTCAGTGGTGGGCAAATTAATGGAAAAGATACTTAGAGATAATATATATAAGTATCTGGATAAAGAGGGTCTAATTAGGAACAGTCAACATGGATTTATGCCTGGAAGGTCATGTTTGACTAATCTTCTTGAATTTTTTGAAGAGGTTACTAGGGAAATTGACGAGGGTAAAGCAGTGGATGTTGTCTATATGGACTTCAGTAAGGCCTTTGACAAGGTTCCTCATGGAAGGTTGGTTAAGAAGGTTCAACTGTTGGGTATAAATGCAGGAATAGCAAGATGGATTCAACAGTGGCTGAATGGGAGAAGCCAGAGAGTAATGGTGGATGGCTGTTTGTCGGGTTGGAGGCAGGTGACTAGTGGGGTGCCTCAGGGATCTGTGTTGGGTCCTTTGTTGTTTGTCATGTACATCAATGATCTGGATGAAGGGGTGGTAAATTGGATTAGTAAGTATGCAGATGATACCAAGATAGGGGGTGTTGTGGATAATGAAGAGGATTTCCAAAGTCTACAGAGTGATTTAGGCCAGTTGGAAAAATGGGCTGAAAGATGGCAGATGGAGTTTAATGCTGATAAATGTGAGGTGCTACACCTTGGCAGGACAAATCAAAATAGGACGTACATGGTAAACGGTAGGGAATTGAAGAATACAGTTGAACAGAGGGATCTGGGAATAACCGTGCATGGTTCCTTGAAGGTGGAATCTCATATAGATAGGGTGGTAAAGAAAGCTTTTGGTATGCTAGCCTTTATAAATCAGAGCATTGAGTATAGAAGCTGGGATGTAATGTTAAAATTGTACAAGGCGTTGGTGAGACCAAATCTGGAGTATGGTGTGCAGTTTTGGTCACCCAATTATAGGAAGGATGTCAACAAAATAGAGAGGGTACAGAGGAGATTTACTAGAATGTTGCCTGGGTTTCAACAGCTAAGTTACAGAGATAGGTTAAATAAGTTAGGTCTTTATTCTCTGGAGCGCAGAAGGTTAAGGGGGGACTTGATAGAGGTCTTTAAAATGATGAGAGGGATAGACAGAGTTAATGTGGACAAGCTTTTCCCTTTGAGAATAGGGAAGATTCAAACACGAGGACATGACTTTAGAATTAAGGGACAGAGGTTTAGGGGTAACATGAGGGGGAACTTCTTTACTCAGAGAGTGGTAGCGGTGTGGAATGAGCTTCCAGTGGAAGTGGTGGAGGCAGGTTCGTTGGTATCATTTAAAAATAAATTGGATAGGCATATGGATGAGAAGGGTATGGAGGGTTATGGTATGAGTGCAGGCAGGTGGGACTAAGAGAAAAAAGTTGTTCGGCACGGACTTGAAGGGCCGAGATGGCCTGTTTCCGTGCTGTAATTGTTATATGGTTATATGATACTCCAGGTGTGGCCTCACTAGGGCTCTGTACAACTGCAGAAGGAACACGCCAGAGGCAGGAAACATCTTCCCGATGTTGGGGAAGTCCAGAAAAGTCTCCAGGTCCTGACAGGATATTCCCTAGGGCATTGAAAGAAGTTACCCACAGTTTAAGAATAAGGGGCAAGCAATTTAGAACGGAGATGAGGTAACACCTTTCTCACAGTGAGTTGTGAGTGTGGAATTCTTAAGGGGTTGGACACGCTAGATGCAGGAAGATTGTTCCCGATGTTGGGGAGGTCCAGGACAAGTGGTCACAGCTTAAGGATAAGGGGGAAATCCTTTAGAAACATAGAAAAATAGGTGCAGGAGTAGGCCATTCAGCCCTTCGAGCCTGCACCACCATTCAATGTGATCATGGCTGATCATCCAACTCAGTATCCCGTACCTGCCTACTCTCCATACCCCCTGATCCCTTTAGCCACAAGTGCCACATCTAACGCCCTCTTAAATATAGCCAATTAACTGGCCTCAACTACCTTCTGTGGCAGAGAATTCCAAACTCACCACTCTCTGTGTAAAGAATGTTTTCCTCATCTCGGTCCTAAAGTCTGGTGAATCTTCTCTGTACACCCTCTATGGCAAGAATGTCTTTCCTCAGATTTGGAGACCAAAGCTGTGCGCAATGGACCGAGATGAGAAGGACTTTTTTCACACACAGAGTGGTGGGTCTCTGGAACTCTCTGCCGCAGAGGGTACTTGAGGCCAGTTCATTGGCTATATTTAAGAGTGAGTTAGATGTGGCCCTAGTGGCTAAGGGGATCAGGGGGTATGGAGAGAAGGCAGGTACGGGATACTGAGTTGGATGATCAGCCTTAATCATATTGAATGGCGGTGCAGGCTCGAAGAGCCGAATGGCCGAATGGCCTACTCCTGCACCTAATTTCTATGTTTCTATGTGAGGGGTCTTCCCCTTCCCTTTCTTTTAATCAGGTTGCCCCGACCACACACCCACCAGTTAAAATTCCCCGCTTTATTATGGATCACAATTTCTACGAATTACGATATATAAAACTATATATATATATATATATATATATATATATATGTCGGCTCACACAAAATCTGAATGCTAGTTTTCACAAAATAGATCCAAACATTTTCTGAGATTTCAGGAGGGAGAGGGAGAGGGGGGGGGGGGAGTGGGAAAGGGAGAGGGAGAGGGGGGGGGAGTGGGAAAGAGAGGGGGAGAGGGAGAGAGAGGGGGGGAGTGGGAGAGAGAGGGGGTGTGTGGCTGAGAGAGGGGGGGAGTGGGAGAGAGAGGGGGGGAGTGGGAGAGAGGGGGGGGGAGTGGGAGAGGGGGGGGGAGTGGGAGAGAGAGGGGGGGAGTGGGAGAGAGAGGGGGGGAGTGGGAGAGAGAGGGGGGGGGAGTGGGAGAGAGGGGGGGGGGAGTGGGAGAGAGAGGGGGGAGTGGGAGAGAGAGGGGGGGGGAGTGGGAGAGAAAGGGGGGAGAGAGAGGGGGGAGAGAGAGAGAGGGAGGGAGGGGGGATTTGAGATAGGGAGAGGAGGGGCAGAGCTGGGAGAGAGGGGTGAGGGGGGGGTGAAGATTCGGGGAGAACGGGAGATTGAAGGACACGGGATGATACAGAGCGAGAACTCGGTGATGGGAACTAGCGGTCCTCCAGGCGGGCGTGCGGATCACAGATGGTCCTCCAGGCCAGGCGGGGTGAGCCGAGCGCCGATGGTCCTCCGGGCCGGTCCTCCAGGCGGGCGGGCGGGCGGGCGGGCGGAGCGAAAGAGAGCGCGAGAGAGAGAGAGCGCGTGGGGTTGACGGTTGACGGTTGGAGCGCGCGCGGGAACAAGATGAAGATGAACCGGCGCTGACGCCCCGGACCCTGGTGAGTGAAAGATGGAGAGAGGGAGGGAGGGGGGAGGGAGGAGGGAGGGGGGAGGTGGAAAAGGGGGTGAAGTGAGTAACGGGGAACGGGCGCAAAGGGGGGAGGGGGAGGATTGAAGGGACTGGGTTTGGTGCCGAGGGGGATGAATGGGGGAGAGAGAGGGGTCAAAATGAGCCAAGGAAGCGGGTGGGAGCCAGGTGGGGTTCACATAGAAACATAGACAATAGGTGCAGGAGGAGGCCATTCGGCCCTTCGAGCCAGCACCGCCATTCATTGTGATCATGGCTGATCATCCCCCATCAATAACCCGTGCCTCCCTTCTCCCCATATCCCTTGACTCCACTAGCCCCTCGAGCTCTATCCAACTCTCTCTTAAATCCATCCAGTGACTTGGCTCCACTGCCCTCTGTGGCAGGGAATTCTATAAATTCACAAAATGTTTTTCTCACCTCAGTCTTAAATGGCCTCCCCTTTATAGGGGGTTGCAAGTAAGGTCACTGGGTCATAGGGCTTGACGCACGGAGCCGCTCAATCCATCTGGAGGACATCCGTAACTTCCGGTATATGTTATTAATGCAAGAAACGCGTATTTTCCTACCTGTTTAAAAACCCCCAAAATGTTGAATTTTTGCGCTGTAAATAATTGTGGAAGTCTGGGTAAGTGTGAGAGACGTACCCAACTTCAGAATTCCAAAAGTGAAGCGAAATTAAGGTAAAGAGAAGCGAGAGCTGAAGGGACAACAACAACTAAAGTGCTTGGCGAACATTGGCCCTGCAGATATCGGAATTGAAAATATTGGGAATTATCGCGTTTGCTCACTGCATTTCATCAACAGTAAGGTATTATTTGTGTTTTTTCTTGATTCCTTTGGTATCTAAAAAGTCTCAGAAGTGCTAAATCTGGCTGTAAATTTTGCTTCAGAGGAGTTTTCTTTTTGTATGTAAAAACCACTTGAGAACCATGGGCGATTAAAAAATGTTACAGCCAGATTTATCACTTCTGAAACTTTTTAGATGCGAAAGGAATCAAGAAAAAACACAAATAATGCCCTAGTTGATGAAATGCAGTGAGCAAACGGCCAATGTTCGCCAAGCACTCTGGCTGTTGTTGTCCCTTCGGCGGGTTTTAACGGGCCCGCTACGCTGGAAACAATGGTAAATGCTTACCTGCAGTTCATCCCGTGTGCTCCACTTGGCATAGCGTAGCAACAGTACGGGTCATGGGTCGCGACCTGACTGCCGTGAAACCTCCTTATAGGGCTCCGGTGAGACCACATCTGGAGTATTGTGTACAGTTTTAGTCTCCTAATTTGAGGAAGGACATCCTTGTGATTGAGGCAGTGCAGTGTAGGTTCACGAGATTGATCCCTGGGATGGCGGGAATGTCATATGAGGAAAGATTACAAAGACTAGGCTTGTAGTTTCTGGAGTTTGGAAGGATGAGGGGAGATCTTATAGAAACATAAAATTATAAAAGGACTGGACAAGCTAGATGCAGGAAAAATGATCCTAATGTTGGGCGAGTCCAGAACCAGGGGCCACAGTCTTAGAATAGGGAGGTTTCACGTCAGTCGGGTCACGACCCATGACCTATAGTGTTGCTACGCTACGCCAACAAGTACACGGGTACTGCGGGTAAGCACTGACCATTGTTTCCAGCGTAGCAGGGACGTTAAAATCCGTTGAAATTGTCAATTTTTGCGTTGTAAATAACTATGGAAATCGGGTTAAGAATGAGAGACATTTATCCTACTTCAGAATTCCAAAAGTGAGGAGAAACGACGGTAGATAGAAGCGAGAGCCGAAGGGACAACAACAGCTAAAGTGCTTGGCAAACAGAAGTGGTAAATCTGGCTGTAAAATTTTAAAATTGCCCATGGTTCTCAAGTGGGTTTTTACATACAAAAAGAAAACGCTCAGCTCTCGCTTCTCTTTACCTTCATTTCGCTTCACTTTTGGAATTCTGAAGTTGGGTACATGTCTCTCACGCTTTCCCCGATTTTTTCCAGCGCAAAAATTCAAATTTTGGCGGTTTTTAACAGGTAGGAAAGTACGCGTTTCTTGCATTAATAACATATACCGGAAGTTACGGATGTTGTCCAGATGGATTGAGCGGCTCCATGCGTCAAGCCCTATGACCCAGTGACCTTACGTGCAACCCCCCCCCCCACCCCCCCCCCAATACTACTACAGAAGAACCTCTTTACTCCTATCCTGAACTCCTCTTGTTATGAAGGCCAACAATGTATTAGCTTTCTTCACTGCCTGCTGTACCTGCACACCAACTTTCAGTGTACGGTGTACGAGGACACCCAGGACTCGCTGTATCTCCCCCTTACCTAACCTAAACCGATTGAGATAATAATTTGCCCCCTTGTTTTTGCCACCAAAGTGGATAACCTCACATTTATCTATATTATACTGTATCTGCCATTCATCTGCCCACAAACTCGACCTATCCAGGTCACACTGCAACCTCCCAAAATCCTCTTCACAGCTCACACTGCCACCCAGCTTTGTGTAATCTGCAAACTTGCTGGTGTTGCTCCTAATTCCCTCTTCCAAATCATTAATATATATGGTAAACAGTTGCGGCCCCAACACCGAGCCTTGCGCACTCCACTCGCCACTGCCTCATAAATCCATGTTGACTTGGACTAATCATTTTACTGCTATCCAAATGCCCCATTATTACCTCTTTACTAATTGATTCAAGCATATCTCTCACCACTGAAGTCAGCAAACTGGTCTCTAATTCCCCATTTTACTTCGGAGTCACGTGAGTGACTATGTGAAGAAGCCCCGCCAGGTGCATGTTCAGCATTACGTCGACGCATGTGGCACCGACACATGCGCAGCTCCCACCAGCGGTAAGTTTAACCCGCAGGTAAGTCAATGTTGAACTTCTTGCGAGTGTTTTTTAAACTCTGTAAGTCTGCAGAGCCTGCTAGAGTGTTTATGCATTTTGGAATTTTTTTTTTTAAACTGTAAATCTGGCTTGAAAATACGGAGCCAGCTAGAGTAAGTATTTTAAACTGCGGTAATTGATTGGAACGCGCTGAAACCGCAGTTTCTGATTTAGATCAGATCGGGAGATAAGGCTGATTTAAAAGCCGGTTCCCGCTATTCACATCACATAGTCCTCCGCCAGTTTCGCCACCTCCAACGTGACCCCTCCACTCGCCACATCTTCCCATCTCCCCCCCCCCCCCCCCCCGTCTGCCTTCCGCAAAGACTGCTCCCTCCGCAACTCCCCTCCCACTCCACCCCTTCCCCAGGCACTTTCCCTTGCAACCGCAAGAGATACTACACTTGTCCCTTCACCTCCCCCCTCCACTCCTTTCAGGGACCCAAGCAGTCCTTCCAGGTCCGACAGAGGTTCACCTGCACCACCTCCAACCTCATCTACTGCATCCGTTGCTCCAGATGCCAGCTGATCTATATCGGTGAGACCAAGTGGAGGCTTAGCGATCATTTCGCCGAACACCTCCGCTCGGTCCGCAATAACCAACCCGACCTCCCGGTGGCTCAGCACTTCAACTCCCCTTCCCATTCCGTATCCGACCTCTCGGTCCTGGGCCTCCTCCACGGCCAGAGTGAGCAACATCGCAAGTTGGAGGAACAGCACCTCATATTCCGCTTGGGGAGTCTGCATCCTCTGGGCTTAAACATTGAATTTTCTCAATTCTGTTAACCCTTGCTGTCTCCTCCCCTTCCCACCTCTCCCTCAGCCCTCGGGCCCTGGCATTCCTTCTCTCTCTCTATTTCTCCCCCACCCAAGTCGCACTAGCTTGTCATTTTCACACTACAAACAGCTTACAATGGCCTGTTTCCTTTATAATCTATACTTTTTTGCATATCTTTCATTCATTGTTCTTTATCTCTGCACATCACCGTATATCTCTCGTTTCCCTGATCCCTAACCAGTCTGAAGAAGGGTCTCGACCCAAAACATCACCTATCTCCTTCGCTCCTTAGATGTTGCTGCACCCGCTGAGTTTCTCCAGCTTTTTGTGTACTCCCGCTATTTACCGCTTTTTAGATCGGGTTTGGAGATAATGGCTGCGCTAAATGCTGGCTCCAAATACCCACAATTGTAAAATAAAGTCTGCTCAGGGTATATGTTACCAGATGCAGTTTTCCTTTATGGAAATGTATATAACCCTGTGTGATACTGAGGTTAATACAAATATTCTGCAAGCAGGATGTGCCTCTCAGAATTTTAATTTTAAACATATATGATTTATGCACAAATACAAAACGTTAGGTGTCTGTGTTGGGTCCACTGTTGTTTGTCATATACATCAATGATCTAGATGATGGGGTGGAAAATTGTATAAGTAAGTATGCAGATGATACTAAGATAGGGGGTGCTGTGGATAATGAAGTCTCCGCCGCAGGCGTTTGGTGGTTCCAAATTGGTATTGTTCTCAGGCTTTTGGCTAAGATCAAGTGTAGTATCTGTTCTTATCAGTTAATATCTGATGCGTCCCTTATCTAGGGACCATTACTACACAGCCATTGTTCCCATTGGTGCTCAGAATGATAATTCAGACATTCATGACAAATCCCAGGTGCAGTAATTGTTGGTACATCCAGTAACAGCAGAAGTCATCCATTAGACATGACCATATTAATTGTTAATCTGCAGGTTCTGATGTAATGTCGGATAGGACCATGGATGTCATAACTACAGCTTGGAGAGATCGCACTAGGAAACAATATATATGACATATAAGGAATGGGAAATCTTTTTGTGTACAGTCAGATATATTTTATCATACTGCAAATATATCGGATGTATTGGAGTTCCTTGTTATGTTGCACTTGAGTTATAGTACCATGAATGGAGCTCGGAGTGTTTTGTCCTATTAGGACTATTTCAGAATCGACAACTATCAGGTCTCATCTGTTAATATTCCGATTTATGAGAGGAATTTTAATAAAATCCTACCAAACCCAGATATTCAGAAATCTGGGATGTCAGTATAGTTCTCACATTGCTTCGGCAATGGACTCCAATTACGACACTGTCTTTTCAGAAGTTAATATTTAAAGTGGTTATGTTCATACTGTTAATATCAGCACAATAAGTACAAACATTACAAATGTTGTGGTTAAATTGTATACAGTTGTCTGTAGATAAAATAACGTTTTATGTCAATAATCTAAGTAAGCCAAGAAAGGCTGGAACCAATGTAATCTTTAAGACATACGCTGTCAACTAAACATTGTGTGTGGTTAAGCATCTGAATTAATATATATTGAATTAAGAGTCTCCGAGATTGTGAGACAGCAATGTTCATTACCCACAAGAAACATAAAAATGACAGTACAAACTATTTCTAGATGGATAAACAGGTTCTGGATTACCTGGAGTAGACACTGATGTGTATAAATCTCACTCCACAAGGGCGGTATCAATGTCCGCGGCAAAGGTGCAGGACGTGCCGCTCGACCAAATTCTGGAGACTGCAGGATGGCCTAAACAAGAAACTTTCCTAGTTTTATGATAAACCTGTTGTTTCTTATATATTAAAATATATATACACACACAAAATATATATAAAATAAAAATAAATAAATAGATAAATGAATATTTATATATATACACACATTTATCTATTTATTTATTTTTATTTTATATATATTTTTGTGTGTGTGTGTATATATTTATTTTTTTATATATATTCATTTATCTATTTATTTATTTTTATTTTTACTCTTTCTTTTTTAATAGTAAAATGAAAAATAATATATCAAGCAATCATAATATCATAATTTCAAGCAATATATATTATTTACTCACTACTGGGTAAACTGAAGCAGTGTGCCGTATGGAACGATTTACGGCATGAAAATCACAGAGCTTTAAAATCTTCACGTAGTCACTCACGTGACTCCGAAGTAAAGTAGTAAGATGAAACGAGAACTTACCTGTTTGAAGTTTGATCTTTATTTTATGAGGAGTTACGATGAGGGATTATGTGCCCTCCGCTCCCAACCCTCATAATATAAATGATCATCTGGTAGTTCTAATCTTTGTGAGCCTTACTATCTTACTCCGGCTATTGGTTCTGTGTTTTTCACTCCGCTGCTTTGAAGTATGCCGAACATGCGCCTGGCAGGGCTTCTTCACGTAATCCCTCATCGTAACTCCTCATAAAATAAAGATCAAACTTCGAACAGGTAAGTTCTCATTTAATCTTACTATTTTCTCTCTCGCTCCTTTTTTGAAAAGTGGGATAACATTAGCTATCCTCCAATCCACAGGAACTGATCCTGAATCTATTGAACATTGGAAAATGATCACCAATGCGTCCACTATTTCTAGAGCCACCACCCTGAGGACCCTGGGATGCAGACCATCAGGTCCAGGGGATTTATCATCCTTCAGTCCCATTAGCCTACCCAATACAATTTCTCGCCACTGTGAACATTTCTTTCAGTTTCTCTACCCCCTTAGATCCTCTGTCCTCCAGTACATCTGGGAGATTGTTTGTGTCTTCCTTAGTGAAGACAGATCCGAAGTACCTATTCAACTCTTCTGCCATTTCCTTGTTGCCCATAATAATTTCACCCGTGTCTGCCTTCAAGGGACACATTTGACTTTGCTACTCTTTTTCCCTTAACATTTTGAAAGAAGCTTTTACTGTCCTTTATGCCCGTTTTGTTTCATAGAAACATAGAAACATAGAAAATAGGTGCAGGAGTAGGCCATTCGGCCCTTTGAGCCTGCACCGCCATTATAATTTCACCCGTGTCTGCCTTCAAGGGACACATTTGACTTTGCTACTCTTTTTCCCTTAACATTTTGAAAGAAGCTTTTACTGTCCTTTATGCCCGTTTTGTTTCATAGAAACATAGAAACATAGAAAATAGGTGCAGGAGTAGGCCATTCGGCCCTTCGAGCCTGCACCGCCATTCAATGTGATCATGGCTGATCATCCAACTCAGTATCCCGTACCTGCCTTCTCTCCATACCCCCTGATCCCTTTAGCCACAAGTGCCACATCTAACGCCCTCTTAAATATAGCCAATGAACTGGCCTCAACTACCTTCTGCGGCAGAGAATTCCAGAGACTCACCACTCTCTGTGTAAAGAATGTTTTCCTCATTTCGGTCCTAAAGGAATTCCCCCTTATCCTTAGACTGTGACCCCTTGTTCTGGACTCCCCCAACATCGGGAACAATCTTCCAGCATCTAGCTTGTCCAACCCCTTAAGAATTTTGTACGTTTCTATAAGATCCCCCCTCAATCTTCTAAATTCCAGCGAGTACAAGCCGAGTCTATCCAATCTTTCCTCATATGAAAGTCCTGACATCCCAGGAATCAGTCTGGTGAATCTTCTCTG
Organism: Raja brachyura; assembly: GCA_963514005.1. Next base: position 14,681 of record OY740781.1, read on the forward strand.
TACCCCCTCTATGGCAAGGCTGTCTTTCCTCAGATTTGGAGACCAAAACTGTACGCAATACTCCAGGTGTGGCCTCACCAAAACCCTGTACAACTGCAGTAGAACCTCCCTGCTCCTATACTCAAATCCTTTCGCTATGAATGCTAACATACCATTTGCTTTCTTCACAGCCTGCTGCACCTGCATGCCTACTTTCAACGTTTGAATCAAGTTGATTTAAATGGCCATTAATTTACAGGAATTAAACACTAAATTCCTTTCATTTGGCCTATAAATTCATGAAAATGAGATTTAAAAATAATGTTCTATTGTGAATTATTGTGTGAATGTTATTTGGACACTTAGGCAATTTAAAAATGTTTATCTTTTCTTAAGAAATGGATAGATGTTTAGATCTAGTAATTGAATTTTGTAATTAGCTACAATTAGGTTAACTAATTATATGCTTTAATTTCAGGTCATCCAAGTAAGATTGTTTCATATTTGTTTCAGAATGCTTTAATCTATAATAACTGAAAATTTCATTGAGTTCTCTTAATATTTAAGAAAGTTATGGGCTTTCAACTGTTCTAGATCACAGCTTTTGAGTTTAGTCAATTGAAAGGCAATGGGGAACAAGATGCTAATTTCTGAGTATGAAAATGGTCATAACTTTCTTAATACTGAAGATATGAAAGTGAATTAGGTGTCAAATTAAACTTCTTTTTATGCTTTATCTGATGGGACAAATTGCAGACTTGATTTTTAAAATCTCAAAATTTTGTAACATTGCTACATCTGCCCACTCACTTAACCTGTCCAGGTCACCCTGCATCCTCCTATCATCCTCTTCACAGTTCACACTGCCACCCAGCTTTGAGTCATCCACAAACTTGCTAGTTTTGCTCCTAATTCCCTCTTCCAAATCATTAATATATATGGTAAACAGTTGCGGCCCCAATACCGAGCCTTGTGGCACTCCACTTGCCACCGCCTGCCATTCTGAAAAGGACTTGTTTACTCCTACTCTTTGCTTCCTGTCTGCCAATCAATTTTCTATCCATGTCAACACCCTACCCCCAATACCATGTGCTCTAATTTTAGTCACCAGTTTCCCGTGCGGGACCTTATCAAAGGCTTTCCGAAAGTCTAGATATACTACATTCACTAGATACAAAGTACCTGTTCAACTATTCTGCCATTTCCTTGTTCCCCATAATAATTTCACCTGTGTCTGCCTTCAAGGGATCCACATTTGACTTTGCTATTCTTTTTCCTTAACACATCTAAAGTAGCTTTTACTGTCCTTTACATTCCTGGCCGGCTTCCCCTCGTACTTCATCTTTTCAACCCGTATTGCCCATTTTGTTTCCTTCTGTTGTCCTATGAAAGTTTCCCAATCCTCTTCCGGCTTCCGGCTACTCTTCGCTGTGTTATAATTCTTTTCTTTTAGTTTTATTCTATCCCTATCTTCTCTTGTTAGCCACAGTTGCCTCCTACCCCCCTTAGAATTTTTCTTCCTTTTTGGAATTAAATGATCCTTCATCTTCTGGATTATGCCTTGGAGGCATAATCCGGAAGATGCAGCAGCCCAGGAACTGTTGGAGCAAGAGGAAGAGTCTCCGGGCGGTGAGTGATAATATTGAGCGTGGGACTTTACTCCACAGAGGCCCAGGAGCCGTTGGAACAAGAGGAGTTTCTGGGCGGTGAGTGTATAAATCGAGCGTGCGGCTTTACTCCACAGAGGCCTAGGAGCCGTTGGAACAAGAGGAGGAGCACCCAATCTGTAACGTTACATACTTCAAAGGAAGTGTTCTGGTGGAAGCCGCTGATTGGTGGAAATGGACTGGAGGAAGCAGCTGATTGGGTGCAACCCCTGGTTTGCATTTCTGCTTTCTTGTTAAGGGTACAGTGAGCTAAGGACACAGTGCTTTTTAGTAAAGGTTAGTTTAAAGGATTAAGATTTTTATAGTGTGAGTGAGTTGATTTAATTTGGGGGGGGGCCATGTCAGTTGAGATCGGCCCCATGGCTTTCTCATCTTGCAACATGTGGGAGATCAGGGATATGGTTGGTGTCCCTGTTGACTATGTTTGCAGGAAGTGTGTCCAGCTGCAGCTCCTAGTAGACCGCATTGAACGATTGGAGCTGCGGTTGGATTCATACTGGAGCATCCACGATGCTGGGAAACTCGTGAATAGCACGTACATTGAGTTGGTCACACCACAGGTAAAAGTTAAGTGGACAGAAAGGGAACGGTTGGCCATTAGCCAGTGTAGCAGTGGGCAAGTAGTGCAGGAGTCCCCTGCGGTAATTTCCCTCCAAAACAGATATACCATGTTGGGGGAAATGGCTCATCAGGGGAAGGCAGCAGCAGTCAAGTTCATGGCACCATGGGTGACTCTACGGCACGGGAAGGGAGAAAAAAAGAGTGGAAGGGCTATAGTAATATAGATTCAATTGTAAGGGGAATAGATAGGTGTTTGTGCGGCCGCAAACGAGACTCCAGGATGGCATGTTGCCTCCCTGGTGCAAGGGTCCGGGATGGCACTGAACGGCTGCAGAACATTCTGGAGGGTGAACAGCCAGCTGTCGTGGTGCACATTGGCACCAACGATGTAGGTAAAAAACGGGATGAGGTCCTACAAGGCGAATTTAGGGAGCTAGGAAACAAACTTAAAAGTAGGACCTCAAAGGTAATAATCTCTGGATTACTACCAGTGCCATGTGCTAGTCAGAGTAGAAATAGGAGGATATTGCAGATTAATACGTGGCTTTAGAAATGGTGCAAGGGGGAGGGATTCAAATTTCTCGGGTATTGGAACCAGTTCTGGGGGGAGGTGCGACCAGTTCAAACAGGACGGTCTGCACCTGGGCTGGAATGGAACCAGTGTCCTTGGGGGAGTGTTTGCTAGTGCTGTCGGGGAGGATTTAAACTAATGTGGCAGGGGGATGGGAGCAAGAGCAGAGAGACAGAGGGTGTAAAATGAGGGTAAAAGCAATAGGTAGCAAGGTGAAAAGTAAAAGTGGCAGGAAGAAAAATCCAGGGCAAAAATCAAAAAGGGCTACTTTTCAACATAATTGTATAAGGGGTAAGAGTGTTGTAAAAACAAGCCTGAAGGCTTTGTGTCTCAATGCAAGGAGCATTCGTAATAAGGTGGATGAGTTGAATGTGCAGATAGTTATTAATGAATATGATATAGTTGGGATCACGGAGACATGGCTCCAGGGTGACTAAGGCTGGGAACTGAACATCCAGGGATATTCAATATTCAGGAGGGATAGACAGAAAGGGAAAGGAGGTGGAGTAGCGTTGCTGGTTAGAGAGGAGATTAACGCAATAGATAGGAAGGACATGAGCTTGGCGAATGTGGAATCAATATGGATAGAGCTGCAAAACACTAAGGGGCAGAAAACGCTAGTGGGAGTTGTGTACAGGCCACCTAACAGTAGTAGTGGAGTTGGGCATAGCATCAAACAGGAAATTAGAAATGCGTGCAACAAAGGTAAAACAGTTATAATGGGTGACTTCAATCTACATATAGATTGGGTGAATCCAATTGACAGGGGTGCTGAGGAAGAGGATTTCTTGGAATGTATGCGGGATAGTTTTCTAAACCAACATGTAGAGGAACCAACGAGAGAGCAGGCTATTCTAGACTAGGTATTGAGTAATGAGGAAGGGTTAGTTAGCAGTCTTGTTGTGCGTGGCCCCTTGCGCAAGAGTGACCATAATATGGTTGAGTTCTTCATCGGGATGGTGTGTGACATTGTTAATTCAGAAACAAGTGTTCTGAACTTAAACAAAGGTAACCTTGAGGGCATGAGATGTGAATTGGCCAAGATAGACTGCCAAGTAATTCTTAAAGGGTTGACGGTGGATATGCAATGGAAGGCATTTAAAGACTGCATGGATGAACTACAACAATTGTTCATCCCAGTTTGGCAAAAGAATCAATCAGGGAAGGTAGTGCATCCGTGGATAACAAGGGAAATCAGGGATAGTATCAAAACAAAAGCATACAAATTAGCCAGAAAAATCTGTGTTGGGTCGTTTGTTGTTTGTCATGTACATCAATGATCTGGATGAAGGGGTGGTAAATTGGATTAGTAAGTATGCAGATGATACCAAGATAGGGGGTGTTGTGGATAATGAAGAGGATTTCCAAAGTCTACAGAGTGATTTAGGCCAGTTGGAAAAATGGGCTAAAAGATGGCAGATGGAATTTAATGCTGATAAATGTGAGGTGCTACACCTTGGCAGGACAAATCAAAAATAGGATGTACATGGTAAATGGTAGGGAATTGAAGAATATAGTTGAACAGAGGGATCTGGGAATAACTGTGCATAGTTCCTTGAAGGTGGAATCTCATATAGATAGGGTGGTAAAGAAAGCTTTTGGTATGCTAGCCTTTATAAATCAGAGCATTGAGTATAGAAGTTGGGATGTAATGTTAAAATTGTACAAAAGGCATTGGTGAGACCAAATCTGGAGTATGGTGTACAATTTTGGTCGCCAAATTATAGGAAGGATGTCAACAAAATAGAGAGGGTACAGAGGAGATTTACTAAAATGTTGCCTGGGTTTCGACAGCTAAGTTACAGAGATAGGTTGAATAAGTTAGGTCTTTATTCTCTGGAGCGCAGAAGGTAAAGGGGGGACTTGATAGAGGTCTTTAAAATGATGAGAGGGATAGACAGAGTTGATGTGGACAAGCTTTTCCCTTTGAGAATAGGGAAGATTCAAACAAGAGGACATGACTTTAAAATTAAGGGACAGAAGTTTAGGGGTAACATGAGGGGGAACTTCTTTACTCAGAGAGTGGTAGCGGTGTGGAATGAGCTTCCAGTGGAAGTGGTGGCGGCAGGTTCGTTGGTATCATTTAAAAATAAATTGGATAGGCATATGGATGAGAAGGGCATGGAGGGTTATGGTATGAGTACAGGCAAGTGGGACTAAGGGAAAAAAGTTGTTCGGCACGGACTTGAAGGGCCGAGATGGCCTGTTTCCGTGCTGTAATTGTTATATGTTATATGTTATATAAAAGCAGCTTACCAGTGGACTGGGAGAAATTCAATCCAGCAGAGGAGGACAAAGGGCTTCATTAGGAAAGCGAAAATAGATTATGAAAGAAAACTGGCACGGAACATAAAAACTGAATGCAAAAGTTTTTATAGATATGTGAAGAGAAAAAGGTTAGTTAAAACAAATGTAGGTCCCTTGCAGTCAGAAACTGGTGAATTGATCATGGGGAACAAGGACATTGCAGACCAATTGAATAACTACTTTGGTTCTGTCTTCTCTAAGGAAGACATAAATAATCTGCCGGAAATAGCAGGGGACCGGGGGTCAAATGAGATGGAGGAACTGAGTGAAATCCAGGTTAGCCGGGAAGTGGGTTTAGGGTCAATTGAATGGATTGAAGGCCGATAAATCCCCAGGGCCAGATAGGCTGCATCCTAGAGTACTTAAGGAAGTAGCCCCAGAAATAGTTTATGCATTAGTGATAATTTTTCAAAACTCTTTAGGTTCTGAAGTAGTTCCTGAGGATTGGAGGGTAACTAATGTAACCCCACTTTTTTAATAGGGACGGAGAGAGAAAAGGTGGAATTACAGACCAGTTAGTCTTACATCGGTAGTGGGGAAAATGCTAGAGTCAGTTATTAAAGATGGGATAGCAGCACGTTTAGAAAGTGGTAAAATCATTGGACAAAGTCAGCATGGATTTATGAAAGGTAAATCATGTCTTATGAATCTTATAGAATTTTTCGAGGATGTAACTAGTAGAGTGGATAAGGGAGAGCCAGTGGATGTGTTATATTTGGACTTTCAGAAGGCTTTCGACAAGGCCCCACATAAGAGATTAGTATACAAACTTAAAGCACATGGTATTCGGGGTTCAGTATTGATGTGGATAGAGAACTGGCTGGCAGACAGGAAGCAAAGAGAGTAAAATAGTCCTTTTCAGAATGGCAGGCAGTGACAAGTGGGGTACCGCAAGGCTCAGTGCTGGGACCCCAGCTATTTACAATATATATTAATGATCTGGATGAGGGAGTTGAATGCAACATCTCCAAGTTTGCGGATGACACAAAGCTGGGGGGCAGTGTTAGCTGTGAGGAGGACGCTAGGAGGCTGCAAGGTGGGCAAATGCATAATGTGGATAAATGTGAGGTTATCTACTTTGGTGGCAAAAACAGGAAAGTAGACTATTATCTGAATGGTGTCCGATTAGGAAAAGGGTAGATGCAATGAGACCTGGGTATCATAGTACACCTGTCATTGAAAGTAGGCATCTAGGTGCAGTAGGCAGTGAAGAAAGCGAATGGTATGTTGGCATTCATAGCAAATGGATTTGAGTACAAGAGCACGGAGATTCTACTGCAGTTGTACAGGGTCTTGGTGAGACCACACCTGGAGTATTGCGTACAGTTGCGTAATGGTCTCCTAATCTAAAGACATTCTTGCCATAGAGGGAGTACAGAGAAGGTTCACCAGACTGATTCCTGGAATGGCAGGACTTTCATATGAAGAAAGACTGGATAGACTCAGCTTGTACTCGCTGGAATTTAGAAGATTAAGGGGGGATCTTATGGAGACTTACAAAATTCTTAAGGGGTTGGACAGAGAGTGGTGAATCTGTGGAATTCTCTGCCACAAAAGGTTACTGAGGCCAGTTCATTGGCTATATTTAAGAGGGAGTTAGATGAGGGCCTTGTGGCTAAAGGGATCAGTGGGTATGGAGAGAAGGCAGGTACAGGATACTGAGTTGGATGATCAGCCATGATCATATTGAATGGCGGAGCAGGCTCGAAGGGCCGAATGGCCTACTGCACCTATTTTCTATGTTTCTAGTTCAAGTGAGTTTAATGTCATGTGTCCCTGATAGGACAATGAAATTCTTGCTTTGCTTCGGCACACAGAACATAGTAGGCATTGACTACAAAACAGATCAGTGTGTCCATATATCATTATATAAATATATACGCACATAAATAAATAAACTGATAATGTGCAAATAACAGATAACATATAATGGGTTATTAATGATCATAGTTTTGTCCGAGCCAGGTTTAATAGCATGATGGCTGTGGGGAAGTAGCTATTCCTGAACCTGGTCGTTGTAGTCTCCAGGCTCCTGTACCTCTACCTGAAGGTAGCAGGGAGATAAGCGTGTGGCCAGGATGGTGTGAGTCCTTGATGATGTTGCCAGCCTTTTTGAGGGGGAGTTGCACACAAACTTCCTTCTTAATAAACTTCCTCCTTAACTCCTGCTGCAACTTGCATCCTATATCCGGGCTTCTATTTGGGGGTCTGTAGATAACAACAATTAGTGTCTTCTTGCCTTTGCAATTCCTCAACTCAATCCGCAGTGACTGGTTAGTTTAGAGATGCAGCGCGGAAACAGGTCTTTCGGTCCACGGAGTTCGCGCCGACCATCGATCACCCCGTACACTAGCACTATCCTACGCACGTTAGGGACAATTTAACAATTTTGCGGAGGCCGATTAATCTACAACCCTGAAGTCTTTGAGATGTTGGAGGAAACCGGAGCACACTGAGTAAAGACCCACGCAGGTCAAGGGGAGAACGTACAAACTCCGCACAGACAGCACTCGTAGTCAGGATCGAACACGGTCTCTGGAGGTGAGGCAGCAACTGTGCCACTGAGAATTATATAATGGTTTCCTCCACCATAACCGCACATAATATCTGCTAGTAATGCCCTGTTAGCCAGTTTGTTGACCCTCTGTGTTCCCCTCCTGCAGGGTTTAGAAGCCGTTGCTGTGGACGGGGATTTGAGCAGCCATTGAGGGTGGCCTGGTTGCCGGTGAGCGCCCCCCCCCCATCTGCTCGGTGTGTGGGCTGAGCTTCGATGGAAGGTCACGTGACAGGGCACAAGCAGGAGAAGCGTTATAAGTGCGACAAGTGTGGCAAGGCCTGGCAGACACCGGGCCGGCTGGAGACCCACTGGCGGGTTCACACGGGGGAATGCCCTTTCACCTGCTCGGAATGTGGCAGGAACTTCAAATGTTACGACAATCTGTATAAGCACAGCCGCGTGCACTCCGACGAGAGGCCCTTCACCTGCTCCGACTGCGGCAAAGGCTTCAAGTCGTCCACGCAGCTGAGGTTGCACAGGCGCCTTCACACCGGGGAGCGGCCCTACACCTGTAGCGACTGCGGCAAGGACTTCACCAAGTCCAGCAACCTGATGGAGCACCAGCGCACCCACACCGGCGAGCGACCCTACACCTGCACCCAGTGTGGCATGCGCTTCCCCCGCTCAAGCAGCCTAATGGAGCACCAGTACACCCACAACGGCGAGCACCCCTACACGTGCGGCGAGTGTGGCAAGGGCTTTGCACGCTCCACCAGTCTGCGAAGGCACCAGCGCACCCACACCGATGAGCGCCCCTACACCTGCGCCCAGTGCGGCAAGGGCTTCATGCGCTCCGACACCCTGCTGGAGCATCAGCGCACCCACACCGGCGAGCGTCCCTACACCTGCACCCAGTGTGGCAAGGGGTACACCCACTCCAGCAACCTGCTGTTCCACCAGCGCTCCCACACTGGCGAGCGACCCTACATCTGCGCTCAGTGCGGCAAGACCTTCACCCGATCTACCCGCCTGCTGCACCACCAGCGCACCCACACCAACGAACGCCCCTACACCTGCGCCCAGTGCGGCAAGAGCTTCACCCGCTCCCTCAACCTGCTGTTCCACCAACGGATGCACGCCAGCAACCGTCCCTTCCCCAGCCCGGTATGTGGAGAGCGCTTTGCCATGGCCTCCCATGCCGTGTCCACCAATGGCCAACCCTACGACTGCCTGTACTGCGGTGAGGTATTTGACAGCTCGCGGGGGTTGCGTCAGCACCGGCGAGCCCACGCCGGCGAGCGGCCTCTCCCACTGCGGCAAGCGTTTCAAGAGCGCACGGGGACTGCGGAAGCACTAGCAGATACACACTAGAGAGAGACCCTTTGTGTGCGCTGAGTGTGGCAAGGGTTTCACCAGCATGCCCAGCATGTGGCAGCACCGGCGTACCCACAGCGGTGAGCGTCCCTTCCCCTGCCCGTCCTATGGTAAGGTGCTGGAGCACCGGCGAGTCCACACCGGCCAGCGCCCCTTGACCTACCCGCTCTGTCGCAAGGCCTTTGTCCGCTCCTCCAGCCTACTGGATAGGAGCTGTTTCGGTAGACACAAAATGTTGGAAGGAATGGGTAGGGTTTCGGGTCGAGACCCTTCTTCAGTCTCGACCCGAAACATCACCCATTCCTTCTCTCCAGAGATGCTACCCGTCCCGCTGAGTTACTCCAACATTTTGTGTCCTTTTTTGTAAAAATGCATCTGCAGTTCCATGTTTTTAAACCATTCTTGTTAACCATCTCTAGCAATGTTACAACATTTTGAGATTTAAAAAATAAAGTCTGCAATTTATCTCATCAGATGAAGCATAAAAAGAAGTTTAATTTGACACCTAATTCACTTTCATATCTTCAGTATTAAAAAAAGTTATGGCCATTTTCATACTCAGAAATTAGCATCTTGTTCCACATTGCCTTTCCCCATTGACTTAACGCAAAAGCTGTGATCTAGGACAGTCAAAAGCCCATAACATTCTTAAAAATGAAGAGAACTCAATGAAATTTTCAGTTATTATAGATTAAAGCATTCTGAAACAAATATGAAACAATCTTACTTGGATGACCTGAAATTAAAGCATATAATTAGTTAACCTAATTGTAGCTAATTACAAAATTCAATTACTAGATCTAAACATCTATCCATTTCTTAAGAAAAGATAAACATTTTTAAATTGCCTAAGTGTCCAAATAACATTCACACAATAATTCACAATAGAACATTATTTTTAAATCTCATTTTCATGAATTTATAGGCCAAACGAAAGGAATTTAGTGTTTAATTCCTGTAAATTAATGGCCATTTAAATCAACTTGAGAGTGGGTTTTAGTGGAACGCGGTGGATTGGAATGTTGCAGTTTGCGGTGAATTTAACCCACAGTTGGCAGGAAAAACACTGCCGGTTCGTATATTTTTTTTGTCCCCTTTTCGCGCCATGAAAATTTGATTAAAGGCATTTTTAATGTAAAAATAAACTGTGTACTTTATTTTACCCCCTACGTAAAATCCTTCCCGTTGTCGGCGCTCACGGCTTTAGAAGATGATTTTTAAATTAGTTAATAAATAATCTAGCGTAGTTTGAAAATACCTTCATAAAACAAATGTCGGAGCGATTTCTCTTCAGCAATGAAATCCCCTGAGACGGATCAATTTGCCCAGTCTGGAGAAAAACGGTACTTTAAACCAGACCCCCTCTGAAAGGCGCCAAAGTCGCGCACACGGGGAGTAGCAGAACTGCAGCGCGGCTTAAGGTACGTTTTGTAACATACCTGCCATCTCTGCACCTTCCCCAAAGCCTCCACATCAGACCTGTAATGGAGTGACCGGAACTGTATACAATACTCCAAATGCTATCTGACCAATGCGCCTTATAGCTCCACATATACATTCCTCTCTCTCCCCCTCCTTCCCCCCCACTCGTACAAATTCTTCCACTTCACCCTCTCGTGCCCTCCACCTCTCTCCCACATCCCTCTCTCTGTCCATCTCTCTCACATGCACTCCCTCTTGCCCTTGGTCTCTCTTCTCTCGCACACACACCCTCTTTTTCTCAAACACACACTCCCTCTCACACACGTACCCCTTTCTTACTGTCTCTAACACAACCTCTCTTGCTCTCGCGCACACACTCCCTCTCGGTCACACATATTCCCTCTTTCAAACACTCCCTCACTCTCTTGCTCTCTCTCACACATTCCCTCTCTCTCACACACACTCCCTATCTCTCTCTCACACACTCAGTCAGTCACTCCCTCCCACGCACAAACACTCCCGAATTCATAAACGACATCTATGTAAACCCAAAGAAATGGGCGGATTGGTGCTCCCCAATTTCTTATACTACTATTGGGCAACGAATATTAAAAATGTAATTTACTGGCTGGATAACGCATGCCAACAGGTAGACTGGTAATATAGACTCGCCTTTTAATATAGGCGCGATTCTTCTTTCCCCAATAAAGTTGAAGAACACAATATATGAGAAAATCCGATTATTCACAACACTTTACGAATCTGGAGACAAGTAAAATCAACTTTTAAACTAAGAAATTTATCTCTTCTTTCACCAGTAGCTAATAACCTGTCGTTTAAGCCATCTATTATCGATAAAACGTTTATTTATTGGGGAAGACTAGGAATGAAAAAGCTTGGAGATCTGTACGAGATGGGAAATCTGTCATTTCAGAAATTACAGTCGAAATACAGTCTGAAAGGTAATCAATATTTTAGATATCTTCAAAGTCGAGATTATTTGAAAACATATACCCATGATTATCAAATTTTGCTGCCAGGTAGCGTAGACGAAGGTATGAATAGAAACTCAGATCCAAACAATCTAACATCATACTAGTATAATCTATCTATATACTATTAAAACTCTGCGTGTGTGTGTGTCATATTTGACCTTTGATTTCATGGTTTGCCAAAACCACACTTTCAAACCCCGAGATATTTTCCATTTTGATACACATTACACTTTTACATTCACCCATTTACTCATTATATTTAGACATTTTTATGTAAATAAAATCCTTCACTCCCCCCCCCCCCCCCCCCCCCAACACACCCACTCATTTTGTGGCCTCCTGCTGGCCAGACACCATAACGGCAGCATCTCCAAGTTTGCGGATGACACATTTTTATTCCCCGCGGCTGATTTTCCCTGCCGATTCGGCTCCCGATTTCACTTCCTCCCCCCACCCCGATCCGGCTCTATCTCGCTTGCTCAAGACAAAGATCGCCTCTTCCACTGCCGATCTTTGCCTTGAGCCAGAGGGAAGGCAGGGACAACTTCCAATCCACTAGCAGAGTCGCTCCGTTAATGGATTCATTCCACAGCGAGTTCAGTTCTCTAACAACTCCCCCCTCCCCCTCCCCCCCTCTACTCGGGTACTGAAGCACGTTCGGAGACCAGACACAACGGGTCTGTACTTGCTCTAGTCTATATTTAAAACTCTGTGTGTGGGTGTATGTCACATTCCATTTTTTTTTAGATAAGATTTTTGCCCTTTGATTCCATGGTCCGCCAAAACCACATGCTCAAACTCCGCCATTTTTTCCATTTCGTTAGCGATTACGCCTTTACATTCTCTAATGCACTCCTCATTGCATTTAGACATTGTTACGTACACATTTTTAATAAAATCCTTCCCCCACCCCCACAATATTTCAAAATGTCACCCATTGAATGTTGGTCAACGGTCCATCGTGTGATGTCACAATGCCCAATGCTCACAGATGTCCAATCGGAATGGATCTCATTTACATTTGCCTTTGCACCTTTCTCCCCCCCCCCCCCCCCGCAGCCTGTGTCGAAGCGCGTGATCACGTGTGGGAATAGAGAAAGGATCGGGGGTGATAGGGAATGTGGAATAGATGGACTGCCCCTCCCCCTCCCACTACCTCACCACTCTCCCCTCTTTCCCACCACCCCTCTCCACCTCCTTCCACATTCTTCCCCCTCCGTCCCCTACCCCATCTCCCTCCTCCCGCATGCCCCCCCACACCTCTCCCATTCCCTATCCCTCTCTCCTCCACATCTCCCTCTCCCCCCTTCTCCCAACCCCACCATCTCTCCCCCACCCCCTTCCCTATCCCCCTTCCCTCTCTCCCCTTCCTCCACCCTCTTCCCCCTCTCTCCCCTACCCTCTCTCACTCCCCACCCCTCTCTCACTCCCCACCCCTCTCTCACTCCCCACCCCTCTCTCACTCCCCACCCCTCTCTCCTTCCCCATCTCCCTCTCCACACCCCCTTTTCACACAGAGAGTGGTGAATTTGTGGAGTTCTCTGCCACAGAAGGTAGTTGAGGCCAGTTCATTGGCTATATTTAGGAAGGAGTTAGATGTGGCCCTTGTGGGTAAAGGGATCAGGGGGTGTGGAGAGAAGGCAGGTACAGGATACTGAGTTGGATGATCAGCCATGATCATATTGAATGGCGGTGCCTACTCCTGCACCTATTTTCTATGTTTCTACCCCTCTCCCCCTCCTCCCACCCCCATCCCTCTCTCCCCCACCCCCTTCCCTCTCTCCCCATATCCCTCTGTACCACTTCCCCTACCCCTCTCCCCCTCCCTCCCCATTTCCACTTCTCTCCTTCCCCCTCCCTTACCTTCCCCCTCTCTCTCCATCCCTTTTTCCCTATCCCTCTCCCTCCTCCACCACTCCCCCTCCCACCTCAACCACTACTCCCCTACACTTCTCCCCCTCCCTCCCTCCTCACTCTTCCACTTCTCTCTCCCCTCCACACTCTATCCCCTTCCCCCTCTCCCTCCCCATCTCCTCCCACTCTCTCCTTCCGCTCCCCCCTCCACCACACCTCTCTCAACCCCTCCCAGAATGCTCTCTCACCCCCTCTCCTCCTCCCCTTCCCTCTCCGTCTCCCTTTGTCCTCCCCCCTCTCCCTCCCCCCAACCCCTCTCTCCCCCCTCCCCAGCCCTCTTCACCCCCATCTCCCCCCACCCCCTTCCCCTCCCTCTTGCAGGAACCAGCTGACTGCCACTGGCCCAAAAACATAAAGGTTTTTTGAAGACAGTTTTGACTCATTTGTGCATTACAAATAAAGCAAATTTCTCCTGACCTCACCGTGAAAGAGTTTATTTTAGTCAAATTTGAGCTCTAGGGGCTAGTGGAGTCAAGGGATATGGGGAGAAGGCAGGCACGGGTTATTGATAGCGGACAATCAGCCATGATCACAATGAATGGCCGTGCTGGCTCGAAGGGCCGAATGGCCTCCTCCTGCACCTATTTTCTATGATTCGTAAATGAAAAATGGACATTTGCTGAAAAACAGAAAGCAGTCAAATTTAAAAGAGAATTTTCCCAACAGAATAAAGTGTGGGAAAATCTGAGAAGTTTGGTTTATACTAATCATTGAAACAATGTATTAACATAGAGATGTATTGTCTGGGCAAAGTACAATATTGGATATCTGTCTGAACTGCCTGTTCCAACTAATAAACAATATAACCATATAATAATTACCGCACGGAAACAGGCCCTCTCGGCCCTTCCAGTCCGTGCCGACCATTTATTTTCCCCTAGTCCCATCTACCTGCACTCAGACCATACCCCTTCATTCCCTTCCAGTCCATATACCTATCCACTTTACTTTTAAATGTTAAAATCGATCCTGCCTCCACCACTTCTGCTGGAAGATCATTCCACACAGCCACCACTCTCTGAGTAAAGAAGTTCCCCCTCATGTTACCCCTAAACTTCTGTCCCTTAATTCTCATGTCATGCCCTCTTGTTTGAATCTTCCCTACCCTCAATGGGAAAAGCTTATCCACGTCAACTCTGTCTATCCCTTTCATCATTTTAAAGACCTCAATCAAGTCCCACCCCTAAACCTTCTGCGCTCCAAAGAATAACTTGTTCAACCTTTCTCTGTAACTTAGTTGCTGGAACCCAGGTAACATTCTAGTAAATCTCTGTACTCTCTCTATTTTGTTGACATCCTTCCTATAATTAGGCGACCAAAATTGTACACCATACTCCAGAATTGGTCTCACCACTGCCTTGTACAATTTTAACATTACTTCCCTACTCCTATATTCAATGCTCTGATTTATAAAGGCCAGCACACCAAAAGCTTTCTTTATCGCCCTATCTACATGCGATTCCACCTTCAGGGAATTATGCACAGTTATTCCTAGATCGCTCTGTTCCACAGCATTCCTCAATTCCCTACCATTTACCATGTACGTCCTATTTTGATTTGTCCTGCCAAGATGTAGCACCTCACACTTATCAGCATTAAACTCCATCTGCCATCTTTCAGCCCACTCTTCCAAATGTCCCAAAGCTCTCTGCAGACTTTGAAAATCTACTTCATTATCCACAGCACCCCCTATCTTAGTATCATCTGCCTACTTACTTATCCAATTTTCCACCCCATCATCTAGATCATTGATGTACATGACAAACAACAGTGGACCCAACACAGATCCCTGAGGCACCCCACTGGTCACCGGCTTCCACCCTGACAAACAGCCATCCACCATTACTCTCTGGCATCTCCCATTCAGCCACTGTTGAATCCATCTTGCTACTCTGCTATTAACACCCAAAGATTGAACCTTCTTAACCAACCTTCCATGGGGAACCTTGTCAAAGGCCTTACTGAAATCCATATAGACAACATCCACTGCTTTACCCTCATCAATTTCTCTAGTAACCTCTTCAAAAAATTCAAGAATTCAAACATGACCTTCCAGGCACAAATCCATGTTGACTGTTCTTGATTAGACCCTGTTTATCCAGATTCTTATATATATTATCTCTAAGTATCCTTTCCATTAATTTGCCCACCACTGACGTCAAACTAACAGGTCTATAATTGCTAGGTTTATTCTTTGAACCCTGTTTAAATAATGGAACAACATGCGCAGTACGCCAATCCTCCGGCACTATTCCCGTTTCTAATGACATTTGAAATATTTCTGTCATAGCCCCTGCTATTTATTCAATAACTTCCCTCAATGTCCTAGTGAATATCCTGTCAGGACCTGGAGACTTATCCACTTTTATATTTTTCAAAAGTGTCAGTACTTCCTCCTCTTTGAATCTCATAGTTTCCATAGCTTCTCTACTTTTTTCCCTCACCTCACAGAGTTCAATATCCTTCTCCTTGGTGAATACCGAAGAAAAGAAATTGTTCAATATCTCCCCATCTCTTTTGGCTCTGCAGATAGCTGTCCATTCTGGCTCTCTAATGGTCCAATTTTATCCCTCGTTATCCTTTTGCTATTAATATAGCTGTAGAAACCCTTTGGATTTACATTCACCTTTCTTGCCAAAGCAATCTCATATCTTCTTTTAGCTTTTCTTATTTCTTTCTTAAGATTCTTTTTACATTCCTTATCCTCATCTAGCACCTCATTTACTCCATGCCTCCTATAATTATTGTAGATATCTCTCTTTTTTCGAACCGTGTCCAATTTCCCTTGAAAACCATGGCTCTTTCCGATTTTTACCATTTCCTTTCAACCAAACAGGGATATAAAGATTCTGTACTCTTACAATTTCCCCTCTAAATGTCCTCCATTTCTCTTCTTCATCCTTCCCATAAAACAAAATATCCCAATTCACTCCTTTTAAATCATTACTCATTCCCTCAAAGTTAGCCTTCTCCAATCAAAAATCTCAACCCGAGGTCCAGTTCTGACTCTCTCCATAATTATATTGAAACTAATGGTATTGTGATCACTGGTCCCGAAGTGCTCACCAACGCATACCTCCATCACCTGACCTGCCTCATTTCCTAACAGGAGGTCCAGCACTGCCCCTTCTCTGGTCGATACCTCTATGTATTGCTGCAAAAAAACTATCCTGCACATATTTAACAAACTCCAAACCATCCAGGCCATTTACAGAATGTGTTTCCCAGTCTATTTTTGGAAATTTGAAATCTCCCACAATCACTACCTTGTGCTTACTACTAATATCTGCTATGTCCTTACAAATTAGCTCTTCCAATTCTCGCTCCCCATTTGGCGGTCTATAATACACCCCTAAAAGTGTTGCTACACCGTTCCCACTTCTCGGTTCCACCCAAATAGCCTCCCTAGACGAGCCCACTAATCTATCCTGCAAAAGCACTGCTGCAATATCTTCTCTGACAAGCAATGCAACCCCTCCACCTCTGGTCTCTCCAATTCTATCACACCTGAGTGCAGGTAGATGGGACTAGGGGAAAATAAATGGTCGGCACGGATTGGAAGGGCCAAGAAGGCCTGTTTCCGTGCAGTAATTGTTATATGGTTAATTGTTATTATATGGTTACTTACCAGTTTGAAGTTTGATCTTGATTTTATGAGGAGTTACGTTGGTGATTACGTGCCCTCCGTGCCCAAACCTCTCTCATAAATATCATCTGCTAGTTCTCAGGTTGGTAATCTTACTATGTTTACTTCGATTTTGGTTATCTGTGATTTCATACTGCTGCTTTGAAGATTAACGCGCATGCGGACTGGCTGGGCTTCTTTACGTAATCACCAATGTAACTCCTCATAAAATCAAGATCAAACTTCAAACTGGTAAGTTCTCATTTAATTTTACTGTTCTATTCCTCTAAAATCACAACGACTAGCAACATCACATTTTACCACAATACAAGGACTTGTTTAACGACGAGCTGGGCAGATTGCCTGCCAGATGCATGATTACTATTGACCCTGAGGCAATCCCAGTTGTTCGTCCAGCTCACAGGATTCCCCATGCTATGCGGGATCGAGTACAAAGTGAACTTAACAGAATGGTGGCTCTTGGTGTGATCCCGTAATTGGACCCTCAGACTGGGTCTCCTTAATGGTTGCCACTACTAGGAAGAATAAAGACGAGATACGGATTTGTATCAACCCCAAGGACTTAAATACAGCAATTAAGAGGACAAGGATCTGGGGGTCCTTGTTCATCAGTCACTGAACGTAAGCATGCAGGCACAGCAGGCAATGAAGAAAGTTAGCCTTCATAACAGGAGGAGTTTAGTAAAGGAGCAAAGAGGTGCTTTTGCAGTTGTACAGGGCACTGGTGAGACCACACCTGGAGTATTGTGTGCAGTTTTGGTCTCCAAATTTGAGGAAGGATATTTTTGCTATTGTGGGAGTGCAGTGTACAAGGTTAATTCCCGGGATGGCTGGACTGTCGTATGCTGAGAGAATGGAGCAGCTGGGCTTGTACACTGCAAAAGTTACAAGAATATTTCAAATTACAAAACAGGAAAATTTTGACTTGGGTGATAAACCACATAAACTTTTGGCACGTCAATTGAATAAACGGGAAAAAAATCATACGATTTTAAAGATTAAACCAGATAAAGGTGAATTGCTAACATTACCTAATGATATCAATAAAAGATTTGCTCAATTTTATCCAAATTTATATACATCTAAAACGTCAACAGATAGTACTGAAGTTATAAAGTTATAAAATTTTTGGATAATTGTAATCTCCCAAAACTTAATCTGCTGGAACAAGAGGAATTAGGAGCTCAGGTCTCAATGAAGGGAAATAGAAGAAACAATAAGTTCTCTGAAGAATGGTAAAACACCAGGACCGGATGGATTTAGTAATGAATTTTATAAAAGATTTTATGAGATAATTTCACCACGTTTACATAAAATGTATATATATGTTTTCAAAGAACAAACATTACCAGAAACATTAGCAGAATCAACTATTACACTTATACCCAAAAAAGATAGATTTAGAAGACCCTTCATACAGAGCCATCGCACTGTTAAATACAGATAAAAAAATATTAGCGAAATTTTTGGCAAGAAGATTAAGTAAATATGTTAGTAAATTAATAAATGCGGATCAAACGGGGTTTATACCCAAGAGATACTCATGCAATAATTTGAGATGTCTGTTTAATATAATGCATTCATACAAAACTGAAGAACAAGACTTATCATTTATTTCATAGGACGCAGAAAAAAAAAAGATTTTCGGCCCGAAACGTTGCCTATTTCCTTCGCTCCATAGATGATGCCTCGCCCGCTGAGTTTCTCCAGCACTTTTGTCTACTGCCTGTGTGGGCAAGTTGGGCCGAAGGGCCTGTTTCCACACTGTATCACTCTATGACTCCAACTGCCCCTGTATAGTCCATCTTAATTTATCAATTTTAATTATTAACAATTTTAACATGTAATGTCTTCTCTTTGCAGAAAAAGCATTCGATCAAATGCAATGGGATTACCTCGTTAAAGTATTGCAAAAATTTCAAATGGGAGAGAATTTTATTTCATGGGTGAAACTATTATATGACAAGCCGATGCTAGAATATTAACTATGGCAGATGACACAACAGTGGTGGGCCTCATCAGGGATGACAATGAGCTGGCTTACAGGGAGGAGGTGAAACAACTGGTGGACTGGTGCAATACGAACAACCTGATCCTGAATGTCAAAAAAACAAAGGAGGTCATCGTCGACTTCAGGAAAAACCGGCACAGTCCCATACCACTTCACATCAATGACAGCGATGTGGAGGTGGTCAGTAGCACAAAGTTCCTGGGGTGCAGATCACTAACAGTCTGACCTGGTCGAATAACATCTCATCAACAGTTAAGAGAGCGCAGCAGCGGTTGCACTTTCTGCGCCGGATGAGAAGAGCTCACCTCCCCCATCCCATCCTCACTACTTTCTACAGGGGCACCATAGAGAGTATTTTGACCAGCTGTATCTCTGTCTGGTTTGGGGACTGTAAAGCCTCTGACTGGAAGTCCGTGCAGAGAGTGGTGAGGACAGCGGAAAAAATCATCGGGACCTCTCTCCCCTCTATCATTATTGCGACCAAATGTTGCGTGTCTAAGGCCAGCAGTATTATAAAAGACCCCACACATCTCCATCATGGACTGTTCACTCTTGCCCTCAGGCAAAAGATATCGCAGCATAAGGAGCAGAACATCAAGGTTCTGCAACAGCTTCTTCCCACGAGCCATCAGACTCCTGAATGCCATGTAATGGGCTGCCATCATTGTCTATTTATCCTTTTATCCTTTTTATCCATTTTATCCATGTCTATCCTTCTGATAATTATCGTGTTGCACAGGGAGCCAAATGCAATGTAATTTTGTTTGGAACTACATATATCAATGTATTTCTAAATGCCAATAAAGTTTGTTTGACTTGACTTGACTAATAACATGCTGTCTCCGAAATTTCAACAATCCAGGGGCAATAGGCAGGGATGCTCACTATCACCTCTGCTATTTTCTCTTGTAATAGAACCCCTAGCTGAAAGCATAAGAACACATCTGAATATCCATGGTTATAATACAAAACTGAAGGATAAGGGGGAAAACCTTTAGGACCGAGATGAGAAGGACTTTTTTCACACACAGAGTAGGGGGTCTCTGGAACTCTCTGCCACAGAGGGTAGTTGAGGCCAGTTCATTGGCTATATTTAAGAGGGAGTTAGATGTGGCCCTTGTGGCTAAGGGGATCAGAGGGTATGGAGAGAAGGCAGGTACGGGATACTGAGTTGGATGATCAGCCATGATCATATTGAATGGCGGTGCAGGCTCGAAGGGTCGAATGGCCTACTCCTGCACCTATTTTTCTATGTTTCTAAAGGATTTCCCCCTTATCCTTAAGCTGTGACCACTTGTCCTGGACCTCCCCAACATCGGGAACAATCTTCCTGCATCTAGCGTGTCCAACCCCTTAAGAATTTTGTAAGTTTCTATAAGATCCCCTCTCAATCTCCTAAATTCTTGAGAGTATAAACCGAGTCTATCCAGTCTTTCTTCGTAAGATAGTCTTGACATTCCAGGAATCAGTCTGGTGAACCTTCTCTATACTCTATGGCAATAATGTCCTTCCTCAGATTTGGAGACCAGAACTGTATTCTATCCCTACTGACTCCACATCTTCTGTTTCAATGTCACCCCTTGCAAGGAACTGAATTTCATTCCTCACCAGCAGGGCGACCCCACCCCCTCTACCCACCTGTCTGTCTTGTCGATAGGAGGTATACCCTTGAAAGCTGTACGCAATGGACTGAGATGAGAAGGACTTTTTTCACACACAGAGTGGTGGGTCTCTGGAACTCTCTGCCGCAGAGGGTAGTTGAGGCCAGTTCATTGGCTATATTTAAGAGAGTTAGATGTGGCCCTAGTGGCTAAGGGGATCAGGGGGTATGGAGAGAAGGCAGGTACGGGATACTGAGTTGGATGATCAGCCATGATCACATTGAAATCATTGGACAAAGTCAGCATGGATTTACGAAAGGTAAATCATGTCTGACAAATCTTGTGGAATTTTTCGAGGATATAACTAGTAGCGTGGATAGGGGAGAACCAGTGGATGTGGTGTATCTAGACTTCCAGAAGGCTTTCGACAAGGTCCCACATAAGAGATTAGTATACAAACTTAAAGCATATGGCATTGGGGGTTCAGTATTGATGTGGATAGAGAACTGGCTGGCAAACAGGAAGCAAAGAGTAGGAGTAAACGGTTCCTTTTCACAATGGCAGGCAGTGACTAGTGGGGTACCGCAAGGCTCAGTGCTGGGACCCCAGGTATTTACAATATACACTAATGATCTGGATGAGGGAATTGAAGGCAATATCTCCAAGTTTGCGGATGACACTAAGCTGGGGGGCAGTGTTAGCTGTTAGGAGGATGCTAGGGGACTGCAAGGTGACTTGGATAGGCTGGGTGAGTGGGCAAATGTTTGGCAGATGCAGTATAATGTGGATAAATGTGAGGTTATCCACTTTGGTGGCAAAAACAGGAAAGCAGACTATTATCTAAATGGTGGCCAATTAGGGAAAGGGGAGATGCAGCGTGACCTGGGTGTCATGGTACACCAGTCATTGAAAGTAGGTATGCAGGTGCAGCAGGCAGTGAAGAAAGCGAATAGTATGTTAGCTTTCATATCAAAAGGATTTGAGTATAGGAGCAGGGAAGTTTTACTTCAGTTGTATAGGGTCTTGGTGAGACCACATCTGGAATATTGCGTACAGTTCTGGTCTCCAAATCTGAGGAAGGACATTATTGCCATAGAGGGAGTGTAGAGAAGGTTCACCAGACTGATTCCTGGAATGTCGAGACTGTCTTATGAAGAAAGACTGGATAGACTCGGTTTATACTCTCTAGAATTTAGGAGATTGAGAGGGGATCTTATAGAAACTTACAAAATTCTTAAGGGGTTGGACAGGCTAGATGCAGGAAGATTGTTCCCGATGTTGGGGAGGTCCAGGACAAGGGGTCACAGCTTAAGGATAAGGGGGAAATCCTTTAGAAACATAGAAAAATAGGTGGAGTAGGCCATCCCCAATCAGTACCCCGTTCCTGCCTTCTCCTATATCCCCTGGCTCCTCTATTTTTAAGAGCCCTATCTAGTTCTCTCTTGAAAGCATCCAGAGAACCCGCATCCACCTCCCTCTGCATGGCAGATGAAGTTTAAAGCAGATATATGTGAGATTATCCACTTTGGTAGCAAAAACAGGAAGGCAGATTACTATCTAAATGGTATCAAGTTGGGAAAAGGGGAAGGTCAACGGGATCTGGGGGTCCTTGTACATCAGTCTATGAATGTAAGCATGCAGGTACAGCAGGCAGTGAAGAAAGCGAATGGCATGTTGGCCTTTATAACAAGAGGAGTCGAATATAGGAGCAAAGAGGTCCTTCTGCAGTTGTACAGAGCCCTAGTGAGACCACACCTGGAGTATTGTGTGCAGTTTTGGTCCCCTAATTTGAGGAAGGATATTCTTGCTATTGAGGGAGTGCAGCGTAGGTTTACAAGGTTAGTCTGTGTAATTCTCTGTCTCAGAGGACGGTGGAGGCAGGTTGTCTGGATGCTTTCAAGAGAGAGCAAGATAGGGCCATTAAAAATAGCTTAGTTGGGGATATGGGGAGAAGGCAGGAACGGGGTACTGATTGGGGATGATCAGCCATGATCATATTGAATGGCGGTGCTGGCTCGAAGGGCCGAATGGCCTACTCCTGCACCTATTTTCTATTGTCTATTTGGAATGACTATCTCCTGGTACCAGAAAGTGATCATTACCATTTTTGCAAAAATCCACATAAACTCTCTGAAACGGTCTACTTGGCCATGACCAGGGTTGCAGTGGTGTTTTTGGTGGTTTACTCCGGCAATTTTGGCAGACGCTACACTTGCTCACCAGTGACTCGATGTCACTGTCAATACCAGGCCAATACACAAAACCTCTGCCATTTGACTTCATGCTTACAATGCCAGGATGTTCGGCATGAAGTTCGTTCATAATTTTGTTTCTCAAATACTCTGGTACAACCATTCTGTAACCCCACTTAATGCATCCTTGCTCACATGATAATTCATGGCGTTGATTATGGAAAGGCTTCAGCTCTGAGTTCAGAACTGAGTTCAATCCATTATCGATTTCAGTCCAACATTCAATGTCTGTTCGTCGACCCACTTCAGCACATTGTCTTTCTTTGTTTCTGCTGCAATCACTGGAAAGTCTTACTCCACAACTTGCAGTGTGTAGATTGAGTTCTCACTTCCCACGTCAGAGTTCTCGTGGGGCAACCGTTGCACTTGGAGCTTCTGTACTCCACCTTGTAGTTACACTGGGACAGCAAAATTGCCCAGCGCTGCATCCTTGATGCCACCATGGAAGGTATAGCTGACCTGGGACCAAGAATCACTAGTAGCGGCTTGTGAACAGTCACTAGGGTGAATGGTCTGCCGAGAAGAAACTGATGGAATTTCTTGATTCCGAACACGATGCTGAGTGTTTCCTTTTCTATCTGCGCATAGTTACGTTCACTCGATGACAGGGTGCGGGATGCAAAAGCAATAGGCTTTACCTGTCCGTCATTCATTACGTGGGAAATCACTGCACCTACACCATAACTTGAAGCATCACAAGCAAGTTTCATCTTGCATGTTGTCTCATAGTGAACAAGAAGTTTGTCACTTGTCGGGTTTTCCTTGCAGATGTCAAATGCACGTTGTTGTTCCTTTCCCCATGACCATTTCACATCTTTTTGCAGCAGATAATGTAGTGGCTTTAGCACAGTTGCTAAATCTGGATGGAATCGTGCCTAGAACTGCACCATCCCAAGGAATGATCGCAGCTCTGACACATTGTTGGGTTTTGGAGCATTCACTATTGCTTCCACTTTCGTCTTCACAGGGCAAAGTCCGTTGGCGTGTACTTTGTTTCCAAGGTAGGCCACCTCTGACTGCGCAAATGCACATTTACTTTGTCACAGTTCGACATTGTGGCAGTTCAGTTGTGTGAGAACTTGCTCGATGATTTCCAGATGTTCTACCATGCCCTCTGTGAATATCAGTAGGTCATCCTGGTGGCACACACAGTGCGAATATTCCCCACACAGTGCGGAATACCTTGTAATAGTTTTTCCATGACAGAGTGAAATTTTTTCGGGGAGGATTTCACACCATAGGGCAGCTTTGTATTTGAATTAAAAAGCCCTTATGTGTGTTGATAATCAAGTACTGCTGACTTTTCTTGTCGACATTGAGTTGGGCGTGAGCGTGAGACATCTAGTTTAGTGAAGACTCGTGCTCCGCTAAGTTCTGCGTACAGATCTTGCGAGGTTGGTAATGGATATTGTTCATCATCAATGACTTGATTGATTGTGACTTTGTAATCACCACATAGTCGAACAGTTTTGTCGGTCTTGGGTATGGGCACAATTGGCTTTGCCAGTTACTCTGGTCTGTCTTCACGAGTACTCCATTACGCTCTAATCTGTCGAGTTCTACCTCCACTTGTTGCTTTAGTGCATATGGTACACGTCTTGCTCGACAATACACAGGTCTCACATCCTGCTTAAGTTGTATGTGTGCAGAGTACCCTGTTATTCCCATGTAACTGTCAGCAAAAATGCTTGCATGTTTGCTTATGTCGTTTTCAAGACGTGATTTGGACAAATTGACGCTGCAAATGTTCTCCCAGTTTAACTATTCTACTCAGCCAATCCTTTTCAAGGAGGGTTGGTTTATTTGTGTAGCTGGCCACTATGATGGGCAGTGTTACTGACTGACCGTTATGCTCAACTTTACAGTTCATTTGTCCTCATGTCTCCAAAACTTCACCCGAGTACGTTCTCAACTTGACCTTACTCTCAAACAATGGTATCTGTGGGAACTTTGTTTCATACAATCTGCTGCCATGTCAATACACATATCGATTAACTGTTCATTAATCAAGTTTCCACCACCCCCCAAACACACACTAACCATCCCATAGACACACACACTAACCACCCCCCCACACACACACACACACTAACCAGCTCCATTGATATTATATTAATATTATTCATTCACTCCTTTTACCCCATCCCCTACCCTATCCACTCACGTATTTCCCCCAACCCGCAGGCACGGCCAGAGAGGGAGGGGGTAGAGAGAGTTGGACACAGCAGCCCAGCGAGGGGCACAGAGAGGGACACGGAGGCACAGAAAGGAAATCGGAGGCACAGAGAGGGACACAGATGCACAAAGAGGACATAGAGGCACAGAGAGGGTCACGGAGACACAGAGAAGGACACGGAGGCACAGAGAGGGACTCAGTAGCACAGAGAGGAAGGGGAGGGGAGAGGAGGGGGGGGAGGGTGATGGGGGAGGGGGAGGGGGGAGGGGGGAGGGGGCAGGGGGCAGGGGGAGGGGGAGGGGGAGGGGAGAGGGGGGGGGGGGGAGGAGTGTGAGGGGAGGGGAAAACGTCGTCAGAGGGGAGGGCTTTTTCCCGAACGTCGCTCCAGACTGCAAGCACCGCTCTATGATGCTTGGCAGGCAGGGCCCGTGAACGAGGGAGAGGTCGGGGGAGCAAGAAGACACCGCTCTATGATGATTTCCCTACCATTCCTTGACCTCACCATCTCTATTGCAAGTGATACACTCCTGACCGACATCCACTTCAAACCAACTGACTCCCACAGCTACCTGGACTACTCTTCCTCCCACCCTGCTTCCTGTAAGGACTCCATCCCCTATTCCCAATTCCTCCGTCTACGTCGCATCTGCTCCCAGGATGAAGTGTTCCACACCAGGTCATCACAAATGTCCTCATTCTTCAGAGAACGTGGATTCCTCTCCCCCACTATAGATGAGGCTCGCACCAGGGTCTCCTCCATACCCTGCAACACTGCCCTCTCTCCCCATTCGCCCACTCACAACAAGGGCAGATTCCCCCGGTCCTCACCTTTCACCCCACCAGCCGGCGCATACAACATAGTCCTCCACCAGTTTCGCCACCTCCAACGTGACCCCTCCACTCGCCACATCTTCCCATCTCCCCCCCTGTCTGCTTTCCGCAAAGACCGCTCCCTCCGCAACTCCCTTGTCAATTCTTCCCTTCCCTCCCACTCCACCCCTTCACCTCCCCCCTCCACTCCTTTCAGGGACCCAAGCAGTCCTTCCAGGTCCAACGGAGGTTCACCTGCACCACCTCCAACCTCATCTACTACATCCGTTGCTCCAGATGCCAGCTGATCTATATCGGTGAGACCAAGCGGAGGCTTAGCGATCGTTTCGCCGAACACCTCCGCTCGGTCCGCAATAACCAACCCGACCTCCCGGTGGCTCAGCACTTCAACTCCCCCTCCCATTCCATATTCGACCTCTCGGTCCTGGGCCTCCTCCACGGCCAGAGTGAGCAACACTGCAAGTTGGAGGAACAGCACCTCATATTCCGCTTGGGGAGTCTGCATCCTCTGGGCTTAAACATTGAATTTTCTCAATTCCGTTAACCCTTGCTGCCTCCTCCCCTTCCCACCTCTCCCTCAGCCCCCGGGCTCTGGCATTCCTTCTCTATCTCTCCCCCACCCAAGTCGCACTAGCTTCTCAATTTCACACTGCAAACAGCTTACAATGGCCTGTTTCCTTTATCATCGATAGTTTTTTGCATATCTTTCATTCATTGTTCTTTATCTCTCCACATCACCGTCTATATCTCTCATTTCCCTGATCCCTGAGCAATCTGGATCACAATTTCTACGAATTACGATATATAAAACTATGTCGGCTCACACAAAATGTGAATGCCGGTTTTCACAAAATTGATCCAAACATTTTCTGAGATTTCAGGAAATTCCCGGCCCCCCTCCTTTGGACACCGGTCCCGGGTACGATGTACCCCCTGCACCCCCCTCTCATAGGCCCTGGGGTTGAGATAGAGAGAGGTGATGGAGCTGGGAGGGAGAGGAGAGAGAGGGAGGGGGTAGAGGGAGAGAAAGAGAGGGGAGAGAGAGAGAAGTGTGGGAGGGGGAGTGTGGGAGGGGGAGGATGGTAGTGATAGCGGGAGGGGTTGGGGGAGGAGGAGAGAAATAGAGGGAGGGGGAGTGAGAGCGAGGAGGAGAGAGGGAGGGGACAGGCGGGGGAAGGATGAGGGATTGAGGGAACAGCCAGGTTTGGGATGGAGAGGGAAGGAGGGAGATTTTAGATAGAGAGAGGGGGGAGGAGAGAGGGAGGGAGAAGAGGGAGGGAGGGGGAAGAGAGAGGGAGGGAGGGGGAAGAGAGAGGGAGGGAGGGGGAAGAGAGAGGGAGGGAGGGGGAAGAGAGAGGGAGGGAGGGGGAAGAGAGAGGGAGGGAGTGGAAGAGAGAGGGAGGGGGAAGGGAGAGGGAGTGGAAGAGAGAGGGAGGGGGAAGTGGGAGGGGAGAGGGAGGGGGAGAGGGGGGGGGGGTGGGGGAGGGGGGAGGGAGAGGAGAGATAGGGGAGAGGGGGAGAGCAAGGGAGGAGGGTAGTGACAGAGGGAGGTGGAGAGAGGAGGAGAGAAAGAGGGAGGGGACATGCGGGGGAAGGATGAGGGATTGAGGGAACAGCCAGGTTTGGGATGGAGAGAGTGAAGGAGTGAGGGAGGTTTGAGATGGAGAGAGGAGGGACAGAGCTGGGAGAAGAGGGAGGGGTGGGAAGAGGGAGAGTCCTCCAGGCGGGTGAGCGGATCACAGATGGTCCTCCAGGCCAGGCGGGGTGAGCCGAGCGCCGATGGTCCTCCAGGCGGGCGGGGCGGGGCCTGAGCGCGAGAGAGAGAGAGAGAGCAAAGATTATAGATCTATAATCTTTGAGAGAGAGAGAGCGGGTTAGGGTTAGAGCGCGGGGTTGACGGTTGGAGCGCGAGCGCGGGGTTGACGGTTGGAGCGCGAGCGCGGGGTTGACGGTTGGAGCGCGAGCGCGGGGTTGACGGTTGACGGTTGGAGCGCGCGCGGGAACAAGATGAAGATGAACCGGCGCTGACGCCCCGGACCCTGGTGAGTGAAAGATGGAGAGAGGGAGGGAGGGGGGAGGTGGAAAAGGGGGTGAAGTGAGTAACGGGGAACGGGCGCAAAGGGGGGAGGGGGAGGATTGAAGGGACTGGGTTTGGTGCCGAGGGGGATGAATGGGGGAGAGAGAGGGGTCAAAATGAGCCAAGGAAGCGGGTGGGAGCCAGGTGGGGTTCACATAGAAACATAGACAATAGGTGCAGGAGGAGGCCATTCGGCCCTTCGAGCCAGCACCGCCATTCATTGTGATCATGGCTGATCATCCCCCATCAATAACCCGTGCCTCCCTTCTCCCCACATCCCTTCACTACTAGCAATGTTACTACATTTTGAGATTTTAAAAATCAAGTCTGCAATTTATCCCATCAGATAAAGCATAAAAAGAGTTTGATTTGACACCTAATTCACTTTCATATCTGTAAAGAGGTTAACACGTACACAGTGTTCCTTTACCGAGTCTTTATTAATCACATATATATCGATGCCCTAGTTGTACATGGTCTGCACGTTTTACTAGAGGAGGTACCAGGGATGGAGAGACAGTAATATACTTGGTGAAAGGGGAGTGGCTACACAACCTACAATTAAAGGGACATGCACTAAACATCTACATCCTTCCTCTTGCAAAAGAAAGGAACGTGACAGCCGACCATGTCTCATACACTAGAGCAACTGGAAAAGGATAGACAGCAAAATAGCAGCAATCAAATATAATCGCCATAACGGTCAGGCGCCCTTACAATCCGCCCCGAGCGGGTACGAACCCCGCTCACACCCTCTCCCCCCAAAGAAACGGGCACCGGGGAAGACCCCACGACAGGAGGACTACAATGTGGGGACTTGCGTGGTGACAAAGGGATTGGAGGCGAGCGACCTGGCGATGGGGAAGAGATGGCTGGAGACACGGGAACAGTCACAGGGAGAAGAACCGGGACAGGGCGAGCAGGCACAGGCTTAGCGACCGCTACAGGCGGGAGAGCGGACAGAGGGGGAGCATGGGGGTCAGCAGGAGGAGGAGGAGAGGGCTCGTTCACCAGGCGGAGGTGCCGCCTGGACCGACGGTAAACAGTACCATCGAGGTTCACCAGATAGGAGCGAGGTGAACCAGCCGTCCCAACAACAACCGCAAGGCCAGGGTGACCGGAGGTGGAATGCATGCGGACAACCTGACCAGGAGACAGAGGAGGCAGGGCACGGCAAGACCTGTCGTGGGATCGCTTTTCAATGGACCGCTTGGTAGCAATACGCTCACGGACCACGGCAGGTTTTACAACAGCTGGGGTAAGAGTCTGCTGGGCCACCGGAATGGGAGGTCGAGTAACCCGGGACATGAGGTGCTGCGCCGGGGATCCCAGAACACCGTCACGGGAAATGTTTCGCAGGTTGAGGAGGGCGAGGTAAATGTCAGACTTCGATGCGCGGCAGCGATTCAACAAGTCCTTTGCGCTGCGAACAGCACGCTCGGCCAGGCCATTGCTCTGAGGGTACTCAGGGCTACTAGTGTAATGCCGAAAGTTCCAGCGGTCAGCAAAGTCCTTGAACTCCGCACTGGTAAATTGGCTGCTGTTGTCTGACTGCAGGCCCGCTGGTGATCCAAAGGTCGCGAAGTGGCGGCGCAGCTTCGTGATAACAGCAGAAGAGGAGAGAGAAAACAGCTGGTCGACCTCATACCAGTTGGAGTAAGAGTCGACAAGCACCAAGAAGTGCTTGCCGTGCCACTCAAAAATGTCCGTTGCCAGCGCCGACCATGGCAGGTCCGGTGCGGGCTGCTGCAGAAGGGGCAAACGCTGCTGCTGCGGGGCGAGACTGTTGCAGGTAGGGCAAGATGACACCCGGTCCCGAAAATACACAGCCATATCAGGCCAATAAAACTGGCTTTGGGCGATAGAGAGAGTGGCCTCGGCGCCAGGGTGACCCCGATGCGCGGTGTCGAAATACTGTTGGCGAAGAGCCTCAGGTACCACGACCTTGTGACCTTTAACGATAACTCCATCTCGTAGCACCAGCTCGTCACGGACCAGGAAGTAGGGCACTGCCGCGGCGGGCAGGGAAGAACGTCGCTCGGGCCAACCCCTTTGAATGACCGCAGCTAGCTGTTGGAGCGAGGCGTCAGCAGCAGTGTGTTTAACTAAGCACTGTAGTTGTTTTGAAGGAACAAAGTTGACGTTCAGGACAATCATACCTGAAGCCTCGTAAGGGTGACGGGTGGTCGAAGCCAGAGGATCCCGAGACAGCGTGTCAGCAATAAACATGTCCTTGCCTCTACGGTACACTACGGAGAAGGTAAAACGCTGCAGCTGCAGCATCATCTGCTGCAGCCTGGAGGAGGCAGCGTGAATCGGCTTGCCGAGGATGGTGACCAGAGGCTGGTGGTCGGTCTCAATAGAGAATTCAGTTCCCAGGATATAGTCCTTAAATTTTGAACATGCAAACACAACAGCCAGCAGTTCCTTTTCGATCTGGGCATAGCGCTGCTCAGCTGGAGTCATCGTGCGAGACGCGAAGGACACGGGTAACTGGACCCCATCATGAACTTGCAAACAAGCAGCACCCAGCCCGAACTTTGAAGCATCGCACGTGAGGACAATAGGACGGTTCAAATCGAAATATTGCAGCGTCGGAGTGCAGACAAGCTTCGAACGCAGCATATCGAAAGTAGGCATGCAGGTGCAGCAGGCAGTGAAGAAAGCAAATGGTATAGAAACATAGACATAGAAATTAGGTGCAGGAGTAGGCCATTCGGCCCTTCGAGCCTGCACCGCCATTCAATATGATCATGGCTGATCATCCAACTCAGTATCCCGTACCTGCCTTCTCTCCATACCCTCTGATCCCCTTAGCCACAAGGGCCACATCTAACTCCCTCTTAAATATATCCAATGAACTGGCCTCAACTACCCTCTGTGGCAGAGAGTTCCAGAGACCCACCACTCTCTGTGTGAAAAAATTCCTTCTCATCTCGGTCCTAAAGGATTTCCCCCTTATCCTTAAGCTGTGACCCCTTGTCCTGGACCTCCCCAACATCGGGAACAATCTTCCTGCATCTAGCCTGTCCAACCCCTTAAGAATCTTGTAAGTTTCTATAAGATCCCCTCTCAATCTCCTAAATTCTAGAGAGTATAAACCGAGTCTATGCAGTCTTTGTTCATAAGACAGTCCTGACATCCCAGGAATCAGTCTGGTGAACCTTCGCTGCACTCCCTCCTACTCTTTGATGGGACACATGGCCCAATTCTTCTACTAGAACTTAGGAACCTTCCCAACACAATTTATATCTTGTCCAACAGAGTGCAACTTTAATATCCATCACAATATCAAGTACAAAACCTCTCCATAATTTTGCACTGTCAAAAGAGCCCTAATGGCGCAGCTTTAGCTGTACATCAGATGTATTAATATTGCTCATTCTTATAACTCAAGAATTTGATAAATTTAAAATAAATGATTCTTGTTAAACTCAAATATCATGGTTGTCAAGAGTGACTGGTTGAATAGGTAGAGACCACAGATGCTGGAATCTTGACCAACACACAAAGTGCTGGAAGAACTCAGCAGGTCAGGCAGCATCTAAGGAAGGAATGGATAAACAACGTTTTGGGTCGGGCCTTTATTTAAATTGATTAAACCCACTGAGTTACTCCAGTATTTTGAGTTTTGGTTGAATAGGGGCACTTAAAGTATTCAATGTTCTCTTGGTAGGGAATCCATTAGTTTCAAGTTTCATATGTTAGCATTCATAGCGAAAGGATTTGAGTATAGGAGCAGGGAGGTTCTACTGCAGTTGTACAGGGTTTTGGTGAGGCCACATCTGGAGTACTGCGTACAGTTTTGGTCTCCAAATCTGAGGAAAGACATCCTTGCCATAGAGGGGGTACAGAGAAGATTCACCAGACTGATTCCTGGGATGTCAGGACTTTCATATGAGGAAAGATTGGATAGACTCGGTTTGTACTCGATGGAATTTAGAAGATTGAGGGGGGATCTTATAGAAACCTACAAAATTCTTAAGGGGTTGGACAAGCTAGATGCTGGAAGATTGTTCCCGATGTTGGGGGAGTCCAGAACAAGGGGTCACAGTCTAAGGATAAGGGGGAATTCCTTTAGGACCGAAATGAGGAAAACATTCTTTACACAGAGAGTGGTGAGTCTCTGGAATTCTCTGCCACAGAAGGTAGTTGAGGCCAGTTCATTGGCTATATTTAAGAGGGCGTTAGATGTGGCACTTGTGGCTAAAGGGATCAGGGGGTATGGAGAGAAGGCAGGTACGGGATACTGAGTTGGATGATCAGCCATGATCACATTGAATGGCGGTGCAGGCTCGAAGGGCCGAATGGCCTACTCCTGCACCTATTTTCTATGTTTCTATGAAAGCAGCCTGGTGTTGTGGGAACCAGGACCATGCAGTGTCTTTCTTCACTAAGTCCCTTAAAGGGGCACTCAACTCGCTCAGATCGGGGATGAATTTTCCCAAGTAATTTGCCATGCCAAGGAAACGCTGGAGGCTAGGCACATCCACAGGAGCAGGCATCTTCGAGATAGCAGCGGTCTTCTGTGGGTCGGGCTTCAGCCCGTACGCTGTGAAGACGTGTCCCACATAGTGACCTCCGGGACACGGAACCGGCATTTACTAGGGTTGAGCTTTAGATTTACCTCCCGAGCTCGATCCAAAACTAGTCGGAGGTTGTGGTCGTGCTGTTCCACATCTTTACCATACACCAAGATGTCATCTACAATGATAGCGCACGGGAGCCCCGCAAACAGCTGTTCCATCGTCCTCTGGAAAACTTCACTGGCGGAGCTGATCCCGAACGGCATGCGCAGGAATCGGAACCTCCCAAAGGGAGTGGCAAAGGTCGTCAGGTAGGACGATTGTTCATCTAGCGGTATCTGCCAGAACGAGCTCTTAGCATCCAGCACCGAAAACACAGTGGCAGGGCCAACCTGTGCAGCAACATCTTCGACAGTACGCATCGGATAGTGCGGGCGCTTGATAGCCAGGTTCAAATCTTTGGGGTTGATGCAGATCCGTAGCTCACTCTTGTCCTTCTTGGCAGCAACCACCATGGTGGAGACCCACTGAGTGGGCTCGCTCACCTCTTTCAGAATGCCTGTAGCCACCATGTCCCGAAGGGTGGACTTGACCCTATCCTTCATCGCAAAGGAGACCCGGTGTGGAGGGCGTATAACTGGATCCACGTCAGGTTTTAGAGAGATCTCATAACTGCAGGGGAGCATCCCCAGCGCATTGTCAAACCGATCGGGGTACTCGGCTAACGGGTCCAAAGGTTGCTGAACTAAACGGATCTCCCGGTGAAAATTGACCAATCCGAGGTCTTGGCATGCCCGAACGCCGAGCAGTGTAACACATTTCTCGTTAACCAGGAAGAAGGAGAGGGGCCGAACGGTCTCTAGCACTTCACAGTTCAGGGTAGCCTTCCCCACAGGGACAAGCAACCCTCCCCCATAAGCACAAAGGACAGAGCGCTCAACAGTGACTCGCTCATTATTCCTTATCTTCTTGAAAAGGCTAGTAGACATAACGTTCGTGGCGGCCCCAGTATCGACCTTGGCAGAAAACGTAGAACCATTGACAGTAACTTGCACAGTAGGGTCTGTTATCCGAGCAGGTGCCTTCCTAACTGAAAACACGCTGAGCTCACTCTGAGAAGAGTCCGAATCAGACAGTGGGAGGTTGTCAGGAGAGTGATAAGAACCAGACGCAGTACCATCCCGTACCAGGTAATTAGAGTGCCTGCGCTGTTGCTGGGCAGGATTTTTTCTAGCTCTGCATGCTGACGAGAAGTGGTTAGGCTTGTTGCAGAAGTTACAAATCTTTCCCACCGCAGGGCACACGTTGAAACGATGAGTCACAAAGTTACAGTTCGGGCAGCGCTTCTCCAGCTTGGAACTTGAACCATAGCTGGCCCCACGGCGAGTTTGCTGAGCAGGACGGCGGGTTGCGACGGTAGCTGCCCGAACCTCATGATCAGGGGGTGGTGCAGCAGAGATAACAGCCTCAGACATCTTTGCAGCATGCAGGGCAGCCTGGAGAGTCAAGTCTGCCTTACACAGGAGCTCCGACCGCAGCTTTTCATTTCGTAGACCATACACCAAGACATCGCGGGTCAGGGTCTCTGGGGTAGCGTCATTCAGGTGGCATCGCCTAGCCAGGTGCCGTAGGTCAGCGTAGAAGTTGCCGACAGACTCACCGGGTTTCTGACGACGTCCAAAAAACTTAAAACGCTCCAGAATAGAGTTCGTGGGCACATAGCACATCTCGCTGAACTTCCCCAGTAGACAGTCAAGGTCCTCGGGGTCCTCATCCGGCCCGTACTCAAACGATTCAGAGCGCTCCAGAGCCTCGGAGCCGGCTAGATTCAATAGCAGCGACGCTTTAATGGCAGAGGAAACTCCCGGGTGCACGATAGCCACATAATGCCGAAAATCCCGGCGGAACGCATTCCACCGGTGAGCGATGTCGTCGTCAAAGACAAGGGACTCAGGCTTGCGGCAGGAGGAAGCCATAACCAGGCAGGGAAGGGTAACTGGGGCAAAAAAAAACTAAACCCGATAAACAGGAGGCGCGCAATTCGAAACGACCGACACCATGTAAAGGAGTTTACACGTACACAGTGTTTCTTTACCGAGTCTTTATTAATCACATATATATCGATGCCCTAGTTGTACATGGTCTGCACGTTTTACTAGAGGAGGTACCAGGGATGGAGAGACAGTAATATACTTGGTGAAAGGGGAGTGGCTACACAACCTACAATTAAAGGGACATGCACTAAACATCTACAATATCTTCAGTATTAAGAAAGTTATGGCCATTTTCATACTCGGAAATTAACATCTTGTTCCCCATTGCCTTTCAATTGACTTAACTCAAAAGCTGTGATCTAGAACAGTTAAAAGCCCATAACTTTCTTAAAAAATTAAGAGAACTCAATGACAATTTCAGTTATTATAGATTGAAGCATTCTGAAATAAATATGAAACAATGTTACTTGGATGACCTGAAATTAAAGCATATAATTAGTTAGTTATCTAATTGTAGCTAATTACAAAATTCAGTGAGTAGATCTAAACATCTATCCATTTCTTAAGAAAAGATAAACTTTTTTTAAATTGCCTAAGTGTCCAAATAACATTCGCACAATAATCCACAATATAACATAATTTTAAAATCTCATTTTCATGAATTTCTAGGCCAAATGGAAGGAATTTAGTGTTTAATGCCTGTAAATTAATGGCCATTTAAATCAACTAGCGAGTGGGTTTTAGTGGAATGCGGTGGATTGGAACGTTGCGGTTTGCTGTGAAGTCGGGAGGAAAAATACTGTTGGTTCATACATTTTTTTGGACCCCATTTCGCAACATGAAAATGTGATTAAAGCCTCCATAAAAACCAACTTTTAATATAAAAATAAACTCTGTACCTTTTTTTCTCCCATACGCAAAATCCTTCCCGTTGTCGGCACTCACGGCTTTTGAAGGTGATTTTTAAATTACTCTAGTTAATAAATAATCTAGCGTAATTTAAAAATACCTTCATGAATGAAATGTCGGAGCGATTTTTCTTCCGCAACAAAATCGCCCGACATGGATCGATTTTCCCAGTCTGCAGAAAAACGGCACTTTAAGCCCGCCCCCCTCTGAAAGGCGCCAAAGTCACGCACATGGGGAGCGGCAGAACTGCAGCGCTGCTCAAGGTAAGTTTTGTAACATACCTATCACTAGCCCCGAGAGCTCTATCCAACTCTCTCTTGAATCCATCCAGTGACTTGGCCTCCACTGCCCTCTGTGGCAGGGAATTCCATAAATTCACAAAGGTTTTTTCTCACCTCAGTCTTAAATGACATCCCCTTTATTCTAAGACTGTGGCCCCTGTTTCTGGACTCGCCCAACATTGGGAACATTTTTCCTGCATCTTGCTTGTTCAGTCCTTTTATAATTTTATATGTTTCTATAAGATCCCTCCTCATCCTTCTAAACTCCAGTGAATACAAGCCTAGACTTTTCCATCTTTCCTCATATGACAGTCCCGTCATCCCAGGGATCAATCTCGTGAATCTACGCTGCACTGCCTCAATCACAAGGATGTCCTTCCTCAAATTAGGAGACCAAAACTGTACACAATACTCCAGATGTGGTCTCACCAGAGCCCTATACAATAGCAAAATAACCTCTCCACTCCTATACTGAAATCCTCTTGTTATGAAGGCCAACATTCCATTAGCTTTCTTCACTGCCTGCTGTACCTGCACGCCAACTTTCAGTGACCGGTGTACAAGGACACCCAGGTCTCACTGCACCTCCCCCTTACATAACCTAACCCCATTGAGGTAATAATCTGGCCCCTTGTTTTTGCCGCCAAAGTGGATAACCTCACATTTATCTATATTATACTGCATCTGCCCACTCACTCAACCTGTCCAGTTCACCCAGCTTTGTGTCATCTGCAAACTTGCTAGTTTTGCTCCAAATTCCCTCTTCCAAATCATTAATAGATATGGTAAACGGCCCCAACACCGGGCAGCACTCCACTCGCTATTGCCTGCCATTCTGAAAAGGACCCGTTTACTCCAACTCTTTGCTTCCGGTCTGCAAACCAATTTTCTATCCATGTCAACACCCTACCCCCAATACCATGTGCTCTTATTTTAGTCACCAGTGTCCCTTGCGGGACCTTCTCAAAGGCTTTCTGAAAGTCTAGATACACTACATCCACTAGATCCGAAGTACTTGTTCAACTCTTCTGCCATTTACTTGTTCCCCACAATAATTTCACCCGTGTCTGCCTTCAAGGGACCCACATATGACTTTGCTACTCTTTTTCCCTTAACATATCTAAAGAAGCTTTTACAGTCCTTCTTTACATTCCTGGCCTGCTTCCCCTCGTACTTCATCTTTTCAGCCCGAATTGCCCATTTTGTTTCCTTCTGTTGTCCTATGAAAGTTTCTCAATCCTCTGGCTTCCGGCTACTCTTTGCTGTGTTATACATCTTTTCTTTTAGTTTTATTCTATCCCTAACTTCTCTTGTTAGCCACGATTGCCTCCTATTCCCCTTAGAATTTTTATTCCTTTTTGGAATTAATTGATCCTGCGTCTTCCGGATTATGCCCAGAAATTCCTGCCATTGATGTTCCACCGTCATTCCTGCTAGGATCCCTTTCCAGTCTACCCTGGCCAGCTCCTCTCTCATGCCTTCATAGTCCCCTTTGTTCAACTGCATCACTGACACTTCCGATTTAACCTTCTCCTTCTCAAATTGCAGATTAAAACTAATCATATTATGATCACTACCTCCAAGCGGTTCCTTTACCTCGAGTTCTCTTATCAAATCTGGTTCATTGGACAACACTAAATCCAGAATTGCCTTTTCTCTGGTCGGCTCCATTACAAGCTGCTCTAAGAATCCATCTCGGAGGCATTCTACAAACTCTCTTTCTTGGGGTCCTGAGCCAACCTGATTTTCACAGTCTACCTGCATATTGAAATCCCCCATCACCACAGAGGCATTACCGTTGTTACATGCCAGTTTTAACTCCTGCTGCAACTTACACGCTACATCTGGGCTACTATTTGGGGGTCTGTAGATAATACCAATTTGTGTCTTCTTGCCTTTGCAATTCCTCAACTCAATCCACAGTTTAGTTTAGTTTAGAGATGCAACGCGGAAACAGGCCTTTCGCGCCGACCAGCGATCACCCCGTACACTAGCATTATCCTACGCACATCAGGGACAATTTAACAATTTTGCGGAGGCCGATTAATCTACAACCCTGAACGTCTTTGAAATGTTGGAGGAAACCGAAGCACACGGAGTAAAATCCCACGCAGGTCAAGGGGAGAATGTAGCACCCGTAGTCAGGATCAAACTCGGTCTCTGGAGGTGAGGCAGCAGCTGTACTGCTGCGCCACTGTGCCGCACAGAATTATATAACGGTTTTCTTCGCCATTAACCCCCCCCCCCCCCCAATATGTGCTTGTAATGACCTGTTGCCAGTTTGTTGACCCTCTGTTACCCTCCAGCAGGGTTTGGGAGCCATTGCTGTGGACGGAGAGATGGGGACGTGAGCGGCCATTAAGGGCGGCCAGGGTGCCGGTGAGCCCCGCCCCCCCCCCCATCTGCTCAGTGTGCGGGCTGAGCTTCGACGGGCTGCCATTCAATGGAGGGGTACATGACAGGGCAGAAGAAGGAGAAGCGTTATGAGTGCGACGTGTGTGGCAAGGCCTGGCAGACCCCGGGCCGACTGGAGACCCACCGGCGGGTTCACACGGGAGAATGTCCCTTCACCTGCTCGGAGTGCGGCAAGAACTTCAAATGCTCCAACAACCTGCAGCAGCACAACCGCTGGCACTCTGACGAGAGGCCCTTCACCTGCTCCGACTGCGGCAAAGGCTTCAAGTCGTCCACGCAGCTGAAGTTGCACATGCGTGTGCACACCGGGGAGCGGCCTTACACCTGCAACGACTGCGGCAAGGACTTCACCCAGTCCAGCAACCTGATGGAGCACCAGCGCACCCACACTGGCGAGCGACCCTACACCTGCACCCAGTGTGGCAGGCGTTTCCCCCGTTCAAGCAGCCTGATGGAGCACCAGTACACCCACAACGGCGAGCACCCCTACACCTGCGGCGAGTGCGGCAAGGGCTTCACCCGCTCCACCGGGCTGCGAAGGCACCAGCGCACCCACACAGACGAGCGCCCCTACACCTGCGCCCAGTGCGGCAAGGGCTTCATCCGCTCCGACACCCTGCTGGAGCATCAGCGCACCCACACCGGAGAGCGACCCTACACCTGCACCCAGTGTGGCAAGGGATACACCCACCCCAGCAACCTGCTGTACCACCAGCGCTCCCACACTGGCGAGCGACCCTACACCTGCGGCCAGTGCGGCAAGAGCTTCACCCGCTCTACCTATCTGCTGTACCACCAGCGCACCCACACTGGCGAGCGTCCCTTCACCTGCGCCCAGTGCGGCAAGGGCTTCATCAGCTCCACCCAGGTGCTGTCCCACCAGCGCACCCACACTGGCGCGCGTCCCTTCACCTGCGCCCAGTGCGGCAAGGGCTTCACCTGCTCTACTCACCTGCTGTCCCACCAGCGGGTGCATGCCGGCGACCATCCCTTCCCCAGACTGGTGTGTGGAGAGCGCTTTGCTATGGCCTCCCACGCACTGTCTCACCAGCGCGTACACACCAGTGGCCAGCCCTATGACTGCCCGTACTGCGGTGAGGAGTTTGATAGCTCGCGTGGGTTGCGGCAGCACCGGCGTACGCACGCCGGCGAGCGGCTGCTCCCACTGCGGCAAGCGTTTCAAGAGCGCACGGGGGCTGCGGGAGCACTAGCGGATACACACCAGAGAGAGACCCTTTGTGTGCGCTGAGTGTGGCAAGGGTTTCACCCGTATGTCCAGCCTGTGGCAGGACCGGCGTACCCACAGCAGTGAGCGTCCTTTCCAATACCCGTCCTATGGTAAGATCTTCACCTGCCTTCACCACCTCTGGAGCACCAGCGAGTCTACACCGGCCAGCGCCCCTTCACCTGCCCACTCTGTGGCAAGGCTTTTGTCCGCTCCTCCAGCCTGCTGGAGAGACCACCACGTGGATAGGAGCTGTTTAGGTAGACACGGAATGCGTAAGGTTTCGGGTGGAGACCCTTCTTCAGTCTCGACCCGAAACATCACCCATTCCTTCTCTCCAGAGATGCTACCTGTCCCGCTGAGTTACTCCAGCATTTTGTGTCCTTTTTTGTAAACCAGCATCTGCAGTTCCATATTTTTAAACCATTCTAGTTAACCATCTCTGCACCTTCCCCAAAGCCTCCACATCAGTCCTGTAAAGGAGTGACCAGAACTGTATACAATACTCCAACTGCTACCTGATCAATGTCCCTTAAAGCTGCACATATACATTCCTCTCTCTCGCCTCTCCCTCTCCCCACACTTTCTCCTCTCCCCTCCCCTCCACTCACCCCCCCCACTCGTACAAATTTTCTCCACCCTCTCATGCCCCCCCTCTCTCCCACCCCCCTCTCTCTGTCCCTCTCTCTCACATGCGCATACACACATTCCCTCTCTCTTCTCTCAAACACACACCCTCTTTTTCTCACACACGCACCCCTCTTGCTGTCTCTCACACAATCTCTCTTGCTCTCGCGCACACACCATCTCTCTTGCTCTCTCTCACACACATTCCCTCTCACACACATTCCCTCTTTCAAACACACTCCCTCTCTCTCTTGCTCTCACACACTCCCTCTCTCTCACACACACTCCCTCACTCTCTCCCACACACAAACACTCCCTCTCACACACAACACCCCCTCTCTCTC
Organism: Raja brachyura; assembly: GCA_963514005.1. The sequence continues at coordinate 54,883 of OY740781.1, forward strand.
TCTCTCTCTCTCCCTCTTTCACTCTCTCACACACACAAATACTCCCTCAGTCTTTATCCCACACACACAGTCCCTCTCTCACACAAACTCCCTCTCTCTTTTGCTCTCTCACACACTCTCTGTCTCTCTCTCACACACACACTCACTTATACATGCACACTCACCCGCTCTCTCACACACACTCTCTCACACACGCACTCTCTGCTTGTATCTAGACTAGGCGTGCATTTCACCCTGCATGCATTCAGTCCGCCAAGGCCTGCTGGAGATCCCGGTTGCCAACCATTTTAACTCCCCTTCCCACTCCCACACTGATCTTTCTGTCCTGGGCCTCCTCCATTGCCAGAGTGAGGTTGAAAGAGCTAATAGTAAAATCTAAAATGGAGTTGTTCTTCTACAAAAGCATGGTCTAGTAGAACAAAAGAATGGCTTGGTGCCAAGTCTGAATGACTTTGCAAATTATATGGAACACAATATGGAGGACAGATTGTCTTTTTAATAAGGACATTAAGATGGAATCCTGCGAAATAACGTACTTCTTTCAAGGCCATAAAGAAACCAAGATTGATTTTTAAAAATAGCTGACATTCCAGAGATAAGTAATAACTTGTTCTTGGACGGGCTTGATTTGGACCCAGCTTTTCCTATATTCTGAAAGGCTACAAAATCTTTCAGTCATGCCATATTCAGACTTGGTAGGAGTGTTTTACTGATAAGAAAAATGTATAATTGTGCTAACTTTCCTTTGTTCTGAGAGTGGAGCCTGAGAAGCACTGAGCAACTTTTGTGCTCATTGTAGATCTTGCCACTCCCGTCTGACGAATCAATTAAAGGTTGCCATGGTTTACTTTTAACAATGTTGTTATCTGCTTTTTAAGAGACAAACTTTGACGAGGTGACACGCAAGCTGGAGGAACAGCAGTGTCCAGACCCGACACGTCTCCCGTCCATTCCCTTGCAAAGTGCCAGTAGAAGTCAGCAGGTCAGTCATCCGTGGTGGGAAACGGATGGAGAAGTGTTGCTAACTTGCCCCTGTCAAGGAGCAGACAATCAACAGTACCAGCATCTTAGAAACATAGTAAATAGGTGTAGGAGTAGGCCATTCAGCCCTTCGAGCCTGAACCGCCATTCAATATGATCATGGCTGATCATACAACTCAGTATCCTGTACCTGCCTTCTCTCCATACCCCTTGATCCCTTTAGCCACAAGGGCCACATCTAACTGCCTCTTAAATATAGCCAATGAACTGTCCTCAACCACCCATTCCACACAGCTACGACTCTAAGTAAAGAAGTTCCCCCTCATGTTACCCCTAAACTTTTGTCCCTAAATTCTCAAATCATGTCCTCTTGTTTGAATCTTCCCTACTCTCAATGGAAAAAGCTTATCTACGTTAACTCTGTCTATCACTCTCATAATTTTAAAGACCTCTATCAAGTCTCCCCTTAACCTTCTGCGCTCCAAAGAATAAAAACCTATCTTGTTCAACCTTTCTCTGTAACTTAGGTGCTGAAACCCAGGCAACATTCTAGTAAATCTCCTCTGTACTCTCTCTATTTTGTTGACATCTTTCCTATAATTTGGCGACCAAAATTGTCCACCATACTCCAGAATTGGCCTCACCAATGCCTTGTACAATTTTAACATTACATCCCAACTTCTATGCTCAATGCTCTGATTTATAAAGGCCAGCACACAGTACTCCCTCTATGGCAAGACTGTCTTTCCTCAGATTAGGAGACCAAAACTGTACGCAATACACCAGGTGTGGTCTCACCAAGGCCCTATACAACTGCAGTAGTACCTCCCTGCTCCTATACTCAAATCCTTTTGCTGTGAATGCTAACATGAATGCTATTGTATTGAGCTCTTCTCATTCATACTGTATCCAAGTGAAAATGCAAAAGTGAGCCAAGCTGCACACAGCCGACTACTCACAGTACCAGCTGACTGCCACTGGCCCAAAAACTTAAAGGCATTTTAAAGTGTTTTTCAAAGACAGTTTTGATGCATTTGTGCCTTGCGTAACAAATAAACCAAGTTTCTCCTGACCTCACCGTGAAAGTATTTTAGTCAAATTTGATACGTAAATTAAAAATGGAGATTTGCTGAAAAACAGAAAGCAGTCAAACTTAAAAGAGAATTTTCCCAGCAGAATGAAGTGTGGGAAAATCTTAGAAGCTTGGTTTATACTAATCATTGAAACAATGATTTTAACATAGAGATCCATTGTCTGGGCACAGTACCATATTGGATATCTGTCTGAACTGCCTGTTCCAGCTAATAAACAATAGGTGCAGCAGTAGGCCATTTGGTTCTTCGAGCCAGCACCACATTCAATGTCATCATGACTGATCATCCCCACTGCACACAATACTCCAGTTGTGGTCTCACTAAGGCTCTGTACAACTGCAGCAGGAACACGCTAGAGGCAGGAAACATGTTTGAGTCCAGAACAAGGGGCCACAGTCGAAGAATAAGGGGCAAGCCATTTAGAATGGAGACGAGGAAACACTTTTTCTCACAGTTGTGAGTCTGTGGAATTCGCTGCCTCTGGGGACGGTGGAGGCAGGATCTCTGGATGCTTTCAAGAGACAGCTAGATAGGGCTATTAAAGCTAGCAGAGTCTGAATATGGGGAGAAGGCAGGAATGGGGTACACATTGGGGATGATCAGCCATTGGCGGTGCTGGCTCGAAGGACCGAATGGCCTACTCCTGTACCTATTGTCAATTGTATCCAAACCCTTAACAATCTTATATGTTTCAATAAGATCCCCTCTCATTCTTCTGAACTCCTGAGTGTACAAGCTCAGCCGCTTCATTCTCTCAGGATATGACAGTCCCGCCATCCTGGGAATTAACCTTTTAAACTAAGCTGCACCCACAATAGCAAGAATGTCCTTCATCAAATTAGGGGACCAAAACTGCACACAATATTCCAGGTGTGGTCTCACTAGGGCCCTGTACAACTGCAGAAGGATCTCTTTGCTCCTATACTCGACTCCTCTTATTATAATGGCCAACATGCCATTCGCTTTCTTCACTGCCTGCTGCACCTGCCTGCTTACCTTCATAGTGATGAACAAGGACCCCCAGATGCCGTTGTACTTCCGCTTTTCCCAACTTGACACCATTTAGATAGTAATCTGCCTTCCTGTTTTTGATACCAAAGTGGATAACCTCACATTTTTCCACAGTAAACTTCATCTGCCATGCATCTGCCCACTCCCCCAACCTGTCTAAGTCATCCTGCATTCTCATAGCATCCTCCTCACAGTTCACACAGCCACCCACCTTTGTGACTTCTGCAAATTTGCTAATGTTACTTTGAATCCCTTCATCCAAATCATTGATGTATATTGTAAATAGCTGCGGTCCCAGCACCGAGCCTTGCGGCACCCCACTAGTCACTGCCTGCCATTCTGAATGGAACCCGTTAATCCCTACACTTTGTTTCCTCTCTGCCAACCAATTTTCTATCCATGTCAGCACTCTACACCCAATACCATGTGCGCTAATTTTGCACACGAATCTCCTCTGCGGGACCTTATCAAATGCTTTCCGAAAGTTTAGATACACTACATCCACTGGCTCTTCGTTGTCCATTTTCCTAGTTACATCCAAAAAATTCCAGAAGATTAGTCAAGCACGATTTCCCCCTTGTATATCTATGCTGACTCGGACCAATCCTGTTACTGCTATTCAAATGTGCCGCTATTTCATCTTTTATAATTGACTCCAGCATCTTCCCCATCACCGATGTCGGGCTAACTGGTCTATAATTCCCTGTTTTCTCTCTCCCGACTTTCTTAAAAAGTGGGATAACATTAGCTACCCTCCAATCCACAGGAACTGATTCTGAATCTATAGAACATTGGAAAATTGTCACCAATGCATCCACGATTTCTAGTGCCACTTCCTTAAGTACCCTAGGATGCGGACCATGAGGCCCTGTGGATTTATCAGCCTTCAGTCCCATCAGTCTACCCAACACCATTTCCTGCCTAACGTGGATTTCCTTCAGTTCCTCTGGCACCCCTGATCCTCTGGCCACTACTATATCAGGAAGATTGTTTGTGTCCTCCTTAGTGAAGAAGGATTCAAAGTACCTGTTCAACTCATCTGCCATTTCCTTGTTCACCATAATTGATTCACCTTTTTCAGTCTTCAAGGGTCCAACTTTGGTCTTAACTATTTTTTTCCTCTTCACATACCTAAAGAAGCTTTAACTATCCACCTTTATATTCATGGCTAACTTACCTTCGTACATCATCTTTTATCCCCGTATTGTCTTTTTACACTGTCCCTGACGTCCCTTGTCAGCCACAGTCGCCCCTTACACCCCTTGGAATCTTTCTTCCTCTTTGGAAGGAACTGATCCTGCACCTTCTGTATTATTCCTAGACATACCTGCCATTGTTGTTCCACTGTAATCCCTGCTAGGATATCTTTCCAGTCAACTTTGGCCAGCTCCTCCCTCATGGCTCCATAGTCCCGTTTTTTCAACTGTAGCAGTGACACCTCCGATCTACCCTTCTCCCTCTCCAATTGCAGATTAAACCTGACCATATTATAGTTACTACATCCTAATGGCTCCTTAACCACAAGTTCCTTTATCAAATCCGGTTCATTACATAACACTATATCCAGAATTGTCTTCTGCCTGGTAGGCTCCAATACAAGCTGCTCTAAGAGTCCATCACAAATGCACTCCACAAACTTCCTTTCTTGGGGTCCAGTACCAACCTGATTTTCCCAGTCTACCTGCATGTTGAAATCTCCCATAACAACCACAGCATTACCTTTACTACATGCCAATTTTAACGTCAGATTCAACTTGCACCCTATGTCCAGGCGACTGATTGGGGGCCTGGAGATAAGTCCCATTAGGGTATTTTTACCCTTACAATTCCTTAGTTCTATCCATACTGACTCCACATGTCCTGGTTCAATCTCACACTTTGCACGGGACTGAATTTCATTCCTCACCAATAGAGCTACCCCATCCCCTCTGTCCACCTGTATGTCTTTTCGATAGGAGGTATACCCTTGATTATTCAGTTCCCAGCCCTGGCCTTCTTGCAGCCATGTCTCAGTAATTCCCGCAACATCATCATACTTGCCAGTTTCTAACTGAGCCTCAAGCTCGTCCACTTTATTCCTTATACTTCGCGCATTCATATACAACACTTTGACCTCCGTATTCACTTCCCCCCTCGCTCCACTCGTAATTGGCCCTGACCGTACTCTTTTACCCCTTCTCGAACTTTCCTTCCCATTAATTCAAGAATATTCTGTAATTTTTCCTGTACTCGCTTCCCCTTCAATTCCATCTTTATACTCCCAATATGCCAATCCCTCCCCCCCACTATTTAGTTTAAACCCACACGTGTAGCCCTAGCAAACCTGCCTGCCAGAACATCAGTCCCCCTCCAGTTAAGGCGTAACCTGTCTCTTTTGTACAGGTCACCCATACCCCAGAAGAGACCCCAGTGGTCTATAAATCTAAATCCTTGCTCCCTGCACCAGCCTCTCAGTCACACATTCAGATCCCCTATCTCCTTGTTCCTGTCCACACTAGCACAAGGTACTGGAAGCAATCCAGAGATAACCACCCCAGAAGTCCTACCTTTCAGTCTTCTTCACAACTTTCTGAACTCATATTGGAGAACCTCTTTCCCCTTCTACCCGATGTCGTTTGTGCCTATGTGCACAACTACTGCCGGTTGTTCACCTTCTCTCTCGAGGATGTTCCGAATTCAGCTCTTGACATCCTGAACCCTGGCACCAGGGAGGCAACAGACCATCCTCACATCTCGTCTGCCGCCACAGAATCTCCTGTCTGCTCCTCGGACAATGGAGTCACCCACCACTATGGCTCTGCCTGACGTTGGTCTCGACGGTCGAGTCCCATCGCTAGGATTGAAGCCACTGACGTTTCCACTGCTCGGACTGGAAACATCGTCTCCCCGACAGTTCCCAAGAGGGCGTACCTGTTTTCATAAGGCACAACCACCTGGGTCTCCACGATTACCACCCTTTCTCTCAGTCACATACCTTTGTTCTTCCTGATTAGTCAGCGTGACATATTGATTAAAAGATTGCTTTGGTTTACCTTTAACAATTTTGTTGCTGTCTGCTTTATTTAAGATACGAACTTTGACAACTGTGCTCTTTGGAATTCTTCAGAATTTATGTTGTTCTATCAATAATGAAAGAAAATGCCAACCATCTCTGTAGATCAGTGGCTCATGTTATGAGTCATGCTTTTGTAGTTACGCCCACTAGCTTATTAGCGTCGCGATCTACTGCATTCTTCAGTATGAAGTTAACTCTCAAGTAAGAGCTTGCATTTGTTTATTCTAAATAAGCAGTGTATAACCTGCCAAGGTGTTAGGTCTTTATTATTACAAGGACTCAAAACCAACATGGTGTCAAAGTTTACGATCTCGCCCTCCGTTTGATTATATTGTTTATATCAACAATAAAAATAGAGAAGTGGAGAGGTTTTTCAGAGGACAAAAGAGCCGGAAATCTCCAGGACCTGACAATGTTTCCCCCTCTATTAAGCTCTGTGCCAAACAGCTGGCACCGGTCTATACAGACATTTTTAACAAGTCCCTGCAAACATGTACTGTCCCTGTCTGCTTCAAAGTCTCCACTATTGTCCCTGTACCCAAAAAGGCAATGATTAGAAATATAGACAATTGTATTGTATTCAATTTATTGTCATCTCATAAGAGGAAACATAGAAACATAGAAAATAGGTGCAGGTGTAGGCCCTTCGAGCCTGCACCGCCATTCAATATGATCATGGCTGATCATCCAACTCAGTATCCTGTACCTGCCTTCTCTCCATACCCCCTGATCCCTTTAGCTACATGCGCCACATCTAACTCCCTCTTAAATATAGCCAATGAACTGGCCTCAACTACCTTCTGTGGCAGAGAATTACAGAGACCACTCTCTGTGTGAAAAATGTTTTCCTCATCTCGGTCATAAAGGAATTCCCCCTTATCCGTAGACTGTGACCCCTTGTTCTGGACCTCCCCAACATCGGGAACAATCTTCCTGCATCTAGCGTGTCCAACCCCTTAAGAATTTTGTAAGTTTCTATAAGATCCCCCCTCAGTCTTCTAAATTGATGTCGGTGCAGCAGGCCAAGCACTCTGGAGTTCCAAACGGCGATTCCCGGTAAGGCATCGCCCACCACGCGACGTATCCAACGCTGCGCCGCTGCTGCTGGAGCTCTGGTTGTTCCCGTCAGGAAAGGCCCCGCCAATCCAGTAGGAATGCCGTGGGGGGGGGGGGGGGGTGAGGACGCGACTTGAATAATAGTCGCATCCTCTCCAGGAAGCTACTTAAGGATGGTATCCCCCTTACTGTACCCTCTTCCCCCCACATAGATACACAAAACCCTCCCCAGTAAAAACGCTCCTCAAACATAACAAAAAAATACTGGACGGAAGGCGGAGGCAGCTGGCAACAGCACCACCCGGATGTCCAAAAATAGGTGCAGGAGTAGGCCATTCGGCCCTTTGAGCCTGCACCGCCATTCAATATGATCATGGCTGATCATCCAACTCAGTATCCTGTACCTGCCTTCTCTCCATACCCCCTGATCCCTTGAACTGGCCTCAACTACTTTCTGTGGCAGAGAATTCTACAGAATCACCACTCTCTGTGTGAAAAAAAAAATTCTCACCTCGGACCTAAAAGACTTCTCCCTTATCCTTAAACTGTGACCCCTTGTTCTGGACTTCCCCAACATTGGGAACAATCTTCTTGCTTCTAGCCTGCCCAACCCCTTAAGAATTTTGTAAGTTTCTATAAGATCCCCCCTCAATCTTCTAAATTCCAGCGAGTACAAGCCAAGTCTATCCAGTCTTTCTTCATATGAAAGTCCTGCCATCCCAGGAATCAGTCTGGTGAACCTTCTCTGTACTCCCTCTACGGCAAGAATGTCTCTCCTCAGATTAGGAGACCAAAACTGTACGCAATACTCCAGGTGTGGTCTCACCAGGTACAATGGCACTAGAACCTCCCTGCTCCTATACTCAAATCCTTTTGCTGTGAATGCTAACACACCACTCGCTTTCTTCACTGCCTGCTGCATCTGCATGCCTACTTTCAATGACTGGTGTACCATGACACCCAGGTCTCGTTGCATCTCCCCTTTTCCTAATCGGCCGCCATTCAGATAATAGTCTACTTTCCTGTTCTTGCCACCAAAGTGGATAACCTCACATTTATCCACATTATACTGTATCTGCCATGCATTTGTCCACTCACCAACCTATCCAAGTCACCTTGCAGACTCCTTGCATCCTTCTCACAGCTAACACTGCCCTGCAGCTTCGTGTCATCCGCAAACTTGTTGCATTCAATTCCCTTGTTCAAATCATTAATATATATTGTAAATAGCTGAGGTCCCAGCACTGAGTCTTGCGGTACCCCACTAGTCACTGCCTGCCGTTCTGAAAAGGACCCGTTTACTCCTACTCTTTGCTTCCTGTCTGGCAGCCAGTTCTCTATCTACATCAATACTGAACCCCCAATGCCATGTGCTTTTAGTTTTGAAAAGTGGGGTTACATTAGCTACCCTCCAATCCTCAGGAACTACTCCCGAATCTAAAGAGTTTCGAAAAATTATCACTAATGCATCTACTATTTCTGGGGCTACTTCCTTAAGCACTCAGGGATGCAGCCTATCTGGCCCTGGGGATTTATCGGCGTTTAATCCATTCAATTTACCTAACACCACTTCCCGACTAATCTGGATTTCACTCACTTCCTCCATCTCATTTGACGCCCGGTCCCCTGCTATTTCCGGCAGATTATTTATGTCTTCCTTAATGAAGACAGAACCAAAGTAGTTATTCAAATGGTCTGCCATGTCCTTGTTCCCCATGATCAATTCACCTGTTTCTGACTGCAAGAGACCAACATTTGTTCTAACTAACCTTTTTCTCTTCACATATCTGTAAAGGCTTTTGCAGTCAGTTTTTATGTTCCCTGCCAATTATCTTTGATAATCTATTTTCGTACAGTTGCGTACAGTTTTGGTCTCCAAATCTGAGGAAAGACATCCTTGCCATAGAGGGGGTACAGAGAAGATTCACCAGACTGATTCCTGGGATGTCAGGACTTTCATATGAGGAAAGATTGGATAGACTCGGTTTGTACTCGATGGAATTTAGAAGATTGAGGGGGGATCTTATAGAAACCTACAAAATTCTTAAGGGGTTGGACAAGCTAGATGCTGGAAGATTGTTCCCGATGTTGGGGGAGTCCAGAACAAGGGGTCACAGTCTAAGGATAAGGGGGAATTCCTTTAGGACCGAAATGAGGAAAACATTCTTTACACAGAGAGTGGTGAGTCTCTGGAATTCTCTGCCACAGAAGGTAGTTGAGGCCAGTTCATTGGCTATATTTAAGAGGGCGTTAGATGTGGCACTTGTGGCTAAAGGGATCAGGGGGTATGGAGAGAAGGCAGGTACGGGATACTGAGTTGGATGATCAGCCATGATCACATTGAATGGCGGTGCAGGCTCGAAGGGCCGAATGGCCTACTCCTGCACCTATTTTCTATGTTTCTATGTTTCTATTTTCTCTATCCTAATTAAGCCCTTTGTACTCCTCTGCTGGACTCTGAATTTCTCCCAGCCTTTTTGCAGCAATACATAGAGGTATCGACCAGAGAAGGGACAGTGCTGGACCTCCTGTTAGGAAATGAGGTAGGTCAGTTGACGGAGGTATGCGTTGGTGAGCACTTCGGGACCAGTGATCACTATACCATTAGTTTCAATATAATTATGGAGAGAATCAGAACTGCACCTAGGGTTGAGATTTTTGATTGGAGAAAGGCTTACTTTGAGGGAATGCATAATGATTTAAAAGGAGTGAATTGGGACATTTTGTTTTATGGGAAGGATGTAGAAATGGAGGACATTTAAAGGGGAAATTGTAAGAGTACAGAATCTTTATGTCCCTGTTCGGTTGAAAGGAAATAGTAAAAATTGGAAAGAGCCATGGTTTTCAAGGGAAATTGGACACGGTTCGAAAAAAGAGAGATATCTACAATAATTATAGGAGGCATGGAGTAAATGAGGTGCTAGATGAGGTGCTAAAGAATGTAAAAAGAATCTTAAGAAAGAAATAAGAAAAGCTAAAAGAAGATATGAGGTTGCTTTGGCAAGAAAGGTGAAAGTAAATCCAAAGGGTTTCTACAGCTATATTAATATCAAAAGATTAACGAGGGATAAAATTGGACCATTAGAGAGCCAGAATGGACAGCTATCTTCAGAACCAAAAGAGTTGGGGGAGATATTGAACAATTTATTTTCTTCGGTATTCACCAAGGAGAAGGATATTAACCATATAACAATTACAGCACAGAAACAGGCCATCTCGGCCCTTCAAGTCCGTGCCGAACAACTTTTTTCCCTTAGTCCCACCTGCCTGCACTCATACCATAACCCTCCATACCCTTCTCATCCATATGCCTATCCAATTTATTTTTAAATGATACCAACGAACCTGCCGCCACCACTTCCACTGGAAGCTCATTCCACACCGCTACCACTCTCTGAGTAAAGAAGTTCCCCCTCATATTACCCCTAAACCTCAGTCCCTTAATTCTAAAGTCATGTCCTCTTGTTTGAATCTTCCCTATTCTCAAAGGGAAAAGCTTGTCCACATTAACTCTGTCTATCCCTCTCATCATTTTAAAGACCTCTATCAAGTCACCCCTTAACCTTCTGCGCTCCAGAGAATAAAGACCTAACTTATTCAACCTATCTCTGTAACTTAGCTGTTGAAACCCAGGCAACATTCTAGTAAATCTCCTCTGTACCCTCTCTATTTTGTTGACATCCTTCCTATAATTGGGCGACCAAAATTGTACACCATACTCCAGATTTGGTCTCACCAACGTCTTGTACAATTTTAACATTACATCCCAGCTTCTATACTCAATGCTCTGATTTATAAAGGCTAGCATACCAAAAGCTTTCTTTACCACCCTATCTATATGAGATTCTACCTTCAAGGAACTATGCACGGTTATTCCCAGATCCCTCTGTTCAACTGTATTCTTCAATTCCCTATTGAACTCTGTGAGGTAAGGAAAATGAGTAGAGTAGCTATGGAAACTATGAGATTCAAAGAGGAGGAAGTACTGACACTTTTGAAAAATATAAAAGTGGATAAGTCTCCAGGTCCTGACAGGGTATTCCCTAGGACATTGAGGGAAGTTAGTGTAGAAATAGCAGGGGCTATGACAGAAATATTTCAAATGTCATTAGGAACGGGAATAGTGCCGGAGGATTGGCGTACTGAGCATGTTGTTCCATTGTTTAAAAAGGGCTCAAAGAATAAACCTAGCAATTGTAAACGTTAGTTTACCGTTAGTGGTGGGCAAATTAATGGAAAGGATACTTCGAGAAAATATATATAAGCATCTGGATAAACAGGGTCTGATCAAGAACAGTCAACATGGATTTATGCCTGGAAGGTCATGTTTGACAAACCTTCTTGAATTTTTTGAAGAGGTTACTAGGGAAATTGATGAGGGTAAAGCAGTGGATGTTGTCTATATGGATTTCAGTACGGCCTTTGACAAGGTTCCCCATGGAAGGTTGGTTAAGAAGGTTCAATCTTTGGGTGTTAATGGCGGAGCAGCAATATGGATTCAACAGTGGCTGAATGGGAGATGCCAGAGAGTAATGGTGGATGGCTGTTTGTCAGGTTGGAAGCTGGTGACCAGTGGGGTGCCTCAGGGATCTGTGTTGGGTCCACTGTTGTTTGTCATGTACATCAATAATCTAGATGATGGGGTGGAAAATTGGATAAGTAAGTATGCAGATGATACTAAGATAGGTGGTGCTGTGGATAATGAAGTAGATTTTCAAAGTCTACAGAGAGATTTGGGCCATTTGGAAGAGTGGAATAAATAAATTAAAAAAAACAGTGACATTTCAATTTGCCCAAGGCTTCCTAGTCCTAGACCAATTGGGGGAACAGTTCCTTTCACAGCGTGTGGAGAGTCTGTGCCAGGGGTAAAGTTGTGGGGAGGGCACGAGTGTTGAGAAGGAGGGTGTCCGGGGTAGAGGGATCTGGGAATAACTGTGCATAGTTCCGTTAAGGTGGAATGGCATGTAGATAGGGTAGTAAAGAAAGCCTTTGGTGGTTTGGCCTTTATAAATCAGAGCATTGAATATAGGAGTAGGGAAGTAATTTTAAAATTGTACAAGGCATTGGTGAGACCAATTCTGGAGCATGGTGTACAATTTTGGTCACCTAATTATAGGAAGGATGTCAACAAAATAGAGAGAGTACAGAGGAGATTTACTAGAATGTTGCCTGGGTTCCAGCAACTAAGTTACAGAGAAAGGTTGAACAAGTTAGGTCTTTATTCTTTGGAGCGCAGAAGGTTAAGGTGGGACGATTGAGGTTTTTAAAATGATGAAAGGGATAGACAGAGTTGACGTGGATAAGCTTTTCCCATTGAGGGTAGGGAAGATTCAAACAAGAGGGCATGACATGAGAATTAAGGGACAGAAGTTTAGGGGTAACATGAGGGGGAACTTCTTTACTCAGAGAGCGGTGGCTGTGTGGAATGAGCTTCCAGAAGAAGTGCTGGAGGCAGGATCGATTTTAACATTTAAAAGTAAAGTGGATAGGTATATGGACGGAAGGGAATGGAGGGGTATGGTCTGAGTGCAGGTAGATGGGACTAGGGGAAAATAAATGGTTGGCATGAACTGGAAGGGCCAAGAAGGCCTGTTTCCGTGCTGTAATTGTTGTATGGTTATTTGGTTATATAATGACGAAGCAACACGGTCCCAGGGCTAGTCAACCATGATGGCAGAGAAGTACCACTAGAAGAACGCCGTTTAAGTTAAAGAACCGCTCATGTGGAGTAGTATTGGTAGCAGTTGATAGTAGAGATCTGATGGAGTGTAATGCATCTGGTAGAACACATTCCCAATGCTGATCTGGTATGGTCATTTCACTTTAAAGCCAGTTTCACTGTTTTCCAAATGATTCCGTTATACCTCTCAACCTGACCATTTCCAATAGGATGATATGGTGTTGTTTTACTTGTTGCAATTCCTCTCTTAGAAAGGTAATCCTTTAAATCTTTTGACATGAATGAGGTGCCCCTATCAGAATGTATAACCATATAACCATATAACAATTACAGCACGGAAACAGGCCATCTCGGCCCTTCAAGTCCGTGCCGAACAACTTTTTTCCCTTAGTCCCACCTGCCTGCACTCATACCATAACCCTCCATACCCTTCTCATCCATATGCCTATCCAATTTATTTTTAAATGATACCAACGAACCTGCCGCCACCACTTCCACTGGAAGCTCATTCCACACCGCTACCACTCTCTGAGTAAAGAAGTTCCCCCTCATGTTACCCCTAAACCTCTGTCCCTTAATTCCAAAGTCATGTCCTCTTGTTTGAATCTTCCCTATTCTCAAAGGGAAAAGCTTGTCCACATTAACTCTGTCTATCCCTCTCATCATTTTAAAGACCTCTATCAAGTCACCCCTTAACCTTCTGCACTCCAGAGAATAAAGACCTAACTTATTCAACCTATCTCTGTAACTTAGCTGTTGAAACCCAGGCAACATTCTAGTAAATCTCCTCTGTACCCTCTCTATTTTGTTGACATCCTTCCTATAATTGGGCGACCAAAATTGTACACCATACTCCAGATTTGGTCTCACCAACGTCTTGTACAATTTTAACATTACATCCCAGCTTCTATACTCAATGCTCTGATTTATAAAGGCTAGCATACCAAAAGCTTTCTTTACCACCCTATCTATATGAGATTCTACCTTCAAGGAACTATGCACGGTTATTCCCAGATCCCTCTGTTCAACTGTATTCTTCAATTCCCTACCGTTTACCATGTACGTCCTATTTTGATTTGTCCTGCCAAGGTGTAGCACCTCACATTTATCAGCATTAAACTCCATCTGCCATCTTTCAGCCCATTTTTCCAACTGGCCTAAATCACTCTGTAGACTTTGGAAATCCTCTTCATTATCCACAACACCCCCTATCTTGGTATCATCTGCATACTTACTAATCCAATTTACCACCCCTTCATCCAGATCATTGATGTACATGACAAACAACAAAGGACCCAACACAGATCCCTGAGGCACCCCACTAGTCACCTGCCTCCAACCCGACAAACAGCCATCCACCATTACCCTCTGGCTTCTCCCATTCAGCCACTGTTGAATCCATCTTGCTATTCCTGCATTTATACCCAACAGTTGAACCTTCTTAACCAACCTTCCATGAGGAACCTTGTCAAAGGCCTTACTGAAGTCCATATAGACAACATCCACTGCTTTACCCTCGTCAATTTCCCTAGTAACCTCTTCAAAAAATTCAAGAAGATTAGTCAAACATGACCTTCCAGGCATAAATCCATGTTGACTGTTCCTAATTAGACCCTCTTTATCCAGATACTTATATATATTATCTCTAAGTATCTTTTCCATTAATTTGCCCACCACTGAAGTCAAACTAACCGGTCTATAATTGCTAGGTTTACTTTTAGAACCCTTTTTAAACAATGGAACAACATGCGCAGTACGCCAATCCTCGGGGACTATTCCCGTTTCTAATGACATTTGAAATATTTCTGTCATAGCCCCGGCTATTTCTACACTAACTTCCCTCAATGTCCTAGGGAATATCCTGTCAGGACCTGGAGACTTATCCACTTTTATATTTTTCAAAAGTGCCAGTACTTCTTTTACTTTGAAACTCATAGTATCCATAGCTACTCTACTAGTTTCCCTTACCTCACATAATTCAATATCCTTCTCCTTGGTGAATACCGAAGAAAAGAAATTGTTCAATATCTCCCCCATCTCTTTTGGCTCTGCAGATGGCTGTCCACTCGGTCTCTCCAATGGACCAATTTTATCCCTTGTTATCCTTTTGCTATTAACATAGCTGTAGAAACCCTTTGGATTTACTTTCACCTTACTTGCCAAAGCAACCTCATATCTTCTTTTAGCTTTTCTAATTTCTTTCTTTAGATTCTTTTTACATTCCTTATACTCCTCAAGCACATCATTTACTTCATGCTGCCTATAATTATTGTAGATCTCCCTCTTTTTCCGAACAAGATGTCCAATTTCCCTTGAAAACCAGGGCTCTTTCCAATTTTTACTGGTTCCTTTCAACCGAACAGGAACATAAAGATTTTGTACTCTTAAAATTTCCCCTTTAAATGTCCTCCATTTCTCCTCTACATCTTTCCCATAAAACAAAATGTCCCAGTTCACTCCTTTTAAATCATCTCGCATCTCGTTAAAGTTAGCCTTTCTCCAATCAAAAATCTCAACCCTAGGCCCAGTTCTGTCCTTCTCCATAATTATATTGAAACTAATGGTATTGTGATCACTGGACCCGAAGTGCTCCCCTACGCATACCTCCACCACCTGTCCCATCTCATTTCCTAACAGGAGGTCCAGCACTGCCCCTCCTCTAGTAGGCACCTCTATGTATTGCTGCAAAAAACTATCCTGCACACATTTTACAAACTCCAAACCATCCAGCCCATTTACAGAATGTGTTTCCCAGTCTATGTGTGGAAAGTTGAAATCTCCCACAATCACTACCTTGTGCTTACTACTAATATCTGCTATCTCTTTACATATTTGCTCTTCCAATTCTCGTTCCCCATTTGGTGGTCTATAATATACCCCTATAAGTGTTGCTACACCTTTCCCACTTCTAAGTTCCACCCAAATAGCCTCCCTAGATGAGCCCTCCAATCTATACTGCCAAAGCACTGCTGTAATATCTTCCCTGACTAGCAATGCAACACCTCCACCTCTTGCATCTCCAATTCTATCACACCTGAAGCAACGAAATCCTGGAATATTTAGTTTCCAATCACAGCCCTCCTGCAACCATGTTTCACTGATCGCCACAACATCATACTTCCAGGTGTCTATCCAGACTCTAAGCTCATCCACCTTCCTTACAATGCTCCTAGCATTAAAATATGCACATTTAAGAAACCCCCCATCTCTTATTCTCTGTTTATTTCCTTTTTTTTCTTTCTCCTCTTGTGTCCGAGTGCTTCCCTTTTCTGCTTCCTGCCTCCCATTCTGTCTACTAGCTTTTGCTATTTGCATCCCTCGCCCCAACCATTCTAGTTTAAAGTCTCCCCAGTGGCCTTTGCAAATTTCCCCGCCAGGATATTGGTCCCCCTCGGGTTCAAGTGCAACCCATCCTTTCTGTACAGGTCCCACCTACCCCAAAAGAAGTCCCAATGATCCAGAAACTTGAATCCCTGCCCTCTGCACCAGTCTTTCAGCCAAGCATTTATCCTCCACCTTGCTTCATTTCTACTCTCACTGTCACGTGGCACAGGCAGTAATCCTGAGATTGTTACCTTTTTGGTCCTTTTCCTCAACTCTCCTCCCAAGTCCTTAAATCCTCCCTTCAGGACCTCTTCTCTTTTTTTACCTATGTCATTGGTACCTATATGTACCACGACCTCAGGCTCCTCTCCCTCTGATTTGAGGATATCTTGGACACGTTTAGACACGTCCAAGACCTTGGCACCAGGGAGGCAGACCACCATCCTGGTCTCCCGACTGCGTCCACAGAATCGCCTATCCGACCCCCTAACAATAGAGTCCCCAATTACAATTGCCCTCTTTTTTTCCCTACCTTTCGGAGTAACAGGGGCGGTCTCTGTGCTGAAGGCCCGTCCGCTGTCGCTACCCCCGGGTAGGCTGTCACCCCCATCCGTACTCAAACAGGAGTACTTATTTGCCAGGTGTACTGACATTGGAGTACTCACTTGTTCATGCCTCTGCCCCTTGCCCTTCCTTAGTGTGACCCACATGTCTCTCTCCTGTGGTTTTGGAGTGACCACCTCCCTATAACTCTCCTCTATCACCTTTTTCACTCTCCCTGACCAGGCAGAGGTCATCGAGCTGCTGCTCCAGGATCCTAATACGGTTATATAATACGGTTATAATACTGCATGAGACAAGCTCTGAGGAAATGCAGCTGTAATTGCACATAAAGAAGGCATATACATGGCAGCAGTCACCATTCTTGTAGTTCCTTTGGACTTGCATACTCTAGAATAATGTCCCTTCTTGCCACAACTATTACAAGTTGCCTCTCGAGCAGGGCATATCTCTCTCTTATGAATATTACCCCCGCAAAAGTAACAGCTCCTTTTTGAATAATTATATGCTGCAGCAAGGGCACCTTTATCAGTAGTTTCAGTTAAATGTTTCAGTTTTCACATATTAGTACTTGGGTGAAATTCGTTTGTAGTAGTTGCAGCAGAATAGTAAGATTAAATGAGAACTTACCTGTTCGAAGTTTGATCTTTATTTTATGAGGAGTTACGATGAGGGATTACGTGAAGAAGCCCCGCCTGGCGCTTGATCGGCATACTTCAAAGCAGCGGCATGAAAAACACAGAACCAATAGCCGGAGTAAGATAGTAAGGCTCAACATAGACTAGAACTACCAGATGATCATTTATATTATGAGGGCTGGGAGCGGAGGGCACGTAATCCATCATCATAAAATAAAGATCAAACTTTGAACAGGTAAGTTCTCGTTTTATCTTACTATTTTACTTCGGAGTCACGTGAGTGACTACGTGAAGATTTTAAAGCTCTGTGTTTTTTTATGTCGTAGATTCATTCCATACGACACTCTGTTTAGTCAATACAGTAGTGAGTAAATAATATTTTTAAAACATTGTTTCAATTTATGTAATGTCTTTTAATCATAAAAAGAACAATTTTTAAAATAATAACCCCTCTATCCCAGGGGAAAATATTTCAACAAAAGTGATAATGATATCAAATGATAACATAAATTGATAATATAAATCGATAATATAAAACAAAGCAAGCATTGAAAGCGAACCCAAAACTGCGTGTCCAAATCCTGGCACCGTGACAACAGGTTTATCGTAGAACTTTGAAAAAGTTTTTTCTTTACACCACCCTGCGGCCTCTAAAATTTTATTGAGTGGTACAACCTGTACCTTCGCAGCGGACGCAGCTGCAGCCCTAGTGGAGTGAAACTTAAACACATCAGTGTCCACTCCTGCTAAATCCAAAACCTGTTCAAACCATCTAGAAATGGTTTGAACTGCAACTTTTGTATGTGGTTTTTTTGTGTGTTATCAGTAACGCTGTCTCAGCACCTCGGAGATTTTGATTATTTCAATCAATCAATCAGTTTTATTCGTCACATTGCACACAAAGTGCAAGTGAATGAATTTGTCAGCAGCGGTACAATGATAAAGTGGTACAATGATAACTTAACTTCAATATATTTAGTTAAATGCTTAACTACCCACAATGTTTCATTGACAGGATATGCTTTAAACATTACCTTGACTCCAGTTTTTCCTGGTCTGCTTTGTTTGGTCAGATCATAAACATAAAACACAATGTTATCTGAAGCCACATGCATGCAATCTAACCGTAACAATTGCAAAGTTTATACTCTTTGAGCTGACACTAATGCCATTACATTATTACCTTGAATGTTAACCTTTTCAAAGACATTGAAGTAATTGGAGTCCATTGCCTAAGCAAAGTGAGAACAATGCTAACATCCCAAATTTCTGTATCACTGGGCTTGGGAGGATTTTTATTAAAATTCCTTTCATGAACCGGGATATTAATGGGTGAGACCCAATTGAATCTCGATCAGAAATTTGTCCTAAATAGGACGACAAAGCACTACGAGCACTATAATTTAAGTGCTCATCAAAATGCAACCCAGCAAGGAACTCCAATACATTTGATATGTTCGCAGTATAATAAGACATCTTTGACTGTCTACAGAAGACTTCCCATTTCTTTATATGCGACATATATTGTTTTTTAGTGCTATTTCTCCAAGCTGCAGCTATAACATCCATGGTCCTATCCGACAGTCCAAGCTCTTGCAATGGTCTGGTCAGAAGCTGCAGATTAACAAATTCATATGATCATGCAATGGATGAATTTCTTTTGTCACTGGTTGTATCAACAATTGTTGCAACTAGGAATCATCATACATGGTTCAATAATCATTTTAAGCATCAATGGGAACCATGACTGTGTAGGCCAATTTGGCACCACCAAAATGCCCTTGGCAGCGTCTTGCACTATTTTCTTGAGACATTGCCCAATCAGACAGAATGGCGGAAAGGCATAAAAGAACGTATTCCCCCAGTGTAGCGAGAAAACATCCACCGCTACTGCCCCTGGATCGTGTTCCCAAGACACGTATTTGGGCAATTGGTGATTTAATCTAGATGCAAACAGATCATTGTCCGGTACTCCAACCGACTGACAATATTTTTGAAATTTTTTGGGTTTAACATCCATTCTGTATTGTCTTTAAATTTTCGTGATCTTTTGTCTGCCACAACATTGTCTCCCCCTGGGAGATAAATAACTGAAACCCGAATATTCTTACCAATACACCAATGCCACACCTGGTGAACCAGATGATCACATGATAATGATCCTACTCCACCCATGTGATTTATATATGCCACAGCTGTGGTATTGTCTATTTGTATTTGGACATGCAAATCCTTCATAGTAGAACAATAAGCTTTTAATCCATAAAATGCTCCCAGTAACTCCAAATAATTTATACCATATGTTTGGAGAAATACATCCTCTTGGACAGTCCATCTGCCCCCACAGCTGGTATCATTATCCGTAGCACCCCATCCGAGAGAACTTGCATCAGCTTGCAAAATCACTGCTGGCTGCTGAACCAAAATGTTTTTAACAGCTTGTGGAACATTCTCAATCCATCAATACAATTCTAATAAAGCTTCCTGTGGCAATTGCATGGGCCCATCAAAATGGCCTGCTCACTGTATTAGCTTGTGTTTTTG
This sequence comes from Raja brachyura, assembly GCA_963514005.1. The sequence goes on from OY740781.1 coordinate 74,827, forward strand.
CCCTTTTTGGGAATTTGGTAATGCAGTGGACCAAAGCCCACTGCAGGGAATGCTGTTACTAACTTCCCAATAACATTAGCAACTTCTCGGATGGAGGGATAAGGTTTGTCAATAAGGCACCAACAAAAATTTGTAATATCAACAATCTTGTCAATTGGTAAAGTTACTAACATGGTAACTGAATTAATCACAAACCCCAAATATTCAATAGTTTGGGATGGCTGTAGCTTTAGACTTTTTTGGATAAATCAGGAAACCTAGCCTTACAAACAGGCTTGTAGTCACCAAGACTGATTTTTCAGCTGACTCCTGATTAGCATTGACAATTAAAATGTCATCTAGATAAGCCATAACGATGTGTTTTTGTGCCCTGAGCAGTGCAAATGCTGGTTTCAACAACTAGTGAACAACCTAGGAGCTGAGCTTAATCCATTAGGTAATGCTTTGTATTACCACAGCTGTCCCATCCAATTAAATTTCAATACCTGCGAATGTGATGATGAATTGGTACTGAATAATATGCATCCTTCTGGACAAACGTATTAAAAGTATGAGGTCTAAAATGATTCTACAACCCCCATCTTTCTTTGTGTCTGGGGAAAATATTTGATACAAATTGTTGTGGATCCTCACTTGATTTCTCGATACCTCCTTTTTTACACCAATTCTTAACTTCTTTATCAATTTGATTTTTTCAAATACAAAAACACCAAATACAATTAGGCTTATTCTGTCCTGGTGGATCAATACCTTCTACAAAATCAATGGTTGATCCTAAGACAGTACCTAATATAACACGGTCAGATGTTATAGTCCCATTTATCATAAAACATTTATAGACTACCACCAATCTGAGGTTCATCCAAAGATTCTTCTGTAATAGGATAAAGTTTTTGTACCTCTCCAACCGAACGTGGTGGTCTCCTTCTCCCAACATATGGGTAACATTCGGCTGTGCTGGTTGGTAATATTTCCTTACCATACTCCTGCCTCGGCTAGTTCCAGCTCCAAATCAAAATCCCCTTCTTGTTTGACCGGCCCTTTCTTTGGCCAAAACGAAGGGTTTCATGAGGTCAATAGTCTTTGCCTCTTTATCAACCTCTTTATTTATTTAAACAGATTTTCTCCAAACAAATAACCAGGAGCTTGAACATTGCTTGATCTGCGCAAACCTGCAAATCTTGGGTGTAAAATAGGCCAAATGGCAATCTTCCTCATACAATTAATCTTAAATATTGAGTTTGCAGAATAATGCCAATATATCCTTCTGAACTTTGGTCATTCCACAATCTTCCACTTGCTGTCCAAAAGCAGTGATCCCAGCCGAAATCATATTTCCTGCGCCTGCATCATTGATGACATTGGCGCCAAAAAGCCGAATTTACCGTATGTACCTTCAGTGAGGTATAATAATTCTGCTGTATCAACCATAACAGCTTCTTGAAGCTGGTGAGAGACCAAATAATTAATGTTGGCCGCCAGGTTTTCTTTCATGGCCTCACCGCCTCCTCCAGGTATAGAAAACTTTGTGCCACATCAGACACACCTGGAACAATATTTTTGTATTGTGGTGGGTACTCATGACCGAAATCACCACCTTCAGGATCAGTCTCATGCAGCCCTGGTACTCCTGAGACTTTGCTCAAGGATTTTCTCCAGCCCAATCCCAGGCTCTGGAGTTTCAAATTCCCAATTTAAACTGGCACCATATTCATGATATGGAACCCCCTCAGGGGCTGCCTGGGAATATTCTGGGTTTTTAGACCCTTGGTTGATTATTGTTTGGGGTATTTTCCCCATTTGTATCCAATCTAAGCCATAAGGCTTTTTTCTCTGGAGGACTTTCAGAATTAGATTCATCAGAACCCACAGGCCTTTCAGATTTTCTTTTCCATTTTTCAGGCACTGGGTTTTCCTCCGTGGCTTCTGTTTGTGGAGCAACCAAAGGCTCACTAACGGGTATTTCAACGGCCACCGGTATCGGAACCACCTCCGTAATAATCTGCTGTCCCGACTATTTTTCTTCTCCACCCCGGGACGCACGTTTTACCAGCGATTTTTTAACTTTCTCCATTTTATTTTTAACCTCCTCCTGGTTTACCCACCAGCCTGCGGAGTTTTGAAAACGCCCTGGAAGTAAAAATAATTTACTTACCTGCGGGCCGTTTCCTTACCGCTGTGTGGAGCTGCGTTCTGCAGCTCTTTCCCTACCGACAGCATCGACGTAATAGCCGATCAAGCGCCAGTCGGGGCTTCTTCACGTAGTCACTCACGTGACTCCGAAGTAAAATACACATTAGATGAGCCATAAGCATCTGAATTTTTCTGAGCCAAGTCTAAAGAGTAAGCTTGATTGTAAGCTGACTGTAAATCCAAGGTTTTGTGTTCTAATAGTCTCTGTCGTATTAAAGGCGATGCCAAACCATTGATAAAAGAGTCTCGAATAACTTCCTGTCGATATTGATCAGCTGTAACTGCTTTGAAGGCACAGTCTTTATTAAGTCTTTGAAGTTCTTGTAAAAATTCATCAAGTGACTCACCAGGTTTTTGTTTCCGAGTAGCAAGGAGGTGTCGAGCAAATATCACGTTGGGTGTCTTAACGAAGAGTCTGCTTAGTACATCAATAGCAGAATCATGTTGTACATTCCTCTATGTACTCGTATACATCAGAAGAGACGAAACTTATTAATGTCTTAAGCCTGTCTGGTGCATCATTGCCACATTCCTCAAAGAAGTTATTTAGTATACGAAGCCAGTGCCACTTGCAGCAGCAGGTGAGTTGGGGTCCAGATCCAAGTGTTGGGGTTTCAATAGTTTCTCCATCCCTGTTTGGCTTGTAAGATAAGTTGCTTAAATTGTTGTGAGGTAATTGAAACTTTCACTACTTGTAATTTACTTAACTTTATTTAAGCTTTAAGCAACTTATTTCTTTAATACATTACTCAGAAACGTCTGGCAAACATGGCTGATTCCACAGGCCTTTCCCGCCCAAAATACTTTGCACACGCGCACACTCCGGGAATGTCCTGCGCATGCACACACTCTAGAAGAGCCCCACACATGTGCCCACTTCACCTTGCTACCTATTGCTTCTACCCTCATTTTACACCCCTTGGTCTCTCTACTCATGCTCCCATCCCCCTGCCACATTAGTTTAAATCCTCCCCGACAGCAAAAGCATTACTTGTCTTAATGACTACAGGCTAGTCGCACTGGCCTCTGTAGTCATGAAGACACTCGACCAAGCTGAAAAATCTCACAAACTCCCTGCTGGGCCCTCTGCAGTTTCCATATTGGGCCAATAGATCTGTGGATGATGCAGTCAACCTGTGCCTGCACTTCATCCTACTGCTAGACCCCCAGGGAACCAGCAGTCTTTCCTGCCAATATGGGGTTCAAATTCACCGCAAATGCAACCTTCCAAACGATTGCGTTTCAGAATCACCCTCTCGCAAGATGATTTCATTTCGGATTCACGTGAGTGACTTCGTGAAGAACCCGCCAGCACGCATGCGCGACATATCGTCGCTCGCATTTGCAGTCGACGGCTGGAGGTGGAGCGCGTCTCACCACCAGCCCTTCATAAGAAGCCGCTCAGGTAGGTATAGCTAACCTTGAACTGGTTGTTTCCTGTTTTAGAACTATTCTGTTCACAGGGAATATGGATATGAGCAAAAATACGGGTCGCAGGACTTCTGAAAGAAGTCAACGGCCACTTTTCCCGGAGCTGCTTTCTACAATGGCAACACCCGCTAGTCGGCCCGAGGAAAAGGCGTGAAAGTCGGGCAGCCCTGGGACCACAGGACCCGACCCACCTACACACCTGCTTTCAGAACAGCAAAGTGGGAGTACAGCGCCAGAGCAGGTAATACAAGATCCTGACTCTATATCATGATCTCCCTCTGCAAGGGAGAGTTTGGCTGAGACGTGTTACCCGTTCTACGGCACGGACTTTCTCCCCAGCCACTCGGGCCATTCGAGGATGAGCTAGGGGAAGAGCTGTTCAACAGTCAAGCCCTGCTAGGGCTGATTTTTCACCGGAACAAACCGCAAGATCGCGGACAGGTGAATTATCGAGACCAGGGTCTACTGGCATACCAACCAGGGAACAGTATTGACTCACCACCCAGCAAGGCCAGTAAATCTCGGGCAGGTGGAGTCTCATCACAGTCACTGCACCCCCCATTAGTGGCAGGACGTGACCGTACGTCGCCTTTGTCCGTAAGGAGAACAGGCGGCAAGCCCGCGCGGACGTCGGGTCACCACGCTGCCGCGGCAGGTGCCGACTTTTCACCGCATATGTCCTTTGAGGCTAGCGGGCCGTTCTCGTTTGCAAGACGGCGAACGAGCGGCAGGTCAGCGCGGGAGTCGCATAGCCCCGCAGCAGCGGCAGGTAGCGACTTCCTATCACGGCACCGGGATTCTTACCTCGATGAGGTACGGGCCAGTGATAGGAGCCTCAGGAGTTCCTTTGGACCTGAGGGTTCCGACCTATCATCCGCATATGGTGGAGAAGGTATGGAACGTATGATGGAACGCATCCTGCAACAAAACCTTCAACAACAGGACGTGCCCTGTTCCAGGAGACTTTCAATGGGAGGTAATATATCCCCATCATTGATGGGAAGTACAAGGCAGCCAGGGGAAGAGGAAGTGATTCTGGTTCACGAATCTGTGGCACCTGAAATTGCTCAGGAAGAACTGTTGGATGTGGTATCCAAGTTCGCACAACCCAAGTCTTCGGGTCAACCCCTCAAACCAAAACTGGCTGCTAGCATTGATTTTCTGACCAACCATCAATTACAAGACCAGGTCCTTGCTGAAGCCATGAATCGGTACAAGGCACCGAACAACTGCAATTCACTCAATGTGCCAACAGTGAATACACCCATTTGGGGGAATATCAGCCCAGGTATCAGAGCACAAGAGATCAAGTTGCAAAAGATCCTGAAGCTGCTCACATCGGGGATTACTGCGTTTGCAAGGTCAGTGGATGGCATGGACTTGAGTACTGAACAAGAAGATGCCCTTGCGTTACTGTGTAACACCCAGTACAAAATATCTGCATTCCGCAAAGCCACCATCAAGCCCACCTTAAACCCATAATTTGTAGGGTTATGCAGGGCATCCCCGATGCCACCACCAAGGCTGTTGTTCGGAGAAGACCTACCGAAGCAGGTCAAAGACTTGGATGACCATGCGAAGATGGTGGGACTAATGAGGTCACACCCTTCGAGCAGGCAGGCGTCTAGGAGATTACCATACTCCAGACCGCGGGGACCACCCGAAAAATCAGCAAGGACCTACACACCGCATTATCAGCAGCATCAACAGTCAAAGTCTTTTTTAGGGCAAGGCCCGCAGCAGCCGGCGTGGAAAATGCGGCAGCCACAAAACCCAGCACCTCCACGTCCCACCAAACATGTCAGGGACCGCCGGTAACAATGGAGGTAAGGCGGTCTGGATTTCATGCAGTTGCATGTATAACCTCACATGTTGGTGGGAGATTACGTTTCTTTAAGGATGCATGGGATGCTATCACTTCAGATGTGTTTATATTACAAAGTATTCAGCGTTATGAAATTGAGTTCATAAATGAACAACTTCCCCCGTCTCAGCATATGCTGGACCGCAAATTTGCATTTTCCAACAAGGAAGTAGCAGAGGGCTATGCTGAAATTTTGAGACTACAAGACAAAGGGGTGATAGAAAGAACGATTCACGAACCGCTTGAGTTCATATCCAACATCTTCACAAAAACTAAGAAAGATGGTGGATGTCGGGTCATCATTGATCTAACACATTTGAATACTTTTGTAAAATATACCCATTTTAAAATGGACACGTTTGAAACAGCCAAGTCTTTGGTTTCTAAGGGCTGCTTCATGGCATGCATTGATTTATAAGATGCATACTATTCAGTATCCATTTGGAAACATCACAGGAAGTTCTTGAAGTTTGTTTGGATGGATCAACTTTGGCAATACAAAGCATTGCCTAATGGGCTTACCACAGCTCCCAGATTGTTTACTAAATTACTAAAACCAGTGTTAGCAACACTGAGAAGACAAAACCATATGGTTATGGCATATTTGGATGATATCCTAATTATAGGAGATACCCTGGAATCAACGAAATTGGCAGTCACAGCCACTGTTTCATTATTCCAAAAAATGGGGTTTCTAATTCATCCAGATAAATCAAAGTTCTGTCCATCACAGGTTATGAACTATCTGGGATTCACAGTTGATACAAATCAAATGATTACCTCCATACCTATTAACAAAGCTATGGACATCATTGAGGCATGTAATAATCTGGTCTGCGCCAGTACACCAACAATTAGACATGCTGCCAAGGTAATTGGGAAATTGGTAGCCACTTTTCCAGCTACCCAATTTAGACCTTTATATTATCAAAATTTGCAAAGATCCAAGATTTCAGCGTTAAAATTGAATGCTGGACATTTTGATAGACCTATGCAGCTGCCAATAAAGGCAAAAATTGAGTTACAATGGTGGATTGACAATATTCGTAACTCATTCAAACCCATCATTGTGCCTCGCCCGTCGGTGTATTTACAAACTGACGCAAGCTCCCATGGCTGGGGAGCTACTGATAACAACTCTAGTTGTGGTGGCAGATGGGACTCACATGAATCTACCCTTTTGTTGTCACTAGGGATAAATTATTGGGAGATGCTTGGAGCATTTTATGGACTAAGAGCTTATTGTTCAAATCTTACTGATACTCATGTCTGTCTCCAAATAGACAATACCACTATGGTGGCATATTTAAATCATATGGGCGGTATCAGGTCAATTTCTTGCGATGAATTGGCTAACACAATTTGGCTCTGGTGCATACAACATAATATTTGGATATCAGCTACCTCTCTTCCAGGTAAGCTCAACACAGTGGTGGACACCAGGTCACGAATATTCAATGATAACATTGAATGGATGTTAAATCCCCAAATATTTACCAAAATCACAGCCAAATTTGGTAAACTGGGTATTGACCTTTTTGCGTCACAGTTAAACCATCAGGTACCAACATATGTATCATGGGAACCAGATCCTGGGGCAATAGCGATGGACGCTTTCTCGCTACACTGGGTGAAATGGTTTTTCTATGCATTTCCTCCATTTTGCCTCATCAGTCAGGTATTGCGGAAAATCAAATTACATTCTGCAAAAGGCATTTTAATCATACCCGACTGGCCTACACAACCATGGTATCCGGTGGTCCTTGGGATGATCAGAGAACCATGGGCTATTTTGGAAAAATGCCCTGAATTGATGACGAACCCTGTTACAGGGGAACACCATCCCTGCCACATTTGAACTTATTGGCCTGCAGGTTTTGAACAGACCCCTGCTGCAATATGGTCTCACACCAAGGACCATGGATAGCTTCGGAGCATCACGCAGGGAGTCAACAAGACGGCAATACCTAACCCAAATAAGAAAATGGGAGGCCTGCAGTCAGATGAGCATATCATATGACTGCGTCACCATACCACATGTGCTGGAATTCCTTGCTGGGTTGCATCATGATGAACACCTCAGCTACAGTGCCATCAATAGTGCCAGAAGTGCACTTTATCTTCCTACCTTACTATTGAAGTAGGATCACACAAATTAGTGTCCAAATTGATGAGGGGTATATTTAATTCAAACCCTCCCCGACCACGTTACAACGTCACCTGGGACATTGGGGTAGTATTAACCCTACTCAGGACATGGTTACCCATGGTTGGACTTTCATTGGACAAACTCACCTTGAAATTGGTGATGTTATTGACACTAACGTCAGCACAACGGGTACAGACTTTACAAAAAAATCAACATCGACAGAATGGTCTCTACCCCGGAGAAAGTAACGTTTTACATTGACGAGTTATTGAAGCAGCACAGACCTGGGTTCACAGGGCTGCAGCTGGTTTTTCCGGCATACCCCGCTGATGTGAGGCTCTATTTAGCCACCCATATCCGTCATTATATAAAAGTGACGCGGACCCGAAGGGGAATGGAGAAGTATCTACTGATTAGCCATAAGAAACCACATCACAGAGTGTCGGTACAGACGATCTCCAGGTGGCTCAGGGTCGTGTTGGATGCAGCAGGTATTGACACTAATGTCTTTAAATCCCATTCCTCCATGGCTGCATCCACGCGGCGAAGGTCATGGAGGTGCCCATGGACCATATTCTTGCCACAGCGGGCTGGGATAGTGAAGCCACTTTTCAGCGGTTTTACAATAAACCTGTTACCGCTCCTGTCATGTTCGCGGAGGTCGTGCTGAGTGCTGGTCAGCAACATACAGTTATTCCCCAGTGAGGGTTTTTTTTCTTTGTTTATGATTAATAAACATTATTATTTTTCAGTACATTCAGTCTGAAACATGTTTATACTCCTATCCATCCATATTGTGGCGTGTGTGAGAGCATGGACGTGATCCAGGGCATGAAATCACAGAGCTTTGAAGTCTTCACAAAGTCACTCACGTGACTCCGAAATGAAATAGTAAGATTAAACGAGAACTTACCAATTTGAAGTTTGATCTTTATTTTATGAGGAGTTGCGATGAGGGATTTCATGCCCTCCGCTCCCAACCCTCTATCATAAGGTCAACTGGTATATAGAGTCTCTTCAATCTTACTATAACGTCATTTCCTTGTTGTTGGTTCTGTGATTCCACACCGCTGCTTTGAAGAATGTCGCGCAAGCGTGCTGGCGGGTTCTTCACGAAATCCCTCATCGCAACTCATAAAATAAAGATCAAACTTCAAACTGGCAAGTTCTCGTTTAATCTATTAAAATGCTCTTTTTTTGACAATCATGTCATAAGCCTTCTAAATTGTCTATATTTTGTGTTATTTTCTCTCCATGATCATTATTTTTATAAATATTCACAACAGTTTGAGTCACGCGTGTTGTGCAAAAAACAATAATTTTGATTATATATTGAGTGGATGCTTCTGTATTAGTTTATGGGAATTAAACATTAAATTCCTTCCATCTGGCATATAAATTTATGAGATTTAAAAAATGTTATATTGTGAATTCTTGTGTGAATAAGATTAGTTTGTTATTAGGATACTTAGGCTATTTAAAAAAATTATCCTTTTCTTAAGAAATGGAATCTGTGTCTGTCTGTGTCTGTGTGTGTGTGTTTTTGTGTGTGTGGCTGTGTGTGTGTGTCTGTGTGTGTGAGTGTGCGTCTGCGTCTGTGTGTGTGAGTGTCTGTGTGTGTGGATGTGTGTGTGTGTCTGTGTCTGTGTGTGTCTGTCCGTGTGCGTGCATCTGTGTGTGTGTTTGTCTGTGTGTGTTTGTCTGTGTGTGCGTGTGTCTGTGAGTGAGTGTCTGTGTGTGTGTGTGTGTATCTGTGTGTGTGTTTGTATGTGTGTGTGTGTGTGTGTGTGTGTGTCTGTGTGTGTGTGTCTGTGTGCGTGGTTTTGAGTATAGGATTTGAAAAGGATTTGAGTATAGGAGCAGGGAGGTTCTACTTCAGTTGTATAGGGTCTTGGTGAGGCCACACCTGGAGTATTGCGTACAGTTCTGGTCTCCAAATCTGAGGAAGGACATTATTGCCATAGAGGGAGTGCAGCGAAGGTTCACCAGACTGATTCCTGGGATGTCAGGACTGTCTTATGAACAAAGACTGCATACACTCGGTTTATACTCTCTAGAATTTAGGAGATTGAGAGGGGATCTTATAGAAACTTACAAGATTCTTAAGGGGTTGGACAGGCTAGATGCAGGAAGATTGTTCCCGATGTTGGGGACGTCCAGGACAAGGGGTCACAGCTTAAGGACCGAGATGAGAAGAAATTTTTTCACACAGAGAGTGGTGGGTCTCTGGAATTCTCTGCCACAGAGGGTAGTTGAGGCCAGTTCATTGGATATATTTAAGAGGGAGTTAGATGTGGCCCTTGTGGCTAAGGGGATCAGAGGGTATGGAGAGAAGGCAGGTACGGGATACTGAGTTGGATGATCAGCCATGATCATATTGAATGGCGGTGCAGGCTCGAAGGGCCGAATGGCCTATTCCTGCGCCTAATTTCTATGTTTCTATGTTTTCTATGTGTGTCTGTGTGTGTCTGTCTGTGTGTGTCTGTGTGTGTGTTTCTGTGTGTGTGTGTGTTTGTGTCTGTGTCTGTGTGCGTGTG
>OY740781.1:90000-92500 GCA_963514005.1 Raja brachyura
TGTGTTTTTGTGTGTGTGCTGTGTGTGTGTGTCTGTGTGTGTGTGGGTGTGTGCGCGTGTGTGTGTCTGTGTGTGTGTTTGTGTGCGTGCGTGTCTGAGTGCGTTTGTCTGTGTGCGTTTGTCTGTGTGTGCGTGTGTGTGTGTGTGTGTCTGTGTGTCTGTGTGTGAGTGTGTGTGTATGTCTGTGTGCTTTTGTCTGTGTGTGTGTGTGTCTGTGTGTGTCTGCCTGTGTGTGTGAGTGCCTGTGTGTGTGTGTGAGTGCCTGTGTGTGTGTGTGTATGTGTGTGTGCCTGTGTGTGTGTGAGTGCCTGTGTGAGTGCCTGTGAGTGTGAGTTTGTGTGTGAGTGCCTGTGTGTGTGTCTGTGTGTGTGTGTGTCTGTGTGTGTGTGACTGTGTGTGTGTGAGTGCCTGTGTGTGTGTGCCTGTGTGTGAGTGTGTGTGTGTGTGTGTGCCTGTGTGAGTTCCTGTGTGTGTGTGTGTCTGTGTGTGAGTGCCTGTGTGTGAGTGGCTGTGTGTCTGTGTGTATGTGTGTGAGTGCCTGTGTGTGTGTGTGTGTGTGTGTGTGTTTGTGTGTGTGAGTGCCTGTGTGTGTGTGTGTGCCTGTGTGTGTGTGTGTGTGTGTGTGCCTGTGCCTGTGTGTGTGTGAGTGCCTGTGTGTGTCTGTGTGTGAGTGCCTGTGTGTGTCTGTGTATGAGTGCCTGTGTGTCTGTGTGTGTGTGTCTATGTGTGAGTGCCTGTGTGTGTGTTTGTGTGCCTGTGTGTCTGTGTGTGTGTGTCTGTGTGTGAGTGCCTGTGTGTGTGTTTGTGTGCGCGAGTGTCTGTGTGTGTGTGCCTGTGTGTGTGTGTGTGTGTGTGTGTGTCTGTGTGTGTGCCTGTGTGTGTGTGTGTGTGTGTCTGTGTGTGTGTCTGTGTGTGTGTGTCTGTGCGTGTGCGTGTGTCTGTTTCTGTGCGTGTGTCTGTGTGCATGTTTGTGTGTGCGTGCGTGTGTCTGTGTGTGTGTGCGTTTCTGTGCGTGTGTCTGTGTGCGTGCGTGTGTGTGTGCGTCTGTCTGTCTGTGTGTCCGTGTGCGTGTGTCTGTCTGTGTGTTTCTGTGTGTGTTTTTGTGTGTGTTCTGTGTGTGTGTGTGCGCGTGCGTGTGTCTGTGCATGTGCGTGAGTGCCTGTGTGTGTGTGTGTGTGAGTGCCTGTGTGTGTGTGTGCGTGAGTGCCTGTGTGTGTGTGTGTGTGTGTGCCTGTGTGTGTGTGTGAGTGTGTGTGTGCCTGTGTGTGTGTGCCTGTGTGTGTGTATCTGTGTGTGTGTGTATATGTGTGTGTGTGTATCTGTGTGCGTGTCTGTGTGTATCTGTGTGTGTGTGTGTGTGTCTGTGTGTGCCTGTGTGTGTGTGCGCGCGTGTGCCTGTGTGTGTGTGTGAGTGTGTGTGTGTGTGCCTGTGTGTGTGTGTGTGAGTGCCTGTGTGTGTGTGTGTGAGTGCCTGTGTGTGTGTGTGTGTGAGTGCCTGCCTGTGTGTGTGCCTGTGTGTGCGTGTGTCTGTGTGTGTGTGCCTGTGTGTGTGTGAGTGCCTGTGTGTGTCTGTGTGTATCTGTGTGTGTATCTGTGTGTGTGTGTCTGTGTGTGTGTGTGTGTGTGTGTGTGTGTGAGAGTGTGTGTGTGAGTGCCTGTGTGTGTGAGTGTGTGTGCCTGTGTGTGTGAGTGCCTGTGTGAGTGCCTGTGTGTGTGAGTGCCTGTGTGTGTGTGCCTGTGCCTGTGTGTGTGCCTGTGTGTGTGTATCTGTGTGTGTGTGTATCTGTGTGTGTGTATCTGTGTGTGTGTGTCTGTGTCTGTGTGTGTATCTGTGTGTGTGTCTGTGTGCGTGTGTGTATCTGTGTGCGTGTGTGTATCTGTGTGTGTGTGTATCTGTGTGTGTGTATCTGTGAGTGTGTGTGTGTATCTGTGTGTGTGTGTGTATATCTGTGTGTGTGTGTGTGTGTGTATCTGTGTGTGTGTGTGTGTATCTGTGTGTGTGTGTGTGTATGTATCTGTGTGTGTGTCTGTGTGTATCTGTGTTTGTGTGTGTGTGTCTGTGTGTATCTGTGTGTGTATCTGTGTGTGTGTGTCTGTGTGTGTGTGTCTGTGTGTGTGTGTATCTGTGTGTGTGTGTGTATCTGTGTGTGTGTGTCTGTGTGTGTGTGTGTGTATGTGTGTGTGTATCTCTGTGTGTGTATGTGGCTGTGTGTCTGTATCTCTGTGTGTGTGGGTGCGTGTGTGCGTGCGTGTGCGTTTCTGTGCGTGTCTGTGTGCGTGCGTGTGTGTGTGCGTCTGCCTGTGTGTGCGTCTGTGTGCGTGCGTGTGTGTGTGTTTGTCTGTGTGTTTCTGTGTGTGTTTTTGTGTGTGTGCTGTGTGTGTGTGTCTGTGTGTGTGTGGGTGTGTGCGCGTGTGTGTGTCTGTGTGTGTGTTTGTGTGCGTGCGTGTCTGAGTGCGTTTGTCTGTGTGCGTTTGTCTGTGTGTGCGTGTGTGTGTGTGT
>OY740781.1:132500-160000 GCA_963514005.1 Raja brachyura
AGAGTGAAGGGGAGGGGGAAGGGAGTGGAGGGGGGAAGGAAGGGAAGGAAATGGGGGAGAGTGGAGAAGACGGACACAAAGGACTCGAGCAGCTTCTTAAACTATTTCAGTGTCATTCACCCTTGAGTCTGAAATCACAACATCACAACATTTAATTCACCCTGATGTTGTTTGTCAATGTTCGTCTTCTCCCTTGTGCATAATTTTATATAGAATGAATTTTGTCATGAGCAAAAAACATAAATTAACTCATTTCTTAGTTGTTTATTTTATTCATCTTTTTGAACTCCCAAAAATTAAAAGTAAATTTGAGAAATATCGGCCTTTGAACTTAGAAAATTAGTTCGAAAAAAACATCAAATTTCCAGCTCCATTGCCATTAAACCAATAAGACCTTAATAACCAATGTCCTTTTAAGTACAGAACCATATAACCATATAACAATTACAGCACGGAAACGGGCCATCTCGGCCCTTCCAGTCCGTGTCGACCATTTATTTTCCTCTAGTCCCATCTACCTGCACTCAGACCATACCCCTCCATTCCCTTCCCGTCCATATACCTATCCACTTTACTTTTAAATGTTAAAATCGATCCTGCCTCCACCACTTCTGCAGGAAGAACATTCCACACAGCCACCACTCTCTGAGTAAAGAAGTTCCCCCTCATGTTACCCCTAAACTTCTGTCCCTTAATTCTCATGTCATGCCCTCTTGTTTGAATCTTTCCTACCATCAATGGGAAAAGCTTATCCACGTCAACTCCGTCTATCCCTTTCAACATTTTAAAGACCTCAATCAAGTCCCCCCTTAACCTTCTGCGCTCCAAAGAATAAAGACCTAACTTGTTCAACCTTTCTCTGTAACTTCGTTGCTGGAACCCAGGCAACATTCTAGTAAATCTCCTCTGTACTCTCTCTATTTTGTTGACATCCTTCCTATAATTAGGCGACCAAAATTGTACACCATACTCCAGAATTGGTCTCACCAATGCCTTGTACAATTTTAACATTACTTCCCTACTCCTATATTCAATGCTCTGATTTATAAAGGCCAGCACACCAAAAGCATTCTTTACCACCCTATCTACATGGGATTCCACCTTCAGGGAACTATGCACAGTTATTCCTAGATCCCTCTGTTCCACAGCATTCCTCAATTTCCTACCATTTACCATGTACGTCCTATTTTGATTTGTCCTGCCAAGATATAGCACCTCACACTTATCAGCATTAAACTCCATCTGCCATCTTTCAGCCCACTCTTCCAAATGGCCCAAATCTCTCTGTAGACTTTGAAAATCTACTTCATTATCCACAGCACCCCCTGTCGTAGTATCATCTGCATAGTTACTTATCCAATTTTCCACCCCATCATCTAGATCATTGATGTACATGACAAACAACAGTGGACCCAACACAGATCCCTGAGGCACCCCACTGGTCACCAGCTTCCAACCTGACAAACAGCCATCCACCATTACTCTCTGGCATCTCCCATTCAGCCACTGTTGAATCCATATTGCTGCTCCGCCATTAACACCCAAAGATTGAACCTTCTTAACCAACCTTCCATGGGGAACCTTGTCAAAGGCCTTACTGAAATCCATATAGACAACATCCACTGCTTTACCCTATAGGCAACATCCACTGCTTTATCCATATATATAAATATATAAACAAATATATAAATATCTGAATAAATTAAGTCATTCACCCTTCATTCATCCCTCTAGTTTCATTCACCCCAAAATAATTTCATTCATCCTTGGGTGAATCATTCACCAGTGTAAGAAGCACTGAAATAGAGGGTGTGAGCTATAGGGAGAGATTGAGTAGGCTGGGTCTCTATTCCTTGGAGCGCAGGAGGACGAGGGGAGATCTTATAAGGTGTATAAAATCATGAGGGGAAGATTGGGTAGGCGCACAGAGTCTATTGCACAGAGTCGGGTAATCGAGGACCAGAGGACATAGGTTTAAGGTGAAGGGGAAAAGATTTAATAGGAATCTGAGGGGTAACTTTTTCACACAAAGGGTGGTGGGTGTATGGAACGAGCTGCCAGGGAAGGTAGTTGTGGCTGGGAGTGTCCCATTGTTCAAGAAACAGTTAGACAGGTACATGGATAGGACAGGTTTGGAGGGATATGGACCAAAAGCGGGCATGTGGGACTCGTGTAGCTGAGACATGTTGGTCGGTGTGGGCGAGTTGGGCCGAAGGGCCTGTTTCCACGCTGTATCACTCTATGACAAAATGCTTGAGTCTCAACAGGTCAGGCAGCATCTGTGGAAAAGATAGACACAAAGTGCTGAAGTAATTCAACTTGACCATGAGAGAAGGAATGGGTGACATTTTGGGTCGAGACCCTTCTTTGGTTTAGTTTAGAGATGCAGCGCGGAAACATCTTTCGGCCCACGGAGTCCTTGCCGACCAGCGATCACCCCCGTACACTGGCACTATCCTACATACATTAGGGACAATTTACCAATTTTGCAGAGGCCAATTAATCTACAACCCTGAACGTCTTCGAAATATAAATAGACAATAGGTGCAGGAGTAGGCCATTCGGCCCTTCGTGCCAGTACTGACATTCATTGTGATCATGGTTGATCATCCACAATCAGTAGCCCGTTCCTGCCTTATCAACATATTACCCGACTCTTTTATCTTTAAGAGCCCTATTTAACTCTCTTGAAAGCATCCAGAGAACCGGCCTCCGCTGCCTTCTGAGGCAGAGAATTCCACAGATTCACAACTCTGGGCGAAAAAGTGTTTCCTCATCTCCCATCTAAATTGCCTACCCTTTATTCTTAAACAGTGGCCCCTGGTTCTGGACTCCCCCAACATCCGAAACATGTCCAAATCATTGATGTATATTGTAAATAGCTGCTGTCCTTGGATGGAGGAAACCGGAGCACCCGGAGTAAAAACCCACGCACGTCAAGGGGAGAACGTACAAAACCCGCACAGACATCACCCATAGTCAGGATCGAACACAGGTCTGGTGGTGAGGCAGCAGCTGTACCTCTGCGCCACTGTATCAACCAGAATTATATAACGGTTTCCTCCGCCATAAATGCACCCAAGCATTGCTAGCAATGTTTAAGAAGGAACTGCAGATGTTGGAAAATCAAAGGTAGACAAAAACCTGGAGAAACTCAGCAGGTGAGGCAGCATCTATGGAGCGAGCTGGATCTCCCGGTTGCCAACCGGGACTTCCCACTCCGACACTGATCTTTCTGTCCTGGGCCTCCTCCATTGCCAGAGTGAGGTGACACGCAAACTGGAGAAACAACACCTCATAGCTTACAGCCCAATTACATGAACATTAAATTCTCCAAATTAAGGAGACCCCCCCATCCCACCATCGGCCATCTCTTCGTCATTCCTTTCTCTTCTCGCTGGTGAAAGTTGTCAGGATTAATCCGGAGTCACCGCTTCCCGTCCCCTGGCCGTTCCCCCTCAACTCCGAATGGTGTCATCTTGCTCTCTGCCCTTGGATGTCCGCAGGCTTTGTAGGCAGGATTCTGGTAAACAGAATCTTGTCAGAAAAATGGAAAGTAAATTACAAAGAGATGTCTTTGAAGATGAAATATTATGTACTGCTTGTAAAACAATGTTTTTTGTATATGTACTGCCTGTAAAAAAATGTTTTTTGTATGTGAATGTGTGAATTTGAATCAATGAGCAAATGTGTGTGTGTCCCCTTAAGAACAGAGTTTGTCCTATGAAGTGCAAATGAACAGACAGGTTATGGTTTGTCCCTTTAAGAAACTGCAATGAATGGGGGACAGAGCTATACACGAATGATAAAACGTGTTGTTTGTTATAAATCTTTTGAGCCGAGTTCAAAAACATACTCATCCTAATTAAAGTGTTAAATGAAAGTTTTAAATGAGATTGGAAATCACAGAGAAAAAGAAAATGTATTATGGACTACTGATTCTGAGTTTGAGTTCTTTTGGCAAAGCTTGTTTTGATGTGATAATAAGAGTCTGTCTTTTAAAATGCAAATGACGCAAGATTACCGTCTGCAGACAAACAAATGTGTTGAAGGTGAGAGAAGATAAAGGCAACATTTCAGGCTGAAACCCTTCTTCAGACTGAATGTTCTATTTCTATATATATATGTGTATATATACGATGTGTAAATATATCTATGTTCTAGTAATGTCCTGTTTGCCTGTTTGTTGACCCTCTGTGTTCCCCTCCTGCAGGGTTTAGGAGCCGTTGCTGTGGACGGAGAGACTTGGACGTGAGCGGCCATTGAGGGCGGCCAGGGTGCCGGCGAGCCTCCCATCTGCTTGGTGTGTGGGCTGAGCTTTGAGGGGCTGAGCTTCGATGGAGGACCACATGACGGGGCACAAAAAGGTGAAGCGTTATGAATGCGACGTGTGTGGCAAGGCCTGGCATAGCCCGAGCCAGCTGGAGACCCACCGACGGGTGCACACGGGAGAACGCCCCTTCGACTGCTCGGTGTGCGGCAAGAGCTTCGCCAGCTACGGCAACCTGCTGCAGCACAAGCGAGTGCACTCCGGCGAGAGGCCCTTCCCCTGCTCCAACTGCGGCAAGAGCTTCAAGACGGCGGAGGACCTGGAGGCCCACCGGCGGTTTCACACTGGAGAACACCCCTTCACCTGCTGCGACTGTGGCAAGAACTTCAAGGCGGCGCAGGACCTGCAGGACCACTGGCGGGTGCACACAGATGAGAAGCCCTACGGCTGCTCCACATGCGGCAAGGGCTTTGCCGACTCGTCTAAGCTACAGCAGCACCGGCGGGTGCACAGGCGCACACACACTGGGGACCGGCCCTACACCTGCAGCGACTGTGGCAATGGCTTCACCCGCCCCAGCAGCCTGCTGGAGCACCGGCGCATCCACACTGGCGAGCGCCCCTACATCTGTGCCCAGTGCGGCAAGGGCTTCAACAAGTCCAGCGGCCTGACAGAGCACCGGCACATCCACACCGGTGAGCGCCCCTTCATCTGTGCCCAGTGCGGCAAGCGCTTCAACCAATCCAGCAACCTACTGACCCACCAGCGCACCCACTCCGGGGAGCGGCCCTACACGTGCAGTGACTGTGGCAAGGGCTTCACCCAGTCCAGCAGCCTGCTGGTACACCAGCGCATCCACTCCGGGGAGCGGCCCTACACCTGTGCCCAGTGTGGCAAGGGCTTCACCCAGTCCGGCAACCTGCGGTCCCACCAGAAGGTGCACAACTAAAAGGTAATACGGGGAGAAAAGATGAGGTACGAAGGTAAATTAGCCAAGAATATAAAGGATGATAGTAAAAGTTTATTTTGGTATGTGAAGAGGAAAAAATTAGTTAAGACCAAAATTGGATCCTTGAAGACAGAAAAGGGTGAATTTATTATTGGGAGCAAGGAAATGGCAGATCCGTCTTCACGAAGGAGGACACAAACAATCTTCCTGACATCGTTGGTGGGGAAGATGCTGGAGTCAATTATAAAAGACAAAATAGTGGCACATTTGGATAGCAATAACAATATCGTCTGAGTCAGCGTGGATTTACGATGGGGAAAGCATGCTTGACTAATCTTCTGGAATTTTTTGAGGATGTAACTAGGAAAATGGACAAGAGAGAGCCTGTGAAACTAGTGTACCTGGACTTTCAGAAAGCATTTGATAAGGTCCCACATAGGAGATTAGTAGGCAAAATTAGGGCACATGGTATTGGGTGTAGAGTGCTGACATGGATAGAAAATTGGTTGGAAGACAGGAAACAAAGAGTAGGAGTAAACGGGTCCCTTTCAGAATGGCAGGCAGTGACTAGTGAGGTACCACAAGGCTCGGAGCTGGGACCGCAGCTATTTACAATATACATCAATGATTTGGATGAAGGGATTCAAAGTAACATTAGCAAATTTGCAGATGACACAAAGCTGGGTGGTAGTGTGAACTGTGAGGAGGATTCTATGAGAATGCAGGCTGACTTGGACAGGTTGGGGGAGTGGGAAGATGCAATAGACAATAAACAATAGGTGCAGGAGTAGGCCATTCAGCCCTTCGAGCCAGCACCGCCATTCAATGTGATCATGGCTGATCATCCCCAAACAGTACCCCGTTCCTGCCTTATCCCATATCCCCTGGCTCCTCTATTTTTATGAGCCCTATCTAGCTCTCTCTTGAAAGCATCCAGAGAACCCGCCTCCACCTCCCTGTGCATGGCAGATGAAGTTTAAAGCGGATAAATGTGAGGTTATCCACGTTGGTAGCAAAAACAGGAAGGCAGATTACTATCTAAATGGCGTCAAGTTGGGAAAAGGGGAAGGTCAACGGGATCTGGGGGTCCTTGGACATCAGTCTATGAAAGTAAGCATGCAAATACATCAGGCAGTGAAGAAAGCGAATGGCATGTTGGCCTTTATAACAAGAGGAATCGAATATAGGAGCAAAGAGGTCCTTCTGCAGTTGTACAGAGCCCTAGTGAGACCATACCTAGAGTATTGTGTGCAGTTTTGGTCCCCTAATTTGAGGAAGGATATTCTTGCTATTGAGGGAGTACAGCGTAGGTTTACAAGGTTAATTCCCGAGATGGCGGGACTGTCATCTGCTGAGAGAATGGAGCAGCTGGGCTTGTACACTCTGGAGTTTAGAAGGACGAGAGGGGATCTCATTGAAACATATAAGATTGTAAAGGGTTTGAAACATAGAAACATAGAAATTAGGTGCAGGAGTAGGCCATTCGGTCCTTCGAGCCTGCACCGCCATTCAATATGATCATGGCTGATCATTCAACTCAGTATCCCGTACCTGCCTTCTCTCCATACCCTCTGATCCCCTTAGCCACAAGGGCCACATCTAACTCCCTCTTAAATATAGTCAATGAACTGGCCTCAACTACCCTCTGTGGCAGAGAGTTCCAGAGACCCACCACTCTGTGTGAAAAAAGTCCTCATCTCGATCCTAAAGGATTTCCCCCTTATCCTTAAGCTGTGACCCCTTGTCCTGGACCTCCCCAACATTGGTAACAATCTTCCTGCATCTAGCCTATCCAACCCCTTAAGAATTGTGTAAGTTTCTATAAGATCGCCTCTCAATCTCCTAAATTCTAGAGAGTATAAACCGAGTCTATGCAGTCTTTGTTCGTAAGACAGTCCTGACATCCCAGGAATCAGTCTGGTGAACCTTCTCTGCACTCCCTCTATGGCAATAATGTCCTTCCTCAGATTTGGAGACCAGAACTGTATGCAATACTCCAGGTGTGGTCTCACCAAGACCCTATACAACTAAAGTAGAACCTCCCTGCTCCTATACTCAAATCCTTTTTCTATGAAAGCTAACATACCATTCGCTTTCTTCACTGCCTGCTGCACCTGCATGCCTACTTTCAATGACTGGTGTACCATGACACCCAGGTCGCGCTGCATCTCCCCTTTTCCTAATCGGCCTCCATTTAGATAATAGTCTGTTTTCCTATTTTTGCCACCAAAGTGGATAACCTCCCATTTATCTACATTATACTGCATCTGCCAAACATTTGCCCACTCACCCAGCCTATCCAAGTCACCTTGCAATCTCCCAGCATCCTCCTCACAGCTAACACTGCCCCCCAGCTCAGTGTCATCCGCAAATGTGGAGATATTGCCTTCAATTCCCTCATCCAGATCATTAATGTATATTGTAAATAGCTGGGGTCCCAGCACTGAGCCTTGCGGTACCCCACTAGTCACTGCCTGCCATTGTGAAAACGACCCGTTTACTCCTACTCTTTGCTTCCTGTTTGCCGGCCAGTTCTCTATCCACATCAATACTGAACCCCCAATGCCGTATGCTTTAAGTTTATATACTAATCTCTTATGTGGGACCTTGTCGAAAGCCTTCTGGAAGTCCAGATACACCACATCCACTGGTTCTCCCCTATCCACGCTACTAGTTACATCCTTGAAAAATTCCACAAGATTCGTCAGACATGATTTACCTTTCGTAAATCCATGCTGACTTTGTCCAATGATTTCACCACTTTCCAAATGTGCTGCTATCCCATCTTTAATAACTGACTCTAACAGTTTCCCCACTACCGATGTTTGACTAACTGGTCTGTAATTCCCCGTTTTCTCTCCCCCCCCCTCTTAAAAAGAGGGGTTACGTTTGCTACCCGCCAATCCTCAGGAACTACTTCAGAATCTAAAGAATTTTGAAAGATTATCACTAATGCATCCACTATTTCCGGAGCTACTTCCTTAAGTACTCTGGGATGCAGCCTATCTGGCCCTGGGGATTTGTCGGCCTTTAATCCATTCAATTTACCCAACACCACTTCCCGACTAACCTGGATTTCACTCAAGTCCTCCTTTGACCCGCGGTCCCCTGCTATTTCTGGCAGATTATTTATGTCTTCCTTAGTGAAGATGGAACCAAAGTAGTTATTTAATTGGTCCGCCATATCCTTGTTCCTCATGATCAACTCACCTGTTTCTGACTGCAAGGGACCTACATTTGTTTTAACTAATCTCTTTCTCTTCACATATCTATAAAAACTTTTGCAGTCAGTTTTTATGTTCCCTGCCAGTTTTCTTTCATAATCTATTTTTCCTTTCCTAATCAAGCCCTTTGTCCTCCTCTGCTGGTCTCTGAATTTCTCCCAGTCGTCTGGTATGCTGCTTTTTCTGGCTACTTTGTACGCATCATCCTTTGCTTTAATACTATCCCTGATTTCCCTTCAGAGTTCAGTTCAGTTCAGAAAACTTTATTGTCTGTCGTAACAGAAAATCTTCTTTGACGTGGCTCAACATACAACAAGACAATATACAACAGTCATCATACTACACAGCCTTCTGCGGGCACACTCAGTGTGTATAGGTCTTAAAAACAAGTATAAAGATTAGAAACTGTAAAAATAGACAAGATAAAAGTTGAAAGTTGTGGATACGTGTAAAGTGACAGTGCGTCAGGGTTAATTTGTCCATTGATCATGTATTATTTAAACTATTTATGGCAATGGGTATGAATGAGTTTTTGTGGATGTTTTTCTTGGATAGGGGGACTTTATATCGGCGGCCTGATGGCAGAAGTTGGAAGGACTTGTGCAGGGGGTGGGTGGGATCCTGTGTAATGAGGTTGGCTTTCCTTTTAACTGCCTGGGTGTGAAGTACTGACAATTGAATTTGAGTTTTGCCAGTTATTTTGCTTGCTTGATTGATGATCCGGGAAAGCTTTGATTTGTCTTTGACAGAGGTAAGGGTGAACCAGGATGTGATGTTAAAGGTAAGTACAGATTCTATAAGTGATTTATATACAGCTGTTAAAATGTCCTGTCTGACATCAAAGCTCCTGAGTTTCCTCAGCAGGAACAGGCGTTGCTGTGCCTTCTTGTACACAGAGTCTGTGTGCTGGGAGAAGGACAGGCGGGTGTCAAACTCTGTGCCCAGGTATCTAAAGGCCTCTACCTGCTCGACTGTCTGCCCATTCAGCCTCAGAGGTTCAAAGAGAGGTTGGGGGGAAGATGTTCGCCTTCCCCCACAACACAGCTCCTTGGTCTTGGAGATGTTAAGCTCCAGAGAGCTCTCTTTGATCCACAGCATCAAGATGTTGACCTGCTGATAGTAGGCAGCCAGAGAAGTGTGATCCTTGATGTGGGCCACCAGGGCCATATCGTCTGCATACTTAAAAAGGGGAATGTCACTGTTATTGTTTGTTACATTGTTCGTGTAGATGGAAAATGAAATCGGTGATAAAACACAACCCTGGGGGACACCAGTGTTTAAAATCATGCTCTTGGATTTAAAACCATTTACCACCACATGCTGTGGCTGGTCCTGCAGGAAGTCTTTTATCCACAGGATAAGTGATGGGTTGACTTGTAGATCCAGAAGGCGGTTGCAGAGGGTGACTGTGTTGACTGTGTTAAAAGCGGAAGAAAAATCCATAAATAAAATCCGTGTGTGGGGGGTGTGGGGAGTCCAGCTGTCTGCTAACTGTGTCCAGGAGAGTCAAACAGGCATCCTCAACGCCACGCCTTGCCTTATAGGCGAACTGGAGTGGGTCAAGCCTGTCCACCACCATAGCAGTGAGGTGATCACTTACCACCCTCTCCATACACTTGGAAAGAATGGATGTGAGTGCTACCGGTCTGAAGTCCTTCATCTCCCTGGCGTTAGATTTCTTCGGCAACGGTATAAGTGTAGACTCCTTCCACATCCGTGGGACACAGCTGGAGTCAAGGAGATGTTGGAATAGCTGAGTGATGACATCACCCAGCTGAACTGAGCATTCCCTCAGCACCTTGCCCCTGAGCCTGTCTGGGCCAGAAGCTTTGTGAGGGTTGATGCGGCCCAGTATAGATGTAACCTTCCTTTTATCCACTGTGATTGATGGACTGCTGGTGAGGGTCCAGTCATTCTGGGGGTGTGGCCTGTCAAACCTGCTGTAATAGATGTTGAGTTGCTCAGCAAATGTGGCGGGGTCAGAGCATTGGATCAGGGCCGGTTTCTGGGCTCTGCCCATCATGGTGTTAAGTCCCTGCCATGCCTCCCTTGCATTGCCAGTGGTGAATTTTTCCTCCACTTTGTTTTTGTAGTGGCGTTTGGCCTGCCTGGTCTTCCTTCTCAACTCGCTATTATACTGTTTTACTCTGTGTTTGTCTCCCTGAAGGAATGCCACTTTTTTGTTGTTGAGACACTGCTTCAGGTCCTTGGTAACCCAAGGCTTGTTATTGGGGTACAGCTTGACCTGTTTTGTTGGTATAACAGCGTCCACACAGAATGACAAATAGGAGGAGATAGACTCTATCTCCTCCTATTTGTCATTCTGTGTGGACGCTGTCAGCAGATTTAGGTCTCCCTCACAGCTTTGGAAAAATATTTCCCAGTCAGTGATCTCCATGCAGCCCCTTAATGCATCGACAGAGTCATCGTTCCAGACTTGAATAGTTTTTGTTTGTATATCTTCTGTTTTTAATTTTTGTCTGTATTTTGGAAGCAGCAGAATGACATTGTGGTCGGAGCGACCAAGTGGTGGGCGGGGCTTTGAGACATAGGCTCCCGGTATGTTATCGAAACACATATCCAGCGTTCTGTCAAGTCTGGTAGGTGTGGTAACATACTGCTCCAAGTTTGGAAGCAATGTGGTGACATCGCATCTGTTAAAATCCCCAAGCAGGAAGACAGGCTGGTCGCTGCTCTGATTGAAGCTCTGTTGAAACAGTCAGCAATGCGCTCCGCAGCAAATGCGTTATCAGGTCCAGGGACATACGCTAGGATAACTGTGATCTGTGTGAATTCACGGGGAAGGTAGTGAGGCCTGAACGACACCTTCATGGTTTTGTGGTGTTTGCTGCATTCAGTCTCTCTGATAGTGAAGTTGACAGCCCACTTTGTGTTGACAGCCGTGCAGAGCCCGCCCCCAATCGACTTCCGCGTCATCCTAGTGTCTCTATCAAAACGGATGATCTTAAATTCATCAATATCGACATTGGTTATTTCTTCTGACAACCATGTCTCCGTGAAACAAAAGAGACTTGTTTGACGGTAGTCTGAGTCAAATTTAATGAGTGCGGAAAGTTCAGTTATTTTGTTGCGTAGTGACCGCACATTGGAGAGAGTTATTGCAGGTAGTGGCAGCCTCCTACCTCGTCTCCTCATTCTGTTCCGTATCCCTCCTCTGGCTCCCCTTTTCCTACGAATGCGCTTGATGTAATGATTCCTCTGTAGCTGAGGAATCCCATTCAGGGTAGAAGGTGTCGCTTGTAGGCCGGAAGCAGGCCGCAGATCCTGCAAAGTGTCCCGTGAGTAGGTGAGCCTCCCTCCGTGGCGTGTCATGGGATTTGCCGGTGTAATACATATCGCAAATACTGGCTCCAAAAAGGCGGTCAGAACACACAAACTCGCTAAATACTTGACAGTGGTGATCATACTTGCTATCGTTAAATACCGCACTTAATGACTCTTAGAAAAACACTAAACAACTCATAAAACATGGAAACATACGGGAGCAGTGCGCCGCGAGTCGCTCACAGAGTAGCGCCCCACCCTTGTTATCCACGGATGCACTACCTTCCCTGATCTATTCTTTTGCCAAACTGGGATGAACAATTTTTGTAGTTCATCCATGCATTCTTTAAATGTCTTACATTGCGTATCCACCGTCAACCCTTTTAGAATTGATTGCCAGTCAATCTTGTCCAATTCACGTCTCATACCCTCAAAGTTACCTTTCCTTAAGTTCAGAACCATTGTTTCTGAATTAACAATGTCACTCTCCATCCTAATGAAGAACTCAACCATATTATGGTCACTCTTGCCCAAGGGGGCACGCACAATAAGACTGGTAACTAACCCTTCCTCATTACTCAATACCCAGTCTAAAATAGCCTGCTCTCTCGTTGGTTCCTCTACATGTTGATTTAGATAACTATCCCGCATACTTTCCAAAAAATCCTCTTCCTCAGCGCCCCTGCCAATTTGATTCACCCAATCTATATGTAGATTGAAGTCACCCATTATAACTGTTTTGCCTTTGTCGCACGCATTTCTAATTTCCTGTTTTATATCACCCCCAACTTCACTACTACTGTTAGGTGGCCTGTACACAACTCCCACTAGTGTTTCGCAGCTCTACCCATACCGATTCCACATGCTCCAAGCTAATGTCCTTCCTTTCCATTGCGTTAATCTCCTCTCTAACCAGCAACGCTACCCCACCTCCTTTTCCTTTCTTTCTATCCCTCCTGAATATTGAATATCCCTGGATGTTCAGCTCCCAGCCTTGGTCACCCTGGAGCCATGTCTCCGTGATCCCAACTATATCATACTCATTAATAGCTATCTGCACGTTCAACTCATCCACCTTATTACGAATACTCCTTGCATTGAGACACAAAGTTTTTACAACGCTCTTACCCCTGATACAATTTTGGTGAGAAGTAACCCTTTTTGATTTTTGCCCTGGTTTTGTCTGCCGGCCACTTTTACTTTTCACTTGCTACCTATTGCTTCTACCCTCGTTTTACACCCACCTGCCTCTCTGCTCTTGTACCCATCCCCCTGCCACATTAGTTTAAATCCTCCCCGACAGCACTAGCAAACACTCCCCCAAGGACATTGGTTCCATTCCAGCCCAAGTGCAGACCGTCCTGTTTGTACTGGTCCCACCTCCCCCAGAAATGGTTCCAGTGCCCTAAAAATTTGAATCCCTCCCCCTTGCACCATTTTTCAAGCCACGTATTCATCTGCAATATCCTCCTATTTCTACACTGACTGGCCCGTGGTACTGGTAATAATCCAGAGATTATTACCTTTGAGGTCCTACTTTTAAGTTTATCTCCTAGCTCTCTAAATTCACCTTGTAGGACCTTATCCCTTTTTTTACCTATATCGTTGGTGCCAATATGCACCACGACAACTGGCTGTTCACCCTCCCCCTCCAGAATGTTCTGCAGCCGTTCAGTGACATCCCTAACCTTTGCACCAGGGAGGCAACATACCATCCTGGAGTCTCGTTTGCGGCCGCAGAAACGCCTATCTATTCCCCTAACAATTGAATCCCCTATTACTATTGCCCTTCCCCTCTTTTTTCCCCCCTCATGTGCTGCAGAGCCACCCATGGTGCCATGAACTTGGCTGCTGCTGCATTCCCCTGATGAGCCATCTCCCTCAACAGTATCCAAAATGGTAAACCTGTTTAGGAGGGAGATGACCGCAGGGGACTCCTGCACTACATGCCTACTGCTTTGCTGGCTATTGGCCACCCGCTCCCTTTCTGTCCTCTTACCTTTTACCTGTGGCGTGACCAACTTGCTGTATGTGTTATCCACGACTTTCTCCGCATCGTGGATGCTCCAGTATGAATCCAGCCGCAGCTCCAATCGTTCAATGCGGTCTGCCAGGAGCTGCAGCTGGACACATTTCCTGCAAATGTAGTCACCAGGGACACCGACCATATCCCTGATCTCCCACATGTTGCAGGCTGAGCAAACCATGGGGCCAATCTCCACTGACATACCTTACTCCCAAATTACTCTGTATTAAATATATATATTTTTTTAAATTTATTCTTTATTAAACACAAAACTTTATCCTGTAAACTTTACTAATAAATACTGAATCCCTAACTCCCAGAATCCTTAACTCCCATAATCCTTAACTCCCAGAACCCTTAGCTCCCAGAATCCTTAAACCTGAAGGCAGAAATGTAAAAATGTAAACCCCGGGTTGCAGCCAATCAGCTGCTTCCTCTGGTCCTCTTCAACCAATCAGAGGCTCCACCAGATTCCCTCCCTGGAAGATGGAACGTTGCAGATGCTGGTCTCACGGTGCAGGTAGCTCCCCCCTCACTGACCCACCGCTCCCCGGGCCTCTGTGAAAAGCAAGCCCCGCACTAGATTTATACTCACAGTGCAGGTAGCTCCACCCTCTCTCACCAACAGCTCCCCGGGCCTCTGAAAAGCAAGCCCCACGCTAGATTTATACTCACAGTGCAGGTAACTCCACCCTCTCTCTCCAACGCCTCCCCGGGTTTGGATACGCTAGAGGCAGGAAACATGTTCCCAATGGTCGGAGTCCAGACCCAGGGGCCACAGTTTAAGAAAAAGGAGTAAGCCATTTAGAACGGAGACGAGGAAACACTTTTTCTCACAGAGAGTGGTGAGTCGGTGGAATTCTCTGCCTCAGAGGGCGGTGGAGGCAGGTTGTCTGGATGCTTTCAAGAGAGAGTAAGATAGGGCTCTTAAAAATAGCTTAGTTAGGGATATGGGGAGAAGGCAGGAACGGGGTACTGATTGGGGATGATCAGCCATGATCACATTGAATAGCGGTGCTGGCTCGAAGGGCCGAATGGCCTACTCCTGCATCTATTTTCTATTGTCTATTACCAGAAATTGGTCATTACCCTTTTCGCAAAAACCTACATGAACTCTGAAACGGTCTACTTGGCCATGACCAGGGTTGCAGTGGTGTTTTTGGAGGTTTACTCCGGCAATTTTATCAGACGCTACATTTGCTCACCAGTGACTCGATATCACTGTCAATACCAGGCCAATACACAAAACTTCTGCCATTTGACTTCATGCTTACAATGCCAGGATGTTCAGCATGAAGTTCGTTCATAATTTTGTTTCTCAAATACTCGCTGCATCCTTGATGCCACCATGGAAGGTACAGATGACTTGGGACCAAGAATCACTAGTAGCGGCTTGTGAACAGTCACTAGGGTGAATGGTCTGCCGATAAGAAACTGATGGAATTTCTTGATTCCGAACACAATGCTGAGTGCTTCCTTTTCTATTTATGCATAGTTACGTTCACTCGATGACAGGGTGTGGGATGCAAAAGCAATAGGCTTTACCTGTCCGTCATTCATTACGTGGGAAATCACTGCACCTACACCATAACTTGAAGCATCACAAGCAAGTTTCATCTTGCGTGTCGTATCGTAGTGAACAAGCAGTTTGTCACTTGTCAATTTTTCCTTGCAGATGTCAAATGCACGTTGTTGTTCCTTTCCCCATCACCATTTCACATCTTTTTGCAGCAGATAATGTAGTGGCTTTAGCACAGTTGCTAAATCTGGATGGAATCGTGCCTAGAACTGCACCATCCCAAGGAATGATCGCAGGACTTTCATATGAAGAAAGACTGGATAGACTCGGCTTGTACTCGAATTTAGAAGATTGAGGGGTGATCATAGAAACTTACAAAATTCTTAAGGGGTTGGACAGGCTAGAACATTGCAGGAACATTGTTCCCGTTGTTGGGGAAGTCCAGGACATGGGGTCACAGTTTAAGTATAGGGGGGAAATCTTTTAGGACCGAGATGAGAAAAACATTTTTCACACAGAGAGTGGTGAATCTCTGGAATTCTCTGCCACAGAAGGTAGTTGAGGCCAGTTCATTGGCTATATTTAAGAGGGAGTTAGATGTGGCCCTTGTGGCTAAAGGGATCAGGGGTTATGGAGAGAAGGCAGGTAAGGGATTCTGAGTTGGATGATCAGCCATGATCATATTGAATGGTGGTGCAGGCTCAAAGGGGTGAATGGCCTATTCCTGCACCTATTTTCTATGTTTCTATGTTTCTCTGTACTCCTCTATGGCAAGAATGTATTTCCTCAATTTAGGAGACCAAAACTGTAAGCATTACTCCAGGTGTGGTCTCACCAAGGCCCTGTACAACTGGAGTAGAACCTCCCTGCTCCTATAATCAAATCCTTTTGATATGAATGCTAACATACCATTCGCTTTCTTCACTGCCTGCTGCACCTGCATGTCTACTTTCAATGACTGGTGTACCATGACACCCAGGTCTCTTTGCATCTCCCCTTTTCCTAATCGGCCACCATTCAGATAATAGTCTACTTTCTTGTTCTTGCCACCAAAGTGGATAACCTCACATTTATCCACATTATACTGCATCTGCCATGCATATGCCCACTCATCAAACCTATCCAAGTGACCTTGCCGCCTCCTAACATCCTCCTCACAGCTAACACTGCCCCCCAGCTTTGTGTCATCCGCAAACTTCGAGATGTTGCATTCAATTCCCTCATCCAGATCATTAATATATATTGTAAATAGTTGGGGTCCCAGCACTGAGCCTTGCGGTACCCCACTAGTCACTGCCTACCATTCTGAAAATGACCCGTTTACTCCTACTCTTTGTTTCCTGTCTGCCAGACAGTTCTCTATCCACATCAATACTGAACCCCCAATACCGTGTGCTTTAAGTTTGCATACTAATCTCTTGTGTGGGACCTTGTCGAAAAACTTCTGAAAGTCGAGATATAACACATCCACTGGTTCTCCCTTGTCCACTCTACCAGTTACATCCTAGAAAAAATTTATAAGATTCGTTAGACATGATTTACCTTTCATAAATCCATGCTGACTTTGTCCAATGATTTAAACACTTTCCAAATGTGCTGCTATCCCATCTTTAATAATTGACTCTAGCATTTTCCCCACTACCGATGTTAGACTCACTGGTCTATAATTCCCCGTTTTCTCTCTCCCTCCCTTTTTAAAAAGTGGGGTTACATTAGCTACCCTCCAATCCTCAGGAACTACTCCAGAATCTAAAGTGTTTTGAAAAATTATCACTAATGCATCCACTATTTCTGGGGCTTCTTCCTTAATGCAGTCTATCTGGGCCTCGAGATTTATCGGCCTTTAATCCATTCAATTTACCCAACACCACTACCTGCATTTCACTCAGTTCCTCCATCTCATTTGGCCCCCGGTCACCTGCTATTTCCGTCAGATTATTTATGTATTCCTTAGTGAAGACAGAACCAAAGTAGTTATTCAATTGGTCTGCCATGTCCTTGTTCCCCATGATCAATTCACCTGTTTCTGACTGCAAGGGACCTACATTTGTTTTAACTAAACTTTTTCTCTTCACATATCTATAAAAGCTTTTGCAGTCAGTTTTAATGTTCCCTGCCAGTTTTCTTTCATAATCTATTTTCCCTTTCCTAATTAAGCCCTTTGTCCTCTTCTGCTGGACTCTCCCAGTCCAATTTCTCCCAGTCCTCTGGTAGGCTGCTTTTCTTGCTAATTTGTATGCTTCATCCTTTGTTTTGATACTATCCCTGATTTCCCTTGTTATCCACGGATGCACTACCTTCCCTTTTATAATTTTATATGTTTCTATAAGAATCCCCCTCATCCTTCTAAACTCCAGTGAATATAAGCCTAGTCTTTGAAATCTTTCCTCATATGGCAGTCCCGCCATACAAGGGATCAATCTTGTGAACTTACGCTGTACTGCTTGAATCAGAAGGACGTCCTTCCTCAAATTAGGAGACCATAATTGTATCCAATACTCCAGATGTGGTCTCATCAGAGCCCTACACAACTGCAGAAGAACCTCTTTACTCCTATACTGAAATCCTCCTGTTCTGAAGGCCAACGTTCCATTAGCTTTCTTCACTGTCAGCTGTACCTGTAAGCCAACTCTCAGTGACTGGTGTACAAAGACGGCCAGGTCTCGCTACACCTCCCCCTTACCTAACCTAACCCCATTGAGATAATAATCAGCCCCCTTGGTTTTGCCACTAAAGTGGATAACCTCACATTTATCTATATTATACAGCATCTGCCACAAATCTGCCCACTCACTCAACCTGTCCAGGTCATCCTGCAACCTCTTAACATCCTCTTCACAGTTCACTGCCACCCAGCCTTGTGTCATCCGCAAACTTGCTAGTGTTGCTCCTAATTCCCTCTTCCAAATCATTAACATATAAGGTAAACAGTTGCGGCCCCAACGCCTTGCGGCACTCCACTCGCCACTGCCTGCCATTCTGAAAAGGACTCGTTTACTCCTACTCTTTGCTTCCTGTCTGCCAACCAATTTTCTATCCACGTCAACACCCTATCCCCAATAACATGCACTCTAATTTTAGTCACCAGTCTCCTGTGCGGGTCCTTATCAAAGGCTTTTTGAAAGTCTAGATACACTACATCCACTAGATCCGAAGTACCTGTTCAACTCTTCTGCCATTTCCTTCTTCCCCATAATAATTTCTCCCGTGTCTGCCTTCAAGGGACCCACATATGACATTGCTATTCTTTTTCCCTTGACATAACTAAAGAAGTTTTTACCGTCCTTTACATTCCTGGCCAGCTTCCCCTCGTACTTCATCTTTTCAGCCTGTATTCCCCATTTTGTTTCCTTCTGTTGTCCTATGAAAATTTCCCAATCCTCTGGCTTCCGGCTACTCTTTGGTGTGTTGTACATCTTTTCTTTTAGTTTTATTCTATCCCTAACTTCTCTTGTTAGCCATGATTGCCTCTTACTCCCCTTAGAATTTTTCTTCCTTTCTGGAATGAAATGATCTTGCGTCTTCTGGATTATGCCCAGAAATTCCTGCCATGATGTTCCACCGTCATTCCTGCTAGGATCCCTTTCCAGTCTACCTTGGCCAGCTCCCCTCTCATGCCTTCACAGTCCCCTTTGTTCAACTGCATCACTGACACTTCTGATTTAATCTTCTCCTTCTCAAATTGCAGATTAAAACTCGAGTTCTCTTATCAAATCTGATTCATTGGACAACACTAAATCCAGAATTGCCTTTTCTATGGTCGGCTCCATTACAAGCTGCTCTAAGAATCCATCTCAGAGGGATTCTACAAACTCTCTTTCTTGGGGTCCTGAACCAACCTGATTTTCCCAGTCTACCTGCATATTGAAATCCCCCATCACCAGAGTGGCATTACCTCTGTTACATGCCAGTTTTAACTCCTGCTGCAACTTACACCCTACATCCGGGCTACTATTTTGGGGTCTGTAGATAAGAGTGTCTTCTTGCCTTTGCAATTCCTCAACTCAATCCACAGTGACAGTTTAGTTTAGAGATGCAGCGCGGAAACAGGTCTTTCAGCCCGCGGAGTCCGCGCCGACCAGCGATAACCCCGTACACTAGCACTATCCTACACACATTAGGGACAATTTTGCGGAGGCCGATTAATCTACAACCCTGAACGTCTTTGAAATGTTGGAGGAAACCGGAACACACGGAGTAAAGACCCACGCAGGTCAAGGGGAGAACGTACAAACTCAGCACAGACAGCACCCGTAGTCAAGATCAAACCCGGTCTCTGGCGGTGAGGTAGCAACTGTACCGCTGTGCCACTGTGCTGCGCAGAATTATATAACGGTTTCCTCCACCATAAACGCACCCGATATGTGCTTGTAATGACCTGTTTGCCAGCTTGTTGTCTCTCTGTGTTCCCCTCCTGCAGGGTTTAGGAGCCGTTGCTGTGGACGGAAAGACCGGGACGTCAGCCCCCCCCCCCCCCATCTGCTCAGTGTGCGGGCTGAGATTCGATGGGCTGACCTTCAATGGAGGGGCACATGACAGGGCAGAAGAAGGGGAAGCGTTATGAGTGCGACGTGTGTGGCAAGGCCTGTCAGACCCCGGGCCGGCTGTAGACCCAACGGTGGGTTCACACGGGAGAACGCCCCTTCAACGGCTCGAACTGCGGCAAGAATTCAAATGCTACGACAACCTGCAGAAGCACAGCTGCGTGCACTCCGACGAGAGGCCCTTTACCTGCTCCAACTGCGGCAAAAGCTTCAAATCGTTCTGAAGTTGCACAGACACCTTCACACCGGGGAGCGGCCCTACACCTGCAGCGACTGCGGCAAGGACTTCAGCCACTCCAGCTGGTTGCTAGAGCATCTACACCTGCTCCCAGTGTGGCAGGCGTTTCTCCCTGCTCAAGATGCCTGATAGAGCACCAGTGCACCCACAACGGCGAACACCCCTACACCTGTGGCGGGTGCGGCAAGGGCTTCATCCGCTCCACCGGGCTGTGAAGGCACCAGTGCACCTGTAACGGCGAGTGCCCCTATGCCTGCGGCGAGTGCGGCAAGGGCTTCACCAGCTCCACCCAGATACTGTCCCACCAGCGGGTGCATGCCGGTGACCATACCTTCCCCAGCCCATTGTGTGGAGAGGGCTTTGCCATGGCCTCCCACACTCTGTCTGACCAGCGCGTGCATACCAGTGGCCAGCTCTATGACTGTGTGTACTGCAGTGAGGAGTTTGACAGCTCGCGGGGGTCGCGACAGCCCATGCCCGGCGAGCGGCTGCTCCCACTGCGGCAAGTGTTTCAAGAGCGCACAGGGGCTGCGGGACCACTCGTGGTTACACACCAGAGAGAGACCCATTGTGTCCGCTGAGTGTGGCAAAGGTTTCACCCACATGTCCAGCCTGTGGCAGGACCGGCATACCCACAGCGGTGAGCGTCCCTTCCCCTGCCCGTCCTATGGTAAGGGCTTCTCCCACCTTCACCACCTGCTGGAGCACCGGAGAGTC
The DNA here is from genome assembly GCA_963514005.1 of Raja brachyura. Next base: position 153,273 of record OY740781.1, read on the forward strand.
CACACCGGCCAGCGTCCCTTTACCTGCCCACTCTGGCAAGGCCTTTGCCCACTCCTCCAGGCTGCTGGCACACCACCATGTGGATAGGAGGTGTTTAGGTAGACACAAAATGTTGGAAGGAATGGGTAAGGTTTCGGGTCGAGAACCTTCTTCAGCCTCGACCCGAATCATCACCCATTCCTTCTCCAGAGATGCTACCTGTCCCGCTGAGTTACTCCAGCATTTTGTGTCCTTTTTTGTAAACCAGCATCTGCAGTTCCATGCTTTTAAACCATTCTCGTTAATCATCTCTGCACCTTCCCCAAAGCCTCCACATCAGCCTTGTAATGAAGTGACCAGAACTGTATACAATACTCCAAATGCTACCTGATCAATGTCCCTTAAAGCTGCACATACATATTCCTCTCTCTCCCCTCTCCCCCCACTTTCCCCTCTCCCCTCTCCTTCCACTCTCCCCCTCCCCCGCTCGTACAAATTCTCTCCAATCCACCCTCTCATGCCCTCCTCCTCTTTCTCCCACCCCCCCTCTCTGTCCCTCTCACTCACATGCGCACACACATTCCCTCTCTCTCTTGTTCTCTCTCTTCTCTCTCACACACACTCCATCTCTCTCTCTCACACACACTCCCTCTCTCTCTCACACACACACTCCCTCTCTCTCACACACACCCTCTCGCTTGCTCTCACATACACACTCCCGCTCTCTCTCTCACACACTCCCTCACTCTCTCCCACACACAAACACTCCCTCTCTCACACACACAACACTCCCCCCCTCTCTCTCCCTCTTTCTCTCTCTCTCTCACACACACACAGTCCCACTCTCTCTCTCTCTCTCTTGCTCTCTCACACACAAACATTCTCACACACGCTCTCTCTCTCTCACACACTCTCTCACACACACACACTCTCACTCACACATGTACACTCACACATGCTCTCTCGCACACACGCTCTCGCACACATGCTCTCTCTCACACATGCTCTCTCACACACGCTCTCACACACTGTCACACGCACACACTCTCCTTGCATCTAGACGAGGCGTGCATTTCACACAACACTTGCACTCTAATAGTCAAATCTAAAATGGAGTCATTCTTCTACAAAACCATGGTCTAGTAGAACGAAAGAATGGCTCGGTGCCAAGTCTGAATGACTTTGCAAATTATACTAGACTAAGTGGGACCCGTTGGGTCCCAGCATCACACTGGAGGGCTGGTCATCCAATGCAATATTCTACTTCTCCATCAATTCCAATATTGCTGGCCAGTAGGGGGGGGGGCTTTCTGTTGCACTAGTATGGGTGTTATGGGCCAAAGGGTCTGGTTTCCAGAGGGCTAGTTTGGTCATTGTGGGCCGAATGGATTCTTGGGCTGGCAGCTCAGTCACTGAGGCCTGGCAGTACAGTCACTCAGACCTGGCAGATTGGCAGCTGAGAAACTGCCAGAAATTGTGCCCAAAACAGGTGATAGACACTGTGAGAGAGAAGGGGGAGAAGGTGGACTGAATGGATTATTGGGCTAGTAGTTCAGTGAGTCATGGCTGGCAGTTCACTTACTCAGGGCTGGTGGGCTGGCAGGCTGGCAGTGCAGTCACTCATGGCTGGTGGGATGGCAGTTCAATCACTTGCAGCTGGTGAGCTGGCAGTTCACTTACTCACAGCTCGTGGGCTGGCAGTGCAGTCACTCATGGCTGCTGGGCTGGCAGTTCAGTCCGTCACCCCTCCTCCCTTCATCCCCGCACTCTGCTCCTTGCCATTCCCCTTCCCCCCCCCACGCATTCAGTCCATCTCCCCACAACCTCCCCCCATGCACTCTTAGTGACTCTCCCACAGAGCAGCCATTCCTGCCTATTAGGTTTCCATTGTGATGAAGAACACGCAGGCATGAAAAGTGGAAAAAGGATTTATTAAAGTTTAAAATGTGAATAACCCTTAAAATATAAGAACAATTTAAATGTTAAAAAGGTGAGAATTATTAAGTTATTTCTTGTCGTGTCTCTTGTTGTGTTCTGCTGCTCACTGCCTCCTGATGGCTTTTTGCTATTGCTAAAAAAAGAGAGATTTAATATAAAGAGATTGACTGGTTGTAATTTGTTGTAATTCTCCATCCTCTGGACTTGAAGAATTTGTGCAAAACATTTTTTTGAGGTGGGGGTTGGCAAATGTCCTGCGGCTGAGGGAGGGGGACGGCTTCAGGCGGTGACTCTCAAGCCAGCACCACCATTCAATGTGATCTTGGCTGATCATCCCCACTACACACATCCCCACAATACTCCAGGTGTGGTCTCACTAGGGCTCTGTAAAACTGCAGAAGGAACACACTAGAGGCAGAAAACATGTTCCCGATGTTGGGGGTGTCCAGAACAAGGGGCCACAGTTTAAGAATAAGGGGTAAGGCATTTAGAACGGAGACGAGGAAACACTTTTTCTCAGAGAGTTGTGAGTCTGTTGAATTCTCTGCCTCAGAGTGCGGTGGAGGCAGGTTCTATGGATGCTTTCAAGAGACAGCTAGATAGGGCTCTTAAAGATAGCGGAGTCAGGATATGGGGAGAAGGCAGGAACGGGGTACTGAATGGGGATGATCAGCCATGATCACTGACGAATCTTATAGAATTTTTAAGGATGTAACTAGTAGAGTGGATAAGGGAGAACCAGTGGATGTGTTATATCTGGACTTTCAGTAGGCATTCGACAAGGTCCCACATAAGAGATTAGTATACAAACTTAAAGCACATGGTATTGGGGGTTCAGTATTGATGTGGATAGAGAACTGGCTAGCAGACAGGAAGCAAAGAGTAGGAGTAAACGGGTCCTATTCAGAATGGCAGGCAGTGACTAGTGGGGCACCGCAAGGCTCAGTGCTGGGACCGCAGCTATTTACAATATATATTAATGATTTGGACGAGGCAAGTTTGCGGATGACACGAAGCTGGGGGGCAGTGTTAGCTGTGAGGAGGATGCTAGGAGGCTGCAAGGTGACTTGGATAGGCTGCGTGAGTGGGCAAATGCATGGCAGATGCAGTATAATGTGGATAAATGTGAGGTTATCCACTTTGGTGGCAAAAACAGGAAAGTAGACTATTATCTGACTGGTGGCCGATTAGGAAAAGGGGAGATGCAACGCGACCTGCGTGTCCTGGTACACCAGTCATTGAAAGTAGGCATGCAGGTGCAGCAGGCAGTGACGAAAGCAAATGGTATGTTAGCATTCATAGAAAAAGGATTTGAGTATAGGAGCTGGGAGGTTCTACTGCAGTTGTTCAGGGTCATGGTGAGACCACACCTGAGTATTGCGTACAGTTTTGGTCTCCAAATTGAGGAAAGACATTCTTGCCACAGAGGGAGTACAGAGGAGATTCACCAGACTGATTCCTGGGATGTCAGGACTTTCATATGAAGAAAGACTGGATAGACTCGGCTTGTACTCGCTAGAATTTAGATGATTGAGGGGGGATCTTATAGAAACTTACAAAATTCTTAAGGGGTTGGATAGGCTAGATGCAGGAAGATTGTTCCCGATGTTGGGGAAGTGCAGAACAAGGGGTCACAGTTTCAGGATAACATAGAAACATAGAAATTAGGTGCAGGAATAGGCCATTCGGCCCTTCGAGCCTGCACCGCCATTCAATATGATCATGGCTGATCATCCAACTCAGTATCCCGTACCTGCCTTCTCTCCATACCCTCTAATCCCCTTAGCCACAAGGGCCACATCTAACTCCCTCTTAAATATATCCAATGAACTGGCCTCAACTACCCTCTGTGGCAGAGAGTTCCAGAGACCCACCACTCTCTGTGTGAAAAAATTCCTTCTCATCTCGGTCCTAAAGGATTTCCCCCTTATCCTTAAGCTGTGACCCCTTGTCCTGGACCTCCCCAACATCGGGAACAATCTTCCTGCATCTAGCCTGTCCAACCCCTTAAGAATCTTTTAAGTTTCTATAAGATCCCCTCTCAATCTCCTAAATTCTAGAGAGTATAAACCGAGTCTATGCAGTCTTTGTTCATAAGACAGTCCTGACATCCCAGGAATCAGTCTGGTGAACCTTCGCTGCACTCCCTCTATGGCAATAATGTCCTTCTTCAGATTTGGAGACCAGAACTGTACGCAATACTCCAGGTGTGGCCTCACCAAGACCCTATACAACTGAAGTAGAACCTCCCTGCTCCTATACTCAAATCCTTTTGCTATGAAAGCTAACATACCATTGGCTTTCTTCACTGCCTGCTGTACCTGCATGCCTACTTTCAATGACTGGTGTACCAGGACACCCAGGTCGCGCTGCATCTCCCCTTTTCCTAATCGGCCACCATTTAGATAGTAGTCGGTTTTCCTATTTTTGACACCAAAGTGGATAACCTCACATTTATCCACATTATACTGCAAGGGGGATAAGGGGGAAATCTTTTAGGACCGAGATGAGAAAAACATTTGTCACACAGAGAGTGGTGAGTCTCTGGAATTCTCTGCCACAGAAGGTAGTTGAGGCCAGTTCATTGGCTATATTTAAGAGGGAGTTAGATGTGGTCCTTGTGGCTAGAGGGATCAGGGGGTATGGAGAGAAGGCAGGTACAGGATACTGAGTTGGATGATCAGCCATGATCATATTGAATGGCGGTGCAGGCTCGAAGGGTCGAATGGCCTACTCCTGCACCTATTTTCTATTGTGTTCAAACCCATAACGATGTTATATGTTTCAATCAGATCCCCTCTCATCCTTCTGAACTCCAGAGTGTACAAGCTCAGCCGCTCCATTCTCTCAGCATATGACAGTCCCGCCATCCCGGGAATTAACCTTGTGAACCTACGCTGCACTCCCTCAATAGCAAGAATGTCCTTCCTCAAATTGGGGGACCAAAACTGCACACAATACTCCAAGTGTGGTCTCACTAGGGCCCTGTACAACTGCAGGAGGACCTCTTTGCTCCTATACTCAACTCCTCTTGTTATAATGGCCAATACTCCATTCGCTTTCTTCACTGCCTGCTGTACCTGCATGCTTACTTTCATGGAGCGATGAACAAGGACCCCCAGATCCCGTTGTACTTCCTCTTTTCCCAACTTGATACCATTTAGATAGTAATCTGTCTTCCTGTTTTTGATACCAAAGTGGATAACCTCACATTTTTCCACATTAAACTTCATCTGCCATGCATCTGCCCACTCCCCCAACCTGTCCAAGTCACCCTGCATTCTCATAGCATCCTCCTCACAGTTCACACTGCCACCCAGCCTTGTGTCATCTGCAAATTTGCTAATGTTACTTTGAATTCCTTCATCCAAATCATTGATGTATATTCTAAACAGCTGCGGTCCCAGCACCGAGCCTTGCGGTACCCCACTAGTCACTGCCTGCCATTCTGAATGGAATCCGTTAATCCCTACACTTTGTTTCCTCTCTGCCAACCAATTTTCTATCCATGTCAGCACTCTACACCCAATACCATGTGCGCTAATTTTGCACACGAATCTCCTCTGCGGGACCTTATCAAATGCTTTCCGAAAGTTTAGATACACTACATCCACTGGCTCTTCGTTGTCCATTTTCCTAGTTACATCCAAAAAATTCCAGAAGATTAGTCAATCACGATTTCCCGTTCGTATATCCATGCTGACTCGGACCAATCCTGTTACTGCTATCCAAATGTGCCGCTATTTCATCTTTCATAATGGACTCCAGCATCTTCCCCATCACCGATGTCAGGCTAACTGGTCTATAATTCCCTGTTTTCTCTCTCCCGACTTTCTTAAAAAGTTGGATAACATTAGCTACCCTCCAATCCACAGGAACTGATCCTGAATCTATAGAACATTGGAAAATTGTCAGCAATCCATCCACGATTTCTAGAGCCAGTTCCTTAAGTACCCTAGGATGCAGACCATGAGGCCCTGTGGATTTATCAGCCTTCAGTCCCATCAGTCTACCCAACACCATTTCCTGCCTAACGTGGATTTCTTTCACCACGTTCCTCTGTCACCCAGATCCTCTGGCCACTACTATATCAGGAAGATTGTTCGTGTCCTCCTTAGTGAAGATGGATCCAAAGGACCTGTTCAACTCATCTGCCATTTCCTTGTTCCCCATAATAAATTCACCTTTTTCAGTCTTCAATGGTCCAACTTTGCTCTTATCTAATTTTTTCCTCTTCGCATACCTAAAGAAGCTTTTACTATCCACCATTATATTCTTGGCTAGCTTACCTTTGTACCTCATCTTTTCTCCTCGTATTGTCTTTTTGGTTATCTTCTGTTGTTCTTTAAACGTTACCCAAACCTCTTGCTTCCCGCTCATCTTTGCTACATTGTACTTCATCGCTTAAATTTTTATACTGTCCCATGTCAGCAACGGTTACCGCTTACTCCCCTTGGAATCTTTCTTCCTCTTTGTAAAGAACTGATCCTGCACCTTCTGTATTATTCCTAGAAATACTTTTACGGTTGTATAGGGCTCTGGTGAGACCACATCTGGAGTACTGTGTACAGTTTTGGTCTCCTAATTTGAGGAAGGACATCCTTGTGATTGAGGCAGTGCAGCGAAGGTTCACGAGATTGATCCCTGGGATGGCGGGACTGTCATATGAGGAAAGATTGAAAAGACAAGTCTTGTATTCACTGGAGTTTAGAAGGATGAGGGGGAATCTTATAAAAACATATAAAATTATAAAAGGACTGGAGAAGCTAGATGCAGGAAAAATGTTCCTAATGTTGGGTGAATCCAGAACC
>OY740781.1:165000-510000 GCA_963514005.1 Raja brachyura
GCCACGCCTAAAGACATTATATACTCAAGCATTCATGCAACAGAAACTTCCAGAAACTTTAAATGAATCAACAATAATACTTATACCAAAAACAAATAAGGACCTTGAAGACCCAGGTTCATATAGAGCAATTGCTCTCTTAAACACTGATCAGAAAATATTAACCAAAATTTTAGCACATAGATTAAGTTTAGTGATTCATAAAATAATACACCCCGATCAAACAGGCGTTATTCCAAAACATTATTCATATTTTAATCTGAGATGATTATTTAACATTATATACTCAAATAGAATAGCTAATGTAGAATTAGCAGTCATCTCGTTAGATGCTGAGAAAGCATTCGATCAAGTGGAATGGCCCTACTTATTTTCGGTGATGGAAATTTTTCAACTAGGTGAGAAGTTTTGCACTTGGGTTAAGCTTTTATATACCAACCCAACAGCTAGAATAATGACAAATTAAATGTTATCAACAAAATTTGATTTATCTAAAGGTTGTAGACAAGGATGCCCATTATCCCCGTTACTATTCGCCCTCGCTATTGAACCACAAGCAGAAAGAGTTATACATCCAGAAATATATGGGTATGATACTAAAAATACAGTTAATAAAATTTATCTCTATGCAGATGATGTATTATTATATATTACAAACCCAGAAATCATTATCCCTAACTTGTTAAATCGTATAACTCAATTTGGTTTATTTTCGGGATACAGCATTAATTGGAATAAGAGTGTGATTAAGCCAATAATGGAACCTAATTTATATATATTGCAACAGTCACCTTTTAAAATAGTGAATGAAAAATTTAAATACTTAGGAATTTACGTGACCAAGAAATATACTGTTTATTCAAATCAAATTTTGTGCCTTTACTTAAATTGCATAAGAATATTCAATATTGGAAAACACTTCTCATTTCAATGCTCGGTAGAATTAATGCTATTAAAATTATTTTCCTTCCGCAACTACTATATCTCTTTCAATCAATTCCGATATATCTCCCAAAAAATGTCTTTAAAAAAAGTTGACTCGATTGTGACAAGTTTTATTTGGGATTATAAGAATCACAGAATAAGCAAAAAACACTTATGTAAACCCAAGACGAATGGAGGATTAATCTTACCAAACTTCTTATTTTATTTCTGGGCAGTCAATGTCAAAAATATAAATTTCTGGTTCGAAGATATGGATCAACAACCAGACTGGTTAAAGATGGAAAAGGAGTATTGCCTGCCTTTTGAAATTGGTCCGATTCTGTTAACTCCCACAAAATTGAATTAAAAAATCTATTGTGAAAATCCAATAATACATAGTGGTATTCAAATTTGGAAACAATTAAAAAAGATATTAAAATTGGATAATTTATCACTTTCTCTCCCTATTGCAAATAACCCTTCATTTAAACCTTCAGTATTGGATAAAGGTTTTGCACAATGGAAAAATTATGGAATTAAAAAGATGGGACATCTTTATAGAAAAGGTATGTTCCTTTTGTTTCAGGAGGTACAACAGAATTACGGATTACATTCAAATAATTTGTTTAGATATTTACAACTTAAAGATTATTTTATATCACATACACAAGAATACAGAACTAGAGAGCCATAGATTTTAGATGAATGTTTGAACAAACACCCCAACACAGTCAAATTAATATCTTACATTTATAATATTCTTTTAGATAGTGAGATTCCGTCGACGGAATTATATAGACAAGCATGGGAAAACAAATTAGTTCAACTCATAATGAAAGATATTTGGCATGAAAGTCTACATATACATCATTGTTCTTTAATACAATTTAAAGTACTGCATAGATTGCATTATTCTAAAACAAAATTAAATAGAATTTTTCCTAATACCTCTCCTATCTGTGATAAATGTCAATACTCTGAGGCTAATTTAACCCATACCTTTGTAAGTTGCATAAAAATTAAAAATTTCTGGATGGATATTTTTAGAATTATTTCCGTAGTGGTTAATACTCAACTGGAGCCCGATCCTAAATTAATAATATTGGGCATATCAGAACAATACTTAAAACTTACAATAAACCAAAGAAATTTCCTTGATTACAGTATAATAACTTGGAAAAAATTAATCCTAAAATTTTGGAAAAACCCAGCAACCCCCACAATCAAAATGTGGATTATGGAGATGTCGGAGACCTTAAATCTGGAAAAAATTAGATTTGTCTTAATTGACAAACCAGAATTATTTACTAGAATATGGTCTTCGTTCATAGATTATTTGAAGGGGTAGAATGCGCCGGCGCGGAAGTCTGACTGAAGCTTAAACCCAGGACTAGATGAATAGTTATGTTCTCTGACCTACGAACCTTTCTCCTAAGTTGTATTATGGATAGTTTATTTTTCTAATTTTCTTTTTTTTTCTCTCTTTATTTTTTCTATCTAAAAAAAATTAAATAATTAGAGTCAATGTTAATATGTAACCGATAAATGAGGATCCCAGCTACATTGGTAACGGGGTCCCTGGAAACCTGGATATTTAATATGTAACCGTTTATCAACGTTTGTCGTGGTTTGGACTATGATATGTGCATGCCTCTAATAAAAACATTTTAACTATCAGAATTTATATTGTCACATGAGCAAAAAACATAAATTAACTAATTTCTTAGTTGTTTATTTTATTCATGTTTTTGAACATCCTAAAAATACAGTAAATTTGAGAAATATCAGCAACTTTGAAATTAGAAAATTAGGTAGAAAGAAAAAAACATCAAATTTCCAGCTCCATTGCCATTAAACCAATGAGAGCTTAATAACCAATGCCTTTTTAAGTACAGAACAAATATATAAATATCTGAATAAATTTAGTCATTCGCCCTTCATTCACCCCTCTAGTTTCATTCACCCCAAAATAACTTCATTCATCCTTGGGTGACTCATTCACCAGTGTAAGAAGCATTGGAATAGAGGGTGTGAGCTATAGGGAGAGGTCGAGTAGGACTTGAGAATGAGAATTGAGATGAGAAGGACTTTTTTCACACAGAGAGTGGTGGGTCTCTGGAACTCTCTGCCACAGAGGGTAGTTGAGGCCAGTTCATTGGCTATATTTAAGAGGGAGTTAGATGTGGCCCTTGTGGCTAAGGGGATCAGAGGGTATGGAGAGAAGGCAGGTAAGGGATACTGAGTTGATGATCAGCCATGATCATATTGAATGGCGGTGCAGGCTCGAAGGGCCGAATGGCCTACTCCTGCACCTAATTTCTATGTTTCTCTGTACTCCCTCTATGGCAAGAATGTCTTTCCTCAGATTAGGAGACCAAAACTGTATGCAATACTCCAGGTGTGGTCTCACCAAGACCCTGTACAACTGCAGTAGAACTTCCCTGCTCCTATACTCAAATCCTTTTGCTATGAATGCTAACATACTATTCGCTTTCTTCACTGCCTGCTGCACCTGCATGCCTACTTTCAATGACTGATGTACCATGACACCCAGGTCTCATTGCATCTCCCCTTTTCCTAATCAGCCACCATTCAGATAATAGTCTACTTTACTGTTTTTGCCACCAAAGTGGATAACCTCACATTTATATAATGGTATTACTTTTGCTATTTTCATTTTGTTTGGAAATTTACCGGATTGATAAGAAAAGTTACAGATATGAGTTAATGGTTCTGCAATTTCTTCAATAACGTTTTTTATTATAATCATATCATTCCAATCAGTAGAGGATTTGCTTTTACATTTTCTTACAGTGTCTATGATTTATTTTCCTTTGACTGCTCTAAGGAAGATAGAGCTAGTATTTCTATCCCAAAGTTCAGTATCCACCCTTTCTTTTGTTCCTGGGTCATTAATTTTTTTCTGCCAAATCTGGTCCCACATTTACAAAGAATTTGTTAAAACCATGAACCGTATCATCCATATAAACCATATAACCATATAACAATTACAGCACGGAAATAGGCCATCTCGGCCCTTCAAGTCTGTGCCGAACACTTTTTTTCCCTTAGTCCCACCTGCCTGCACTCATACCATAACCCTCCATACCCTTCTCATCCATATGCCTATCCAATTTATTTTTAAATGATACCAACGAACCTGCCGCCACTACTTCCACTGGAAGCTCATTCCACACCGCTACCACTCTCTAAGTAAAGAAGTTCCCCCTCATGTGACCCCTAAACCTCTGTCCCTTAATTCTAAAGTCATGTTCTCTTGTTTGAAATTCTAAAGTCATGTCCTCTTGTTTGTTATCCATATTATTTATTGTCTTGTCTTCCTCAATAAAATACTCAGGATAGCCAGTATTTTTTGATCCATTTCTAATAATACTATTTAACACGTTCCATAAACCTTTCATATTGAATTTATATTCAATATTCAGGAGGGATATACAGAAAGGAAAAGGCGGTGGGGTAGCGTTGCTGGTTAGAGAGGAGATTAACGCAATAGAAAGGAAGGACGTTAGCCTGAAGGATGTGGAATCGATATTGGTAGAGCTGCGAAACACTAAGGGGCAGAAAACGCTAGTGGGTGTTGTGTACAGGCCACTTAACAGTAGTAGTGGGGATGGCATCAAACAGGAAATTAGAAATGCGTGCAACAAAGGTAAAACTGTTATAATGGGTGACTTCAATCTACATATAGATTGGGTGAATCAAATTGGCAGGGGTGCTGAGGAAGAGGACTTCTTGGAATGTATGCGGGATAGTTTTCTAAACCAACATGTAGAGGAAACAATGAGAGAGCAGGCTATTCTAGGCTGGGTATTGAGTAATGAGGAAGGGTTAGTTAGCAGCCTTGTTGTGCGTGGTCCCTTGGGCAAGAGTGACCATAATATGGTTGGGTTCTTCATTAGGATGGAGAGTGACATTGTTAATTCAGAAACACGGGCCCTGAACTTAATGAAAGGTAACTTTGATGGTATGAGATGTGAATTGGCCAAGATAGACTGGCTATTGATTCTTGAAGGGTTGACGGTAGATATACAATGGAAGGCATTTAAAGACTGCATGGATGAACTACAACAATTGCTCATCCCAGTATGGTAAAAGAATAAATCAGGGAAGGTAGTGCATCCGTGGATAACAAGGGAAATCAGGGATAGTATCAAAACAAAAGATGAAGCGTACAAATTAGCCAGCGAAAGCAGCCTACCAGAGGACTGGGAGAAATTCAGAGTCCAACAGAGGAGCCCAAAGGGCTTAATTAGGAAAGGGAAAATGGATTATGAAAGAAAACTGGCAGGGAACATAAAAACTGATTGCAAAAGTTTTTATCGATATGTGAAGAGAAAAAGATTAGTTAAAACAAATGTAGGTCCCTTGCAGTCAGAAACAGGTGAATTGATCATGGGAAACAAGGACATGACAGACCAATTGAATAACTACTTTGGTCTGTCTTCACTAAGGAAGACATAAATAATCTGCCGGAAATAGCAGGGGATCGCAGGTCAAATGAGATGGAGGAACTGAGTGAAATCCAGGTTAGCAGGGAAGTGGTGTTAGGTAAATTGAATGGATTAAAGGCCGATAAATCCCCAGGGCCAGATAGGCTGCATCCCAGGGTACTTAAGGAAGTAGCCCCAGAAATAGTGGATGCCTTAGTGATAATTTTTCAAAACTCTTTAGATTCTGGAGTAGTTCCTGAGGATTGGAGGGTAGCTAATGTAAACCCACTTTTTAAAAAGGGAGGGAGAGAGAAAATGGGGAATTACAGACCAGTTAGTCTAACATCGGTAGTGGGAAAACTGCTAGAGTCAGTTATTAAAGATGGGATAGCAGCACATTTGGAAAGTGGTGAAATCATTGGACAAATTCAGCAAGGATTTACAAAAGGTAAATCATGTCTGACGAATCTTATTGAATTTTTTGAGGATGTAACTAGTAGAGTGGATAAGGGAGAACCAGTGGATGTGTTATATCTGGACTTTCAGAAGGCTTTCGACAATGTCCCGCGCAAGAGATTAGTATACAAACTTAAAGCAAACGGTATTGGTGGTTCAGTATTGATGTGGATAGAGAACTGGCTGGCAGACAGGAAGCAAAGAGTAGGAGTGAACGGGTCCTTTTCCAAATGGCAGGCAGTGACTAGTGGGGTGCTGCAAGGCTCAGTGCAGGGACCCCAGCTATTTACAAGGGAACAAGGGAATTGAATGCAACATCTCGAAGTTTGCAGATGACACAAAGCTGAGGGGCAGTGTTAGCTGTGAGGAGGATGCTAGGAGGCTGCAAGGTGAGTTGGATAGGCTGGGTGAGCGGGCAAATGCATGGCAGATACAGTATAATGTGGATAAATGTGAGGTTATCCACTTTGGTGGCAAAAACAGTAACGTAGACTATTATTTGAATGGTGGCCGATTAGGAAAAGGGGAGATGCAATGAGACCTGGGTGTCATGGTACACCAGTCATTGAAAGTAGGCATGCAGATGCAGCAGGCAGTGAAGAAAGCGAATGGTATGTTCGCATTTATAGCAAAAGGATTTGAGTATAGGAGCAGGGAGGTTCTACTGTAGGTGTACAGGGTCTTGGTGAGACTGCACCTGGAGTATTGCGTACAGTTTTGGTCTCCAAATCTGAGGAAAGACATTCTTGCCATAGAGGGAGTACAGAGAAGGTTTACCAGACTGATTGTTAAAGAAGGAACTGCAGATGCTGGAGAATTGAGGGTTACACAAAAAGCTGGAGAAACTCAGCGGGTGCAGCAGCATCTAAGGAGCGAAGGAGATAGGCGACGTTTCGGGTCGAGACCCTTCTTCAGACTGGTCAGGGATCAGGGAAACGAGAGATATAGACAGTGATGTGGAGAGATAAAGAACAATGAATGAAAGATATGCAAAAAAGTATTGATGATAAAGGAAACAGGCCATTGTAAGCTGTTTGTGGTGTGAAAATGAGAAGCTAGTGCGACTGGGGTGGGGGGCGGGGGAGAGATGGACAAGGAATGTACGGGCCCGAGGGCTGAGGGAGAGGTGGGGAGGGGGAGGAGGCAGTCTGGGTTAACAGAATTGAGAAAATTCAATGTTTAAGCCCAGAGGATGCAGACTCCCCAAGCGGAATATGAGGTGCTGTTCCTCCAACTTGCGGTGTTGCTCACTCTGGCCGTGGAGGAGGCCCAGGACCGAGAGGTCGGTTACGGAATGGGAGGGGAAGTTGAAGTGCTGAGCCACCGGGAGGTCGGGTTGGTTATTGCAGACCGAGCGGAGGTGTTCGGCGAAACGATCGCCCAGCCTCCGCTTGGTCTCACCGATGTAGATCAGCTGGCATCTGGAGCAACGGATGCAGTAGATGAGGTTGGAGGAGGTGCAGGTGAACCTCTGTCAGACTTGGAATGACTGCTTGGGTCCCTGAAAGGACTGGATGGGGGAGGTGAAGGGACAAGTGTAGCATCTCTCAGCATCTCCGTTACTTGCAGGAAAAATGCATTTAAGAATGAATTAGTGAAACAGAATTGGAGGATAGTATATGAGGGTGAAGATGTCGACAAAGCATACAATGGATTTCTAAATATTTTAAAATCACTTTGTGACAAAAACGGTCCTGTGAAACAATATAGCGATAGACAAAAACAAACAAATAGTCCATGGATCACTAAGGGTTTAAAAAAGGCCTGCAAAAAGAAAAACTCACTATATAGACAATTCATAAAATATCGAACTTCAGAAGCAGAAAATAAATATAAAAAATATGAATAAATTAACCAATGTTATGAGGATCTGTAAGAAAGAATACTATAATAAAATATTGGAGAATAATAAAAACAATATAGAAAGATAGAAAATAGGTGCAGGAGTAGGCCATTCGGCCCTTCGAGCCTGCACCACCATTCAATGTGATCATGGCTGATCATCCAACTCAGTATCCCGTACCTGCCTTCTCTCCATACCCCCTGATCCCTTTAGTCACAAGTGCCACATCTAAGGCCCTCTTAAATATAGCCAATGAACTGGCCTCAACTACCTTCTGTGGCAGAGAATTCCAGAGACTCACCACTCTCTGTGTAAAGAATGTTTTCCTCATCTCGGTCCTAAAGGAATTCCCCCTTATCCTTAGACTGTGACCCCTTGTTCTGGACTCCCCCAACATCGGGAACAATCTTCCAGCATCTAGCTTGTCCAACCCCTTAAGAATTTTGTAAGTTTCTATAAGATCCCCCCTCAATCTTCTACATTCCAGCGAATACAAGCCGAGTCTATCCAATCTTTCCTCATATGAAAGTCCTGACATCCCAGGAATAAGTCTGGTGAATCTTCTCTGTACCCCCTCTATGGCAAGGCTGTCTTTCCTCAGATTTGGAGACCAAAACTGTACGCAATACTCCAGGTGTGGCCTCACCAAAACCCTGTACAACTGCAGTAGAACCTCCCTGCTCCTATACTCAAATCCTTTCGCTATGAATGCTAACATACCATTTGCTTTCTTCACTGCCTGCTGCACCTGCATGCCTACTTTCAATGACTGGTGTACCATGACACCCAGGTCTCGTTGCATCTCCCTTTTTCCTATCTGCAATCTGCCACCATTCAGATAATAGTCTACCCTCATGTTTTTGCCACCAAAGTGGATAACCTCACATTTATCCACATTATACTGCATCTGCCATGCATCTGCCCATTCACTCAGCCTGTCCAAATCACCCTGCAGCCTCGAAGCTTCCTCCTCACACCTAACTATACCCCCCAGCTTGGTGTCATCTGCAAATTTGGAGATGTTGCATTGAATTCCCTCGTCCAAATCATTAATATATATTGTAAATAGCTGGGGTCCCAGCACTGAGCCTTGAGGTACCCCACTAGTCACTGCCTGCCATTCTGAAAAGGACCCGTTTACTCCTACCCTTTGCCTCCTGTCTGCCAGCCTGTTCTCTATCCACATCAATATTGAACCACCAATACCGTGTGCTTTAAGTTTGTATGCTAATCTCTTATGCGGGACCTTGTCGAAAACCTTCTGAAAGTCTAGATATAACACATCCACTGGTTCTTCCTTATCACTCTACTAGTTACATCCTCGAAAAATTCTATCAGATTTGTCAGACATGATTTACGTTTCGTAAATCCATGCTGACTTTGTCCAATGATTTCACCACTTTCCAAATGCGCTGCTATCCCATCTTTAATAACTGACTCTAGCAGTTTTCCCACTACCGATGTTAGACTAACTGGTCTGTAATTACCCGCTTTCTCTCTCCCTCCTTTTTTAAAAAGTGGGATTACATTATCTACCCACCAATCCTCAGGAACTACGGAACCTAAGGAATTTTGAAAAATTATCACTAATGCATCCACTATTTCTGTGGTTACCTCCTTGAGTACTCTGGGATGCAGACTATCTGGCCCTGGGGATTTATCGGCCTTCAATCCGTTCAATTTACCCAACACCACCGCCCGGCTAACCAGGATTTCACTCAGTTCCTCCATCTTATTTGACCCCCGTTCCTGGTCTATAACTGGTCTATAATTCACCATTTTCTCTCTTCCTCCCTTTTCAAAAAGTGGGGTTACATTAGCTACCCTCCAATCCTCAGGAACTACTCCAGAATCTAAAGAGTTTTGAAAAATTATCACTTGCCAATCTACCTTGGCCAAATCACGTCTCATACCCTGCAAGTTACCTTGTTTTAAGTTTCTTTAAGTTCAGAACCCTTGTTTCTGAATTAATTATGTCACTCTTCATCCTAATGAAGAACTCAACCATATAACTATATAATATAACCAGATAACAATTACAGCGCGGAAACAGGCCTTCTCGGCCCTTCCAGTCCATGCCGACCATTTATTTTCCCCTAGTCCCATCTACCTGCACTCAGACCATACCCCTCCAGTCCCTTCCCGTCCATATAGCTATCCACTTTACTTTTAAATATTAAAATCGATCCTGCCTCCACCACTTCTGCTGGAAGATCATTCCACACAGCCACCACTCTCTGAGTAAAGAAGTTCCCCCTCATGTTACCCCTAAACTTCTGTCCCTTATTTCTCATGTCATGCCCTCTTATTTGAATCTTGCCTACCCTCAATGGGAAAAGCTTATCCACGTCAACTCTGTCTATCCCTTTCATCATTTTAAATACCTCAATCAAGTCCCCCCCTTAACCTTCTGCGCTCCAAAGAATAAAGACCTAACTTGTTCAACCTTTCTCTGTAACTTAGTTGCTGGAACCCAGGCAACATTCCAGTAAATCTCCTCTGTACTCTTTCAATTTTGTTGACATCCTTCCTATAATTAGGCGACCAAAATTGTACACCATACTCCAGAATTGGTCTCACCAATGCCTTGTACAATTTTAACATTATTTCCCTACTCCGATATTCAATGCTCTGAATTATAAAGGCCAGCACACCAAAAGCTTTCTTTACCATCCTATCTACATGCGATTCAATCTTCAGGGAACTATGCACAGTTATTCCTAGATCCCTCTGTTCCACAGCATTCCTCAATTTCCTACCATTTACCATGTACGTCCTATTTTGATTTGTCCTGCCAAATGAAGAGGATTTCCAAAGTCTACAGAGTGATTTAGGCCAGTTGGAAAAATGGGCTGAAAGATGGCAGATGGAGTTTAATGCTGATAAATGTGAGGTGCTACACCTTGGCAGGACAAATCAAAATAGGACGTACATGGTAAACGGTAGGGAATTGAAGAATACAGTTGAACAGAGGGATCTGGGAATAACCGTGCATAGTTCCTTGTAGGTGGAATCTCATATAGATAGGGTGGTAAAGAAAGCTTTTGGTATGCTAGCCTTTATAAATCAGAGCATTGAGTATAGAAGCTGGGATGTAATGTTAAAATTGTACAAGGCGTTGGTGAGACCAAATCTGGAGTATGGAGTACAATTTTGGTCGCCCAATTATAGGAAAGATGTCAACAAAATAGAGAGGGTACAGAGGAGATTTACTAGAATGTTGCCTGGGTTTCAACAGCTAAGTTACAGAGATAGGTTAAATAAGTTAGGTCTTTATTCTCTGGAGCGCAGAAGGTTAAGGGGGGACTTGATAGAGGTCTTTAAAATGATGAGAGGGATAGACAGAGTTAATGTGGACAAGCTTTTCCCTTTGAGAATAGGGAAGATTCAAACACGAGGACATGACTTTAGAATTAAGGGACAGAGGTTTAGGGGTAACATGAGGGGGAACTTCTTTACTCAGAGAGTGGTAGCGGTGTGGAATGAGCTTCCAGTGGAAGTGGTGGCGGCAGGTTCGTTGGTATCATTTAAAAATAAATTGGATAGGCATATGGATGAGAAGGGTATGGAGGGTTATGGTATGAGTGCAGGCAGGTGGGACTAAGGGAAAAAAGTTGTTCGGCACGGACTTGAAGGGCCGAGATGGCCTGTTTCCGTGCTGTAATTGTTATATGGTTATATGGTTATATGTAGCACCTCACACTTATCAGCATTAAACTCCATCTGCCATCTTCAGCCCACTCTTCCAAATGGCCCAAATCTCCCTGTAGACTTTGAAAATCTACTTCATTATCCAAAGCACCACCCATCTTAGTATCATCTGCATACTTACTTATCCAATTTTCCACCCCATCATCCAGATCATTGATGTACATGACAAACAACAGTGAACCCAACACAGATCCCTGAGGCACCGCACTGGTCACCGGCTTCCAACCTGACAAACAGCCATCCACCATTACTCTCTGGCATCTCCCATTCAGCCACTGTTGAATCCATCTTGCTACTCCACCATTAACACCCAAAGATTGAACCTTCTTAACCAACCTTCCAAGGGGAACCTTGTCAAAGGCCTTACTGAAATCCATATAGACAACATCCACTGCTTTACCCTCATCAATTTCCGTAGTAACCTCTTTAAAAAATTCAAGGTTTGTCAAACATGACCTTCCAGGCACAAATCCATGTTGACTGTTCTTGATCAGACCCTGTTTATCCAGATGCTTATATATATTATCTCTAAGTATCCTTTCCATTAATTTGCCCACCACTGACGTCAAACTAACAGGTGTATAATTGCTAGGTTTATTCTTTGAACCCTTTTTAAACAATGGAACAACATGTGCAGTACGCCAATCCTCCAGCACTATTCCCTTTTCTAATGACATTTGAAATATTTCTGTCATAGCCCGTGCTATTTCTACACTAACTTCCCTCAATGTCCTAGGGAATATCCTGTCAGGACCTGGAGACTTATCCACTTTTATATTTTTCAAAAGTGTCAGTACTTCCTCCTCTTTGAATCTCATAGTTTCCATAGGTATCCATAGCTACTCTACTAGTTTCCCTTACCTCACAGAGTTCATTATCCTTCTCCTTGGTGAATACCGAAGAAAATAAACTGTTCAATATCTCCCCCATCTCTTTTGTCTCTGCTGTCCATTCTGGCTCTCTAATGGTTGAATTTTATCCCTCGTTATCCTTTTGCTATTAATATAGCTTTAGAAACCCTTTGGATTTACTTTCACCTTTCTTGCCAAAGCAACCTCATATCTTCTTTTAGCTTTTCTTATTTCTTTCTTAAGATTCTTTTTACATCTTTATACTCATCTAGCACCTCATTTACTCCATGCCTCCTATAATAATTGTAGATATCTCTCTTTTTTCGAACCAAGTGTCCAATTTCCCTTGAAAACCATGGCTCTTTCCGATTTTTACTATTTCCTTTTAACCGAACAGGGACATAAAGATTCTGTACTCTTACAATTTCCCCTTTAAATGTCCGCCATTTCTCTTCTTCCCATCCTTCCCATAAAACAAAATGTCCCAATTCACTCCTTTTAAATCATTACGCCTTCCCTCAAAGTTAGCCTTTCTCCAATCAAAAACCATATTATGGTTATGGCCATATTATGGTCACTCTTGCCCAAGGGGCCACGCACAACAAGACTGTTAACTAACCCTTCCTCATTACTCAATACCCAGTCTAGAACAGCCTGCTCTCTTGTTGGTTCCTCTACATGTTTAGAAAACTATCCCGCATGCATTCCAAGAAATCCTCTTCCTCAGCACGCCTGCCAATTTGATTCACCCAATCTATACGTAGATTGAAGTCACCCATTATAACTGTTTTACCTTTGTTGCACGCATTTCTAATTTCCTGTTTGATGTCATCCCCAACTCCACTACTACAGTTAGGTGGCTTGTACACAACTCCCACTAGCTGTTTCTGTCCCTTAGTGTTTTGCAGCTCTACCCTTATCGATTCCACAACCTCCAAGCTAATGTCCTTCCTTTCTATTGCGTTAATCTCCTCTCTAACCAGTAACGCTACCCCGCCTCCTTTTCCTTTCTCTCTATCCCTCCTGAATATTGAATATCCCTGGATGTTCAGCTCCCAGCCTTGGTCACCCTGGAGCCATGTCTCCGAGCCAGTACTGCCATTCATTGTGATCATGGCTGATCATCCACAATCAGTAGCCCGTTCCTGCCATATCAACATATTACCCGACTCTTTTATCTTTAAGAGCTCTATCTAACTCTCTTGAAAGCATCCAGAGAACCGGCCTCCGCTGCCTTCTGTGGCGGAGAATTCCACAGATTCACAACTCTCTGGGTGAAAAAGTGTTTCCTCATCTCCCTTCTCAATGGCCTACCCCTTATTCTTTAACTGTGGCCCCAGGTTCTGGACTCTCCGAACATCCGGAACATGTCCAAATCATTGATGTATATTGTAAACAGGTGCGGTCCTTGGATGGAGGAAACCGGAGCTCCAGGAGTAAAATCCCACGCACGTCAAGGGGAGAACGTACAAACATCACCCATATTCAGGATCGAACCCAGGTCTGGCGGTGAGGCAGCAGCTGTACCTCTGCGCCACTGCGTCGCCCAGAATTATATAACGGTTTCCTCCGCCATAAATGCACCCCTGCATTGCCAGCAATGTTTAAGAAGGAACTGCAGATGCTGGAAAATCAAAGGTAGACAAAAATGCTGGAGAAAATCAGTGGGTGAGGCAGCATCTATGGAGCGAAGGAAATAGGCAAGATTTTGTGCCAAAACCCTTCTTCAGACTGATGCAGGGTGGGGGCGCGGGAAGAAGAAAGGAAGAGCAGGAGCCAGAGGGCTGAGGGAGAGCTGAGAAGGGGAGGACACAGCAATGGGAGAAGTCAATGTTCAGGCCGCTGGGGTGCAGACTGCCCAAGCGGAATATGTGGTGCTGTTCCTCCAATTTCCGGTGGTGCTTACTCTGGCCATGGAGGAGGCCCAGGATTCGGAATGGGAGGGGGAGTTGAAGTCCTGAGCCACAGGGAGATCAGGTTGGTTAATGCAGACCGAGCGGAGGTGTTCGGCGAAACGATCGCCAAGCCTACGCTTGATTACAATTTGGTACAAGATACTTGCATATCAAAGTCATCAGTCACTGCATACCTCAAAAGCATCAGACATTGTCTCAATATTAATCTGGCCATCCTCTCTCATCAAATGCTAGATGCATTTCAATCATTGGTCGTTATATCAATACACAGCAACCTGAGGCAAGCCTAGACTTGCCTTTCTCTCTCAATCTACTGGAGAAAAGCCTGCTTTGAGACTAAAATATAAATTGTAAGCTGGCCATTTACTATTTTCTTATATTTTTAACATAATTCAGCCTTATCAACTAGGCTTGCATTTCACCCTACACTTGTGCTCAGTCCGCCAAGGCCTGCTGGATGTCCCGGTTGCCAACCAGGACTTCCCACTCCCACACTGATCTTTCTGTCCTGGGCCTCCTCCATTGCCAGAGTGAGGTGACACGCAAACTGGAGAAACAACACCTCATAGCTTACAGCCCAATGACATGAACATTGAATTCTCCAAATTAAGGAGACCCCCCCCCCCCCCTACCATGGGCCATCTCTTCATCATTCCTCTGTCTTCTTCTCGCTGGCGAAAGGTGTCAGGATTAATCCTAAGTCACTGCTGCCCGTTCCCCCTCAACTCCGAACGGTGGGATCTTGCTGTCTGCCCTTGGACGTCCGCAGGCTTTGTAGCCAGGATTCTGGTAAACAGAACCTTGCCAGAAAAAGGGAAAGTAAATTACAAAGAGACGTCTTTGAAGATGAAATATTATGTACTCCTTGTAAAACTACTGCATGTAAAAAAATGTTTTTTGTATGCGGAATGTGTGAAATTTGAAGCAATGAGCAAATGTGTGCGTGTCCCTTTAAGAACAGAGTTTGTCCTTTAAAGTGCAAATGAACAGACAGGTTATGGTTTGTCCCTTTAAGAAACTGCAATGAATGGGGGGTGGAGCTATACTCGAATGATAAAACGTGTTGTTTGTTATAAATCTTTTGAGCCGAGTTCAAAAAGAGACTCATCCTGATTAAAGTGTTAAATGAGTTTGGAAATGTCAAAATCACAGAGAGAAAGAAAATGTATAATGGATTACTGATTCTGAGTTTGAGTTCTTTTGCGAAAGCTTGTTTTGATGTGATAATAAGAGTCTGTCTTTTAAAATGCAAATGGAGCAGATTACTGTCTGTAGACAAACAAATGTGTTGAAGCATGTGCTGTGTAAGGGGAAAATGAATGTACATGCAAAATTGTGTTCATTGATACAAATGGGGGTTTGAGGGAACTCACAATGAGGGGTAAAAGGTGAGAGAAGATAAAGGCAACGTTTCGGGCCGAAACCCTTCTTCAGACTGAATGTGTTATTTGTATATTTATATGTGTATATATATCTATGTTCTAGTAATGTCCTGTTTGCCAGCTTGTTGACCCTCTGTGTTCCCCTCCTGCTGGGCTTAGGAGCTGTTGCTGTGGACGGAGAGACTGGGACGTGAGCGGCCATTGAGGGCGGCCAGGGTGCCAGTGAGACACCCTCCTCCCTTCTACTCGGTGTGCGGGCTGAGCTTCGATGGAAGACCACATGACGGGGCACAAAAAGGTGAAGCGTTATGAATGCGACGTGTGTGGCCAGGCCTGCCAATGCCCGAGCCATCTGGATACCCATCGGCGGGTGCACACGGGAGAACGCCCCTTCGACTGCACGGAGTGCGGCAAGAGCTTCGCCAGCTATGGCAACCTGCAGCAGCACAAGCGCGTGCACTCCGTCGAGAGGCCCTTCCCCTGCTCCAACTGCGGCAAGAGCTTCAAGACGGCGCAGGACCGGGAGGCCCACCGGCGGTTTCACACTGGAGATCGCCCCTTCCCCTGCTCCGACTGTGGCAAGAACTTCAAGGCGGCGCAGGACCTGCAGGACCACAGGCGGGTGCACACAGATGAGAAGCTGCACGGCTGCTCCACCTGCGGCAAGGGCTTTGCCGACTTGTCTAAGCTACAGCAGCACCAGCGGGTGCACAGGCGCACCCACACTGAGGACCGACCCTACACCTGCAGCGACTGTGGCAATGGCTTCACCCGCCCCAGCAGCCTGCTGGACCACCGGCGCATCCACACTGGCGAGCGCCCCTACATCTGTGCCCAGTGCGGCAAGGGCTTCAACAAGTCCAGCAACCTACTGGAGCACCGGCGCATCCACACTGGCGAGCGCCCCTACATCTGTGCCCAGTGCGGCAAGGGCTTCATCCGCCCCAGAAGCCTGCTGGAGCACAGGCACACCCACACTGGGGACCGGCCCTACACCTGCAGCGACTGTGGCAATGGCTTCACCCGCCTCAGCAGCCTGCTGGACCACCGGCGCATCCACACTGGCGAGCGCCCCTACATCTGTGCCCAGTGCGGCAAGCGCTTCAACCAGTCCAGCAACCTACTGACCCACCAGCGCACCCACTCCGGGGAGCGGCCCTACACCTGCAGTGACTGTGGCAAGGGCTTCACCGATTCCAGTAGCCTGATGACCCACCAGCGCATACACTCCGGGGAGCGGCCCTACACCTGCAGCGACTGTGGCAAGGGCTTCACCCGGACCAGTCACCTGCTGGTTCACCAGCGTATCCATTCCGGGGAGCGGCCCTACACCTGTGTCCAGTGCGGCAAGGGCTTCACCCAGTCCGGCAACCTGCGGTCCCACCAGAAGGTGCACAACTAAAAGGTAATACGGGGAGAAAAGATTAGGTTAAGACCAAAATTGGACTTCATGAAGGAGGACACAAACAATCTTCCTGACATCGGTGGTGGGGGAAGATGCTGGAGTCAATTATAGAAGTCAAAATAGTGGCACATTTGGATAGCAGTAACAGGATCGTCTGAGTCAGCATGGATTTACGATGGGGAAATCATGCTTGACTAATCTTCTGGAATTATTTGAGGATGTAACTAAGAAATTGGATAAGGGAGAGCCAGTGAATCTAATGTACCGGGACTTTCAGAAAGCAGTTGATAAGGTCCGACATAGGAGATTAGTGGGCAAAATTAGGGCACATGGTATTGGGGGTAGAGTGCTGACGTGGATAGAAAATTGGTTCGCAGACACAAAACAAAGAGTAGGGATAAACGGGTCCTTTTCAGAATGGCACGCAGTATTTTATAGGGTACCGCTAGGCTCGGTGCTGGGACTGCAGCTATTTACAATATAGATCAATGATTTGGATGAAGGGATTCAACGTAACATTAGCAAGTTTGCAGAGGATACAAAGCTAGGTGGCAGCGAGGAGGATGCTATGAGAATGCAGGGTGACTTGGACAGGTTCGGGGAGTGGGCAGATGCATTGCAGATGCAGTTTAATGTGGATAAATGTGAGGTTATCCACGTCGGTAACAGGAAGGCAGATTACTATCTAAATGGCGTCAAGTTGGCAAAAGGGGAAGTACAACGAGATCTGGGGGTCGTGTTCATCAATCTATAAAAGTAAGCATGCAGGTACAGCAGGCAATGAAGAAAGCGGATGGCATGTTGTTCTTTATAAGAAGAGGATTTGAGTATAGGAGCAAAGATGTCTTTCTGCAGTTGTATAGGGCCCTAGTGAGACCACACCTGGAGTATTGTGGACAATTTTAGTCCCCTAATTTGAGGAAGGACATTCTTGCTATTGAGGGAGTGCAGCGTAGGTTTACAAGGTTAATTCTCAGGATGGCGGGACTGTCATATGCTGAGAGAATGGAGCAGCTGGGCTTGTACACTCTGGAGTTTCGAAGGATCAGAGGGAATCACATTGAAACATATAAGATTGCTATGGGCTTGGACATGGGGTTAGAGGCAGGAAACATGTTTCCGATGTTGGGGGATTCCAGAACTAGGGCCACAGTTTAAGAATAAGGGGTAAGCCACTTAGAACGGAGACGAGATAATACTTTTTCTCAGAGAGTTGTGAGTCTGTGGAATTCTCTGCCTCAGTGGGCGTGGAGGCCGGTTCTCTGGATACTTTCAAGAGAGCTAGATAGGGCTCTTAATAATAGCAGAGTCAGGGTAAATGGGGAGAAGGCAGGAACGGGGAAGTGATTGTGGATGATCAGCCATGATCACATTGAATGTTGGTGCTTGCTCGAAGGGCCGAATGGCACCTATTGTCTATTTTCTATTGACCGCCCAGTCCCCAGCCCGGTGTGTGGAGAGCGCTCTGCTATGGCCTCCCAGGCCCTGTCTCACCAGCACATGCACACCAGTGGCTAGCCCTACATAGAACATAGAAAATAGGTGCAGGAGTAGGCCATTGAAGCTAATGTAACCCCACTTTTAAAAAAGGAGGGAGGGAGAAAACGGGGAATTACAGACCAGTTAGTCTAACATTGGTGGTGGGGAAACTGCTAGAGTCAGTTATTAAAGATGGGATAGCAGTACATTTGGAAACTGGTGAAATCATTAGACAAAGTCAGCATGGATTTACGTAAGGTAAATCATGTCTGACGAATCTTATAGAATTTTTCGAGGATGTAACTAGCACAGTGGATAAGAGAGAACCAGTGGATGTGTTATATCTAGACTTTCAGAAGGCTTTCGACAAAGTCCCACATAAGAGATTAGTATAAAAACTTAAAGCACACGGTATTGGGGGTTCAGTATTGATGTGGATAGAGAACTGGCTGGCAGACAGGAAGCAAAGGGTAGGAGTAAACGGGTCCTTTTCAGAATGGCAGGCAGTGACCAGTGGGGTACCGCAAGGCTCAGTGCTGGGACCCCAGCTATTTACAATATATATTAATGATTTGGACGAGGAAATTGAACGCAACATCTCCAAGGTTGCGGATGACACTAAGCTGGGGGGTAGTGTTAGGTGTGAGGAGGATGCTAGGAAGCTGCAAGGTGACTTGGATAGGCTGGGTGAGTGGGCAAATGCATGGCAGATGCAGTATAATGTGGATAAATGTGAGGTTCTCCACTTTGGTGGCAAAAACAGGAGGGTAGACTATTATCTGAATGGTGGCAAATGAAGAAAAGGAGAGATGCAATGATACCTGGGTGTCATGGTACACCAATCATTGAAAGTAGGCATGCAGGTGCAGCAGGCAGTGAAGAAAGCAAGTGGTATGTTAGCATTCATAGCGAAAGGATTTCAGTATAGGAGCAGGGAGGTTCTACTGCAGTTGTACAGGGTTTTGGTGAGACCACACCTGGAGTATTGCGTACAGTTTTGGTCTCCAAATCTGAGAAAATACATTCTTGCCATAGAGGGGGTACAGAAAAGGTTCATCAGACTGATTCCTGGGATGTCAGGACTTTCATATGAGGAAAGACTGGATAGACTTGGCTTGTACTCGCTAGAATTTAGAAGATTGAGGGGGGATCTTATAGAAACGTACAAAATTCTTAAGGGGTTGGATAGGCTAGATGCTGGAAGATTGTTCCCGATGTTGGGGAGGCCCAGAACAAGGGGTCACTGTCTAAGGATAAGGGGAATTCCTTTAGGACTGAGATGAGGAAAATATTTTTCACACAGAGAGTGGTGAGTCTCTGGAATTCTCTGCCACAGAAGGTAATTGAGGCCAGTTCATTGGCTATATTTAAGAGGGAGTTAGATGTGGCCCTTGTGGCAAAAGTGATCAGGGGGTATGGAGAAAAGGCAGGTACAGGATACTGAGTTGTATGATCAGCCATGATCATATTGAATGGCTGTGCAGGCTCGAAGGGCCGAATAGCCTACTCCTGCACCTATTTTCTATGCTTCTATGTTTCTATCCTCAACTCCACTACTACTGTTAGGTGGCCGGTACACAATTCGTACTAGCGTTTTCTGCCCCTTCGTGTTTCGCAGCTCTACCCATATCCATTCCATATCCTCCAAGCTAATGTCCTTCCTTTCTATTGTGTTAATCTCCTCTCTAACCAGCAACACTACCCCACCTCCTTTTCCTTTCTGCCTATCCCTCTTGAATATTGAATTATCCCTGGATGTTCAGCTCCCATCCTTGGTCACCCTGGAGCCATGTCTCCGTGATCCCAACTATATCATACTCATTAATAACTATCTGCACATTCAACTCATCCACCTTATTACGAATGCCCCTTGCATTGAGACATAAAGTCTTCAGGCTTGTTTTTACAACACTCTTACCCCTTATCCAATTATGGTGAAAAGTGTCCCTTTTTGATTTTTGCCCTGGATTTGTCTGCCTGCCACTTTTACTTTTCACCTTGCTACCTATTGCTTCTGCTCTCATTTTACACCCCTCTGTCTCTCTGCTCACACATTTAAGAAACCCACCACCACTTATTCTCTATTATCTTTTTCTTCTTTCTCCCCTGCATATAACCATGTAACCATATAACAATTACAGCACGGAAACAGGCCTTCTCGGCCCTTCCAGTTCGTGCCGACCATTTATTTTCCCCTAGTCCCATCTACCTGCACTCAGACCATACCCCTCCATTCCCTTCCCGTCCATACATGTTGGGTCTGAGTGCTTCCCTTCTCTGTCTCCTGCCTCACACACTGTCTACTAGCTTTCTGTATTTGAGTCACTCCCCCCAACCATTCCAGTTTAAAGTCTTCC
Organism: Raja brachyura; assembly: GCA_963514005.1. The sequence continues at coordinate 185,776 of OY740781.1, forward strand.
CGTCCTTTTTGTACAGGTCACACCTTCCCCAAAAGAGGTCCCAATGATCCAGAAACTTGAATCCCTGCCCTCTGCACCAGTCCCTCAGCCACGCATTTATCCTCCATCTCGCTCCATTCCTACTCTCACTGTCGAGTGGCACAGGCAAGTAATCCTGAGATTGTTACCTTTGTGGTCCTTCTCCTTAACTCTCCTCCTAACTCCCTAAATTCTCCTTTCAGGACCTCTTCTCTTTTTCTACCTAATTCCCGTAATGCCCGTACTTTTTCTACCGACTGCCCGTACTGCGGTGAGGAGTTTGACAGCTCGTGGGGATTGCGACAGCACCGGCGGGCCCACGCCGGCGAGCAGCTGCTCCCACTGCGGCAAGCATTTTAAGAGTGAATGGGGGCTGCAGGAGCACCAGCGGATACACACCAGAGAGAGACCCTTTGTGTGTGCTGAGTGGGGCAAGTGTCTCACCCGCATGTCCAGCCTGCGGCAGCACCGGCGTACCCACAGCGGTGAGCGTCCCTTCCCCTGCCCGTCCCGTGGTAAAGGCTTCACCCTCCTTGACCAGCTGCTGGAGCACCGGTGAGTCCTTTGCCCGCTCCTCCAGCCTGCTGGCACACTGCCACATGGATAGGCGCTGTTTAGATGACACAAAATGCTGGAAGGAATGGGTGAACTTTCAGGCGGAGACCCTCTTCAATCTCGACCTGAAACGTCACCCATTCCTCCTCTCCAGAGATGCTGCTTGACCTAGCCGAGTTAGTCACCTATCTGCCGGCCCCGCCCAGCGGTGATTGGCGGAAGCGCAGAGCCCCACCCCCTGTCAGGGCTCGAAATTAACGGTTGCCCGGGTGCCAATGGCAACCTAAAGTGCCGCTGGGCAACCTAAAAGCCCTACCATGTTATCCGGCTGGGCAAGCACCCGGGACACCTATTGTTTAATTCTGAGCGGACCCCATCTCTATCTCTCTAGCTCTGTAACTTCCGTCTCCGCCCGCCATCCGTATCCGTGTCTGGGCCGCCGAGTCTCAGCTTGCTCTTCATCTGCCGGCACGGCCGCCCGCCTTACACATGCGCACTGCCACGGCCTGCACATCCTCTCCCTGCACATGCGCACAACTACGGCCAGCACAGCATCGGCCGTGGTTGTGCACATGTGCCGCTCTGAACACTGCCACGGCAACTGGTCGGCGTTGGGTACCTTTGCATTTTGGGAGATCTGGCCGCCATTGCTGTCCGGTCACCAAGTAGAATCACTCCCTGGAGTAACTCTTGCTTCTTGGTTTCCTGGTCCTCCAAAAATATTCCAAATGGAATTTAAACTTTAATGGACCCACCACCACCAAACTCCAAATAATAACAGCCTATTGCACTTTATCTGTTTATTTATTGTGTATATATATGGTCTATGGTATATAGACACGCTGAACTTTTAACTCCTGGTCTGTATTACCTTTACATATTCTGATGTACTGCAGCAAGCAAGAATTTCATTGTCCTATCTGGGACACATGACAATAAAACTCTCTTCACTTGGACTTAATCAAAAAAGGGTTCTTGGGGAAAAAAGAGCTACCTTAAAATTAGTTGCGCCTGGTTGGGTGAAGACTATTCCATGCATTAATTGTGCGAGGGAACTCCATGGAGAATCTCTGGATAGAAGAAATTGGGTGACATTTTGGGTAGAGACCCTTCTTTAGATTTCCTCTGGTTTTAGTGTTTTTAGTTTAATTCAAAGATACAGTGTGGAAACAGGCCCTTCGGCCCACCGAGTCCATGCTGACCACCGATCACCCACACACTAGTTCTATCCCACACATTAGCAACGTAAGTCAAGAATGTTTTATTCTCTCACGTCCAGTTAGAACAATGAAATCCTTACTTGCAGCAGCACAACAGAATTTGTAAACATTGTACTAACCATATAACCATATAACAATTACAGCACGGAAACAGGGTATCACGGCCCTCATCCTTCTAAACTCCAGAGTATGCAAGCCCAGCCGCACCATTCTCTCAGCACATGACAGTCCCGCCATCCCGGGAATTAACCTTGTAAACCTACGCTGCACTCCCTCAATAGCAAGAATGTCCTTCCTCAAATTAGGGGACCAAAATTGCACACAATACTCCAGGTGTGGTCTCTCTAGGGCCCTGTACAACTGCACAAGGACCTCTTTGCTCCATACTCCTCTTGTCCGGAAGTGGCCGCGCTGGCTGGCAGCTGCGGCTCGCCTGCAGTCCGTCTGTTTTTTCTTTTTTCTTTTTTTGTTGTCTTCTAGAGTTTGTTTTAGTAGAACTTTGTTTTATTAGGAGGTGTATGTGGGGGGGGGGGGTGGAAGAAACAGGGTTTTAGTCTCTCCCTTCGGGGGGATGCGTGTCCCCCGTCACCGTCTGTGCTGAGGCCTAATGGCGGAGCTGTGGCGGCAGCCTGGTTTGGAGATGCGGTTCTCCAGCAGCGGTGGCGGTCCGGCTTAGAGCTGCGGTGCTCCAGCGGCGGCGGCCCAGCTTGGAGCTGCGGTGCTCCAGCGGCGGTCCAGCTTAGAGCTGCGGTGCTCCAGCGGCGGCGTTGGTCCGGCTTAGAGCTGCGGTGCTCCAGCGGTGGCGGCGACCCAGCTTAGAGCTGCAGTGCTCCAGCGCCGACCCAGCTTAGAGCTGCGGTGCTCCAGCGGTGGTGGTCAAGCTTAGAGCTGCGGTGCTCCAGCGGCGGCGGCCCAGCTTAGAGCTGCGGTGCTCCAGCGGTGACGGCGAGCCAGTTTAGAGCTGCGGTGCTCCAGCAGTGGGGGCGGCCCAGTTTAGAGCTCCGGTGCTCCAGCGGCGGCGGTGGCGGCCCAGCTTGGAGCTGCGGTGCTCCAGCGGCGGTCCAGCTTAGAGCTGCGGTGCTCCGGCTGCGGTGGCCCAGCTTGGAGCTCCGGTCCTCCAGCGGCGGCGGTGGCCCAGCTTGGAGCTGCGGTGCTCCAGCGGCGGCGGCGGCGGTCCAGCTTAGAGCTGCGGTGCTCCGGCTGCGGTGGCCCAGCTTGGAGCTGCGGTGCTCCAGCGGCGGCGGTGGCCCAGCTTGGAGCTGCGGTGCTCCAGCGGCGGCGGTGGCCCAGCTTGGAGCTGCGGTGCTCCAGTGGCGGTGGCGGCCCAGCTTATAGCAATGTTACAAAATTTTGAGATTTTAAAAATCAAGTCTGCAATTTATCCCATCAGATAAAGCATAAAAAGAAGTTTAATTTGACACCTAATTCACTTTCATATCTTCAGTATTAAGAAAGTTATGGCCATTTTCATACTCGGAAATTAGCATCTTGTTCCCCATTGCCTTTCAATTGACTTAACTCAAAAGCTGTGATCTGGAACAGTTAAAAGCCCATAACTTTCTTAAAAATTAAGAGAACTCAATGACATTTTCAGTTATTATAGATTGAAGCATTCTGAAATAAATATGAAACAATCTTACTTGGATGACCTGAAATTAAAGCATATAATTAGTTAGTTATCTAATTGTAGCTAATTACAAAATTCAATGAGTAGATCTAAACATCTTAAGAAAAGATAAACTTTTTAAAAATTGCCTAAGTGTCCAAATAACATTCACACAATAATCCACAATATGACATAATTTTTAAATCTCATTTTCATGAATTTCTGGGCCAAATGGAAGGAATTTGGTGTTTAATGCCTGTAAATTAATGGCCATTTAAATCAACTAGCGAGTGGGTTTTAGTGGAATGCGGTGGATTGGAACGTTGCGGTTAGCGGTGAAGTCGGGAGGAAAAATACTGTCTTTTCATACATTTTTTTGGACCCCATTTCGCAACATGAAAATGTTATTAAAGCCTCCAGAAAAAACAACTTTTAATATAAAAATAAACTATTTACCTTTTTTTCTCCCCTACGCAAAATCCTTCCGGTTGTCGGCGCTCACGGCTTTTGAAGGTGATTTTTAAATTACTCTAGTTAATAAATAATTTAGAGTAATTTAAAAATACCTTCATTCATTAAATGTTGGAGCAATTTTTCTTCCGCAACAAAATCGCCCGACATTGATCGATTTTCCCTGCCTGTGGAAAAACGGCACTTTAAGCCCGCCCCCCTCTGAAAGGCGCCAAAGTCGCGCACACGGGGAGCGGCAGAACTGCAGCGCTGCTCAAGGTAAGTTTTGTAACATACCTACAGCTTAGAGCTGCGGTGCTCCAGCGGTGGCGGCGACCCAGCTTAGAGCTGCTGTGCTCCAGCGGCGGCGGCGGTCCAGCTTAGAGCTGCGGTGCTCCGGCGGCGGCGCAGGTCTGGAGCGCCTCAGCGCAGAGGGATGAAGACAATGGCTTAAGACCTTTGCCTGGTGAACTCATTGTGATGGATGTTGGATATGTGTTTATCCAACATACAAGAGAGTGGTGAATCTCTGGAGTTCTCTGCCACAGAAGGTAGTTGAAGCCAGTTCATTGGCTATATTTAAGAGGGAGTTAGATGTGGCCCTTGTGGCTAAAGGGATCAGAGGGTATGGAGAGAAGGCAGGTACAGGATACTGAGTTGGATGATCAGCCATGATCATATTGAATGGCGGTGTAGGCTCGAAGGGCTGAATGGCCTACTCCTGCACCTATTTTCTATGTTTCTATGTCTATGCCATTCGCTTTCTTCACTGCCTTCTGTACCTGCATGCTTACTTCATTGACTGATGAACAAGGACCCACAGATCCCGTTGTACTTCCCCTTTCCCAACTTGACACCTGTTATATAGTAATCTGCCTTCCTGTTTTTGCTACCAAAGTGGATAACCTCACATTTATCCACACTCACCTTCACCACGGAGCTGCGGGGCGGCGGGTCCGCGGAAATGCGGGACGGCGGAGCTGCGAGGCGGCGGGTCCGTGGGGCGGCGGGTCCGCGGAGCTGCGGGGCGGATTCGCGGAGCTGCGGAACGGCGAATCTGCGGAGCTGCGGGGTGGTAGACCCGAGGACCGCACCAAGTCGCCCCGGGCATCCGGAGGCGCACACAGACAGCGACGGGCCCGAAAACATCGCCGTGGATCTCGAGCCAAGGCAAGGCTGGAGCGAGCCCCACACAGGCCATCCATCCCTAGCCTTTTCCTTGCCAACGTCCGTTCCCTGGCAAACAAGATGGATGACCTGGGCATCAACCCCTCCCTCTGCAATTGGTTACTGGACTTTCTAACCAACAGACCACAGTCTGTCAGGTTGGATAACCATTCCTCATCTACCCTCACCCTGAACACTGGTGTTCCCCAGGGCTGCGTGCTGAGCCCCCTCCTCTACTCCTTCTTCACCTACGACTGCATACCTGTACATGGTACCAACACCATCATCAAGTATGCACATGACACGACGGTGATTGGCCTCATCAGCGACAACGATGAGTTGGCCTACAGGGAGGAGGTTCAGCTCCTAACAGCATGGTGTGCCGCCAATAACCTGGCCCTCAACTCCAAGAAGACCAAGGAGCTCATTGTGGACTTCAGGAGATCGAGAGGCTGCACACACACCCCCATCCATATCAATGGGACAGAGGTGGAATGTGTCTCCAGCTTCAGGTTCCTGGGGGTCATCATCTCCGATGACCTCTCCTGGACCCACAACACATCCTCGCTGATCAAGAAGGCTCACCAGCGTCTCTTCTTCCTGAGGAGACTTAAGAAGGTCCACCTGTCTCCCCAGATTCTGGTGAACTTCTACCGCTGCACCAGCGAGAGCATCCTTACCAACTGCGTCACAGTATGGTATGGTAGCTGCTCTGTCGCCGACCAGAAAGCACTGCAGAGGGTGGTGAAGATCGCCCAACGCATCACAGGCTCCTCACTCCCCTCCATTGAGTCTGTCCATAATAAACGATGCCTGCGCAGGGCGCACAGCATCGCCAAGGACAGCTCACATCCCAACCATAGACTGTTTACCCTCCTCCCATCCGGGAGACGCTACAGGTCCCTCCGCTGCCAGACCAGCAGGCTCAAGAACAGCTTCTTCCCTGCGGCTGTCACACATCTCAACGCTGCACCTCAATGACTGCCTGTCTCCACCCCTCCCCCCCCCCCCCCCCCCGGACACTGTATAGACATAATTCGTAAGTTCGCCCTTCGGAGATACCAACTGCATTTCGTTGTCTCTGTATTGTACAATGCACAATGACAGTAAAGATTGAATTGAATTAAACTACATCTGCCATGCATCTGCCCACTCACCCAACCTGTCCAAGTCACCCTGCATTCTCATAGCATCCTCCTCACAGTTCACAGTGCTGCACAGCTTTGTGTCATCTGCAAATTTGCTAATGTTACTTTGAATACCTTCATCTAAATCATTGATGTATATTGTAAATAGCTGCGGTCCCAGCACCGAACCTTGCGGTCCCCCACAAGTCACTGCCTGCCATTCTGAAAGGGACCCGTTAATCTCTACTCTTTGTTTCCTGTCTGCCAACCAATTTTCTATCCATGTCAGCACTCTACACCCAATACCATGTGCCCTAATTTTGCCCACTAATTTCCTTTGTGGGACCTTATCAAATGCTTTCTGAAAGTCCAGGTACACTACATCCACGGGCTCTCCCTTGTCAATTTTCCTAGTTACATTCTCAAAGAATTCCTGTTCCTTTACCTCCTCCCTCGACTCCATCCAAGGACCCAAACAGTCTTTCCAGGTGAGGCAGATGTTCACTTGCTCCTCCTACTGTATCCGCTGTTCCAGGTGTCAACTTATCTATGTCGGTGAGACCACGCGCAGGCTTGGCGATGGTTTCACTGAACACCTTCGCTCAGTCCGTCTTAACCTAGCTGATCTCCCGGTGGCTCAGCACTTCAACTCCCCCTCCCATTCCCAATCAGACCTTTCTGTCCTGGGCCTCCTCCATTGTCAGAGTGAGGCCCAGCACAAATTGGAAGAACAGCACCTCATATTTGATGGGTAATTTACACCCCAGTGGTATGAGCATTTACTTCACTTCAGATAGCCCTTGCTTTCTCCCTTCATCCCCTTCGCCTTCCCAGTTCTATTAGTTTTACTGTCTCTGCCTACATTCTATCTTTATCCCGCCCCCTCCCCACACATCAGAAGGGTCTCGACCCGAAACGTCACCCATTCCTTTTCTACAGAGATGCTGCCTGACCCGCTGAGTTACTCCAGCATTTTGTGTCATTCTTCAAAGTCATCTTATTGATTTGCACTCTGTAACTCGATTTCACCTCGCCCACAGCTAACAGTGACCTGTTTCCTTTAACATAGTCATTTTTTTGCATATCCTGGCCATCTGCTTTATTCTGTCATTTTCGCACCTCACCCTTCCATATCTCTAGTCTCCCTCTTCCCTGACTCATTCTGAAGAAGGGTCTCGACCCAAAACGTCATCCATTCCTTTTCTCCAGAGATGCTGTCTGACTTGCTGATTTATTCCAGTTTTTTGTGTCTCTCTCCTTTTTCCCTCTATTTTCCCTGTGCCCCACCTGAATGGGACCCGTTTCCCCCTTTTCCCCTTCACTTTCACCAATATCCCTTTCTCTGACTTCACATTCTGCTTATCCTCTCTCACAGCCTTTCCTGTTCTTCCCATCTGTGGCCTGCGGATTTCAACATCAAGGAGCTTGCAGTTTCGGGTCAAGACTGATGTCAGGAATCTCTAAGTCGCAGGAGGTTCGACTAGCACCGACCCGGAGTCCAATTGCCCGGCCCGGGGAGCTGACATCCCCCCGATGCGGGAGCTTGATCACTGCGAATCGGACGGCCCGATCACCGGCTACGGGAGCCAAGATCACCCCGACAACAGAAGATTCAAGTGCCCGAGAACAAAGAAGGGAAGAGTCTGAATTTTTTTTCGCCTTCCATCGCAGTGAGAGTGTTTAATTCTCTCACGTCCCAGTTAGAACAATGAAATCCTTACTTGCAGCAGCACAACAGAATATGTAAACATAGTGCTCTGTAAACAATGTTATAAATGAGAAAACAAGGTGTATATTTATATATGAATATTTAACTACATAAATATACGTGTGTGTGTGTGTGTATAATATATATACCCACACACACACACACACACAATTTCCCTCCTGGGATTAGTAAAGTTCTATCTCATAGTATCGTGTGTGTAGAAAGGAACTGCAGATGCTGGTTTAAACTGAAGATAGACACAAAAAGCTGGTGTAACTCAACAGGTCAGACAGAGTTTCTGGACAAAAGGAAAATATTACGTTTTGGGTTGGGTCTGAAATAGGTTCCTGCACACCTTTGGAAAGTGGAAGGAAACAAGAGCACCCGGAGAAAACCCATGCGATCAAAGGGAAAAGGAGCAAACTCCATACAGACAGCACACATATTCAGGATGAATTCCGGGTCTCTGGCAATTTTAGGCAGCAACTTTATGGCCAATGTACTGCCCCATAATCTTGAACTTAATTAAAACATACAGTAGCTGTAAAGGGGGACATAGTGTCACTTGGAGATTTAAAACTGAAAATTGATATTTTCAATTTTTTAGTAACCAAAGTTATCAACGTATCATTTTTCGTGTGTTGGGAAACAAAATATAGTGGCACAGCTGGTAGATTTGCTGCCTCACACACAAGAGATCTGTGTTCGATCCTATCCTTGGGCACTGTCCGTGTTGAATTTGCACATTCACCCTGCAAACGTGTGGGTTTCCTCCCACATCCCAAAGATGCATTTGGCTTTGAAGATTAACTTGTCTCTGTAAAACTGCCCCTAATGTGTAGGGAATGGGTGAGGAAAGTGGGATAACAGAACTTGTGTGAATGGGTAGACAAAAATTCTGGAGAAACTCAGCGAGTGAGGCAGCATCTATGGAGCGAAGGAAATAGGCGACGTTTTGGGTTGAGACCCTTCTTCAGACTGATGTGAGGGTGGGGGAGATGGGAAGAAGAAAGGAAGAGGCGGAGACAGCGGGCTGCGGGAGAGCTGGGAAGGGGAGGAGAAAGCAGGGACTACCTGAAATTGATGTACCTGAAGTCAATGTTCATACAGTTGGGGTGTAAACTGCCAAAGCAAAATATGAGGTGCTGCTTCTCCAATTTACGGTGGTCCTCACTCTGGCCATGGAAGAGGCCCAGGACAGAAAGGTCGGATTCGGAATGGGAGGGGGTGTTGAAGTGCTGAGCCACTTGGAGATCAGGTTGGTTATTGCGGAGGTGTTGGGCGAAGCGATCACCAAGCCTACGCTTGATCTCACCGATGTAGAGCAGCTGACATCTAGAACAGTGGATGCAATAGATGCGGTTGGAGGAGGTGCAGGTGAACCTCTGCCGCAACTGGAAAGACTGCTTGGGTCATTGAATGGAGTCAAGGGGGGAGGTAAAGCGACAAGTGTAGCATTTCCTGCAGTTGCAAGGGAAAGTGCCAGGAGAGGGGGTGGTTTGGGCGGGAAGGGACGAATTGACCAGGGAGCTATGGCGGGAGCAGTCTCTGTGGAAAGCCAACAGGGGAGGAGATGGGAAGATGTGGCCAGTGGTGGGATCCCATTGGTAGACAAAAAAGCTGGAGAAAATCAGCGGCGAAGGCAACATCTATGTAGCGAAGGAATAGATGATGTTTCGTGACGAGACCCTTCTTCAGATTGATATCGGAAGGGGGACACACGAAAAATAAAGGAAGAGGAGGAGACAGTAGGCTGTGGGAGAGCTGGGAATGGGAGGGGAAGGAGGGAGAAAGCAAGGACTACCTGAAATTAGAGAAGCCAATGTTCATACCGCTGGGGTGTAAACAAACCAAGCAAATATGAGGTGCTGCTCCACCAATATGCGGTGGGCCTCACTCTGGCCATGAAGGAGGCCCAGGACTGAAATGTGCGATTCGGAATGGTAAGGGGAGTTGAAGTGTTGAGCCACTGGGAGATCAGGTTGGTTATTGCAAACTGAGTGGAGATGTTGTGAGAAGCGATCGCCAAGCGGACCAATTGAATAACTACTTTGGTTCCGTCTTCACTAAGGAAGACATAAATAATCTGCCGGAAATAGCAGGGGACCGCAGGTCAAAGGAGTACTTGAGTGAAATCCAGGTTAGTCGGGAAGTGGTGTTGGGTAAATTGAATGGATTAAAGGCCGATAAATCCCCAGGGCCAGATAGGCTGCATCCCAGAGTACTTAAGGAAGTAGCTCCGGAAATAGTGGATGCATTAGTGATAATCTTTCAAAACTCTTTAGATTCTGGAGTAGTTCCTGAGGATTGGCGGGTAGCAAACGTAACCCCTCTTTTTAAGAAGGGGGGGAGAGAGAAAACGGGGAATTACAGACCAGTTAGTCTAACATCGGTAGTGGGGAAACTGCTAGAGTCAGTTATTAAAGATGGGATAGCAGCACATTTGGAAAGTGGTGAAATCATTGGACAAAGCCAGCATGGATTTACGAAAGGTAAATCATGTCTGACGAATCTTGTGGAATTTTTCGAGGATGTAACTAGTAGCGTGGATGGGGGAGAACCAGTGGATGTGGTGTATCTGGACTTCCAGAAGGCTTTCGACAAGGTCCCACATAAGCGATTAGTATATAAACTTAAAGCATATGGCATTGGGGGTTCAGTATTGATGTGGATAGAGAACTGGCTGGCAAACAGGAAGCAAAGAGTAGGAGTTAACGGGTCGTTTTCACAATGGCAGGCAGTGACTAGTGGGGTACCACAAGGCTCAGTGCTGGGACCCCAGCTATTTACAATATACATAAATGATCTGGATGAGGGAATTGAAGGCAATATCTCCAAGTTTGCGGATGACACTAAGCTGGGGGGCAGTGTTGGCTGTGAGGAGGATGCTAGGAGAATGCAAGGTGACTTGGATAGGCTGGGTGAGTGGGCAAATGTTTGGCAGATGCAGTATAATGTGGATAAATGTGAGGTTATCCACTTTGGTGGCAAAAATAGGAAAACCGACTACTATCTAAATGGTGGCCGATTAGGAAAAGGGGAGATGCAGCGCGACCTGGGTGTCATGGTACACCAGTCATTGAAAGTAGGCATGCAGGTACAACAGGCAGTGAAGAAAGCCAATGGTATGTTAGCTTTCATAGCAAAAGGATTTGAGTATAGGAGCAGGGAGGTTCTACTTCAGTTGTATAGGGTCTTGGTGAGGCCACACCTGGAGTATTGCGTACAGTTCTGGTCTCCAAATCTGAGGAAGGACATTATTGCCATAGAGGGAGTGCAGCGAAGGTTCACCAGACTGATTCCTGGGATGTCAGGACTGTCTTATGAACAAAGACTGCATAGACTCGGTTTATACTCTCTAGAATTTAGGAGATTGAGAGGGGATCTTATAGAAACTTACAAGATTCTTAAGGGGTTGGACAGGCTAGATGCAGGAAGATTGTTCCCGATGTTGGGGACGTCCAGGACAAGGGGTCACAGCTTAAGGATAAGGGGGAAATCCTTTAGGACCGAGATGAGAAGGAATTTTTTCACACAGAGAGTGGTGGGTCTCTGGAATTCTCTGCCACAGAGGGTAGTTGAGGCCAGTTCATTGGATATATTTAAGAGGGAGTTAGATGTGGCCCTTGTGGCTAAGGGGATCAGAGGGTATGGAGAGAAGGCAGGTACGGGATACTGAGTTGGATGATCAGCCATGATCATATTGAATGGCGGTGCAGGCTCGAAGGGCCGAATGGCCTATTCCTGCACCTAATTTCTATGTTTCTATGTTTCTATGTTTCTATGTTTCTATGTTTCCAAGCCTGCGCTTGGTCTCACCGAGGTTAATCATACGCTGAATAATCCAACCACATTTTTGTTTGGAAGTGGAAAGAAATAATAGAAATTGCATTCATTGCAATGTGTAAAAACGGTTGAGATACTGTATTATAATTTTGCTGCATGTCATTGTGGTATATATCATGTCTTGATTGGTGAATATGTTTAGTTTGTGACTTTATTTGAAGCAGAAATAATATGTGAATGCCTCATTGAGCATAATTCCGACTGGTAACTATGCACTTCGTCCAAGCACATTATCGCACGCATCATGCAAGCCATCTTAAATGACCACCTAAACTTTCATTTGGCAACTTAAAAATCTGCCAAGGTTGCCCAACTGACAACAGAGAAAAAAAATTAAGTGAGAGCCCTGCAAGGTGTATAATATTTGTGACACTGTCATAGGCCTTTCTTACATATGCTGTCACAACATCACTGTAGTCTCTAAACAACCCTTCAGTAATTTTCCTTGCCCTCCATTTCAGAACAATAGTGTTTTAAGCCAATAACTCAACACTAGCACTGGCAATAAATAAATAAATAAAAAGCGCAGCTTTCCAGCCCCTTATCTCATTGGCCAGGCTCGGTTGCAAATCGGTGTCAATCTGGTGGACCGTCTTCCTCCAGTCGTGGGGGGTGGGGGATTGGGAGGGGCCTCAAAAGTGGAATGGTCTAGGGCCTCTCTTCATCTAAATCCGGCCCTGCCACCACCACAGTGTCATCAGCAAACTTGATGATAGAGTTGCAACTGAACCTGGCCACACAGTCATGTGTGTACAGGGAGCACAGTATGGGGATGAGGACGCAACCCTGGGGGGATTCTGTGTTCAGGGTGAGGGGGTTAGAGGTATGTCTCCCCATCTTGACTACCTGGGTCCTGGTGGTGAGAAAGTCCAGGACCCAGGCACACAGGGGAGTGTTCAGCCCCAGTTCCAGCAGCTTCGCAGTAAGTATGTGGGGACTATGGTATTGAAAGCTGGAAAAGCTGAAGAATCTTGCCTGCGCTCGCCCAACATTAGCCTACCTCACCCAGCGTTGCAAAGTGGGACCTGGTCTAGATGATGGGGTGGAAAATTGGATAAGTAAGTATGCAGATGATACTAAAATAGGGCCTGTTTCCGTGCTGTAATTGTTATATGGTTATATGGTTGGCCCTACCGCTCCATCCATTGGTGGTCACTCCAGCTCAGGTATGCCGCTCTCCGTTCGATCATTCGGGTCCCGGGTCTGTTGGCCTGTGGGCTCCCAGCCACGTTCTCTGTGAAACGCAGCGGCGTGATCCCCCTGAACCTCCACCCGCTGGTGTGGGAGCCGCTAATGAACCACAACTTACCTGCTGTCCCTGTTAATGTGGCCCTGATCAATGCAAGATCCTTATCGAACAAAACCTTAATTCTCAATGGCTTCTTCACTGCCTGTGGATTGGACTCTTTACTTGTCACAGAAACCTGGCCTAATGCTGGTGAGCTCATGGAACTCTGTCCTGATAACTGTAACGTTTTGAGCTCGCCTAGGCTCTCCGGTCACAGTGGGGCCTAGCCACTGTGTTTAAGAAACATTTCAACTGCCGCCTCCTGAATGCAGATCATTTCTCCAGTTTTGAAATGCAACTAACTATAGTAGATCTAGTCTATCCCCTCTTAATTGTTCTTGTGAATCGATGTATAAGGACTTCATCACCCAATTCGCTGATCTTATCTCTAGCCTTTTGTCCAAATTTGACCGAGTCTTGATTCTTGCTGATTTTAACATTCAGAATCAGAATCAGATTTTATTCGCCAAGTGCGTTTTGCAACATACGAGGAATTTCACTGGCCAGGTCAGTCATACAATTAAAAGCAACAGATTCAAAAACACACTTTAACATGAACATCCACCACAGTGACTCCTACACATTCCTCACTGTGATGGAAGGCAAAATAAAGTTCAAGTCCTTTCATTGTGTTCTTCCTTGTTGAGGGGCCTTGAGCCCCCGTTAATAGGACGGTCTTGACCCCGTAGCCGGTGGCGTTTGGGCCCTCCGCGTCGAGGCATTCAGCTCCCGTATCGGGGGGTTGTCAGCTCCCTCGCGCCGGGGCTGGTCGAACCTTCTGCGGCATTGGAGCTCCAGACTAGTCTCTCCCGAGATGGCGAGCCCTTGCTGGTAAGTCAGCAGGCCGCGGTGGGGCGATCCCAGGCAAGGGATCCGCTCCGATGTTAAGTCTGAGTAGGCTTCCAGTTCCAGCGATGGTAGGCTGCAGAGCCCGGAGAATGTGATCCAAAAAATGATTACATCTCCGGGTAGGTAGGAACTTGGAAAAAGTTTCCCCCAATTCCCACCCCCCTCCCCCCACATAAAACAAAGCAAAGTACATTAAATCAAACTTTTAACAAACACTAAAAATAACAAAAGATGAAAAAACGAACAGACTGCCAGCAGGACATTGAGGGAAGTTAGTGTAGAAATAGCCGGGGCTATGACAGAAATATTTCAAATGTCATTAGAAATGGGAATAGTCCCCGAGGATTGGTGTACTGCGCATGTTGTTCCATTGTTTAAAAAGGGTTCTAAAAGTAAACCTAGCAATTATAGACCGGTTAGTTTGACTTCAGTGGTGGGCAAATTAATGGAAAAGATACTTAGAGATAATATATATAAGTATCTGGATAAACAGGGTCTAATTAGGAACAGTCAACATGGATTTATGCCTGGAAGGTCATGTTTGACTAATCTTCTTGATTTTTTTGAAGAGGTTACTAGGGAACTTGACGAGGGGAAAACAGTGGATGTTGTCTATATGGACTTCAGTAAGGCCTTTGACAAGGTTCCTCATGGAAGGTTGGTTAAGAAGGTTCAACTGTTGGGTATAAATGCAGGAATAGCAAGATGGATTCAACAGTGGCTGAATGGGAGAAGCCAGAGGGTAATGGTGGATGGCTGTTTGTCGGGTTGGAGGCAGGTGACTAGTGGGGTGCCTCAGGGATCTGTGTTGGGTCCTTTGTTGTTTGTCATGTACATCAATGATCTGGATGAAGGGGTGGTAAATTGGATTAGTAAGTATGCAGATTATACCAAGATAGGGGGTGTTGTGGATAATGAAGAGGATTTCCAAAGTCTACAGAGTGATTTAGGCCAGTTGGAAAAATGGGCTGAAAGATGGCAGATGGAGTTTAATGCTGATAAATGTGAGGTGCTACACCTTGGCAGGACAAATCAAAATAAGACGTACATGGTAAACGGTAGGGAATTGAAGAATACAGTTGAACAGAGGGATCTGGGAATAACCGTGCATAGTTCCTTGAAGGTGGAATCTCATATAGATAGGGTGGTAAAGAAAGCTTTTGGTATGCTAGCCTTTATAAATCAGAGCACTGAGTATAGAAGCTGGGATGTAATGTTAAAATTGTACAAGGCATTGGTGAGACCAAATCTGGAGTATGGTGTACAATTTTGGTCGCCCAATTATAGGAAGGATGTCAACAAAATAGAGAGGGTACAGAGGAGATTTACTAGAATGTTGCCTGGGTTTCAACAGCTAAGTTACAGAGATAGGTTGAATAAGTTAGGTCTTTATTCTCTGGAGCGCAGAAGGTTAAGGGGGACTTGATAGAGGTCTTTAAAATGATGAGAGGGATAGACAGAGTTGATGTGGACAAGCTTTTCCCTATGAGAATAGGGAAGATTCAAACAAGAGGACATGACTTTAGAATTAAGGGACAGAGGTTTAGGGGTAACATGAGGGGGAACTTCTTTACTCAGAGAGTGGTAGCGGTGTGGAATGAGCTTCCAGTGGAAGTGGTGGCGGCAGGTTCGTTGGTATCATTTAAAAATAAATTGGATAGGCATATGGATGAGAAGGATATGGAGGGTTATGGTATGAGTGCAGGCAGGTGGGACTAAGGGAAAAAAGTTGTTCGGCACGGACTTGAAGGGCCGAGATGGCCTGTTTCCGTGCTGTAATTGTTATATGGTTATAGGGTGGGACCACCTGCCTCTGGTGGTCAAATCCTTGTCTGCTATCCTACTGAGCCTCTGGTGAGTGAATTTATGCACTTGGTTGAGTCCTTCAATCTGACTCTTCTTACCACTGGACCCACTCACAAGCTTGGCCATACGTTGGACCTGGTGCTATCGTCTGGTCTCCCAATTTATAATATAGGAATTATTGATGCCTGTCTGTCAGATCATAGTGCAATTATATTTGATGCATCTCTGCCTTTCTCCCCCTCAAAATCTCATCTCGCTGTTCATTACTCCCGCTACATAAACTCATTGATTGTCAGTATGTATTCATAGTATTGGTATGTTAGCATTCATAGCGAAAGGATTTGAGTATAGTAGCAGGGAGGTTCTACTGCAGTTGTACAGGGTTTTGGTGAGACCACACCTGGAGTATTGCGTACAGTTTTGGTCTCCAAATCTGAGAAAATACATCCTTGCCATAGAGGGGGTACAGAGAAGATTCACCAGACTGATTCCTGGGAAGTCAGGACTTTCATATGAGGAAAGATTGGATAGACTGGGTTTGTACTCGCTGGAATTTAGAAGATTGAGGCGGGATCTTATAGAAACTTACAAAATTCTTAAGGGGTTGGACAAGCTAGATGCTGGAAGATTGTTCCCGATGTTGGGGGAGTCCAGAACAAGGGGTCACTGTCTAAGGATAAGGGGGAATTCCTTTAGGACCGAAATGAGGAAAACATTCTTTACACAGAAAGTGGTGAGTCTCTGGAATTCTCTGCCACAGAAGGTAGTTGAGGCCAGTTCATTGGCTATATTTAAGAGGGCGTTAGATGTGGCACTTGTGGCTAAAGGGATCAGGGGGTATGGAGAGAAGGCAGGTACGGGATACTGGGAAGGCAGATACGGGAAGCTAAATTGGTACTGAGGTGGGACATATGACAGAGGTACTTCCTGGTATTTCAGTAGATTGTTGCTCAGAAATTTGAAGCCTATCAGATTTATACTTCCGTTCTGATTTTCTGCACTCTTCCTAGGGCTCTGGTGGTGTCATTGAGCAAAGGCCAACCTTTAGGCTTAGGCTTTTTCATTTTAGGAGGAGCAACAGAATCCAGGATGGAAGAACAAATGGTATTGAATAAAATAATGAGATTGTCAGTGCTGAGATGGAGGGGAGAAGACTCGATGGTGCAGATGACGGGAGCACCTATGAGAGAGAACTTACTGACATAGAAACATAGAAAATAGGTGCAGGAGGAGGCCATTAGGCCCTTCAAGCCTGCACCGCCATTCAATGTGATCATGGCTGATCATCCAACTCAGTATCCCGTACCTGCCTTCTCTCCATACCCCCTGATCCCTTTAGCCACAAGGGCCACATCTAACTCCCTCTTAAATATAGCCAATGAACTGGCCTCAACTACCTTCTGTGGCAGATAATTCCAGAGACTCACCACTCTCTGTGTGAAAGTTTCACCAGTAAAGTTGAGAACATTAGAACGAATATTTCCCCTCCCACCTGTGACCTAGCTGTCTCTTTGGTCTGTTCTACTAAATTAGACTGATTCCAACTCGTTACTCTATCTTCCCTTGCAAAGCTTGTCTCCACTATGAAACCTACAACCTGCCCCCTTGATGTTGATCGCACTGCCCCCTTTTTTAACTAATAGAAAGAAAAATAAAAGCAAGAAAGAAAGGAGAAATTTCCAATGTGGGAGCTTATCAAATGCTTTCTGAAAGTCCAGGTACACTACATCCACAGGCTCTACCTTGTCCATTTTTCCAGTTACATCTTCAAAAAATTCCAGAAGATTAGTCAAGCATGATTTCCCCTTCGTAAATCCATGCTGACTCGGACCGATCCTGTTACTGCTATCCAAATGTGCGGCTATCTCATCTTTTAGAATTGAGTCCAGCATCTTCCCCACCACCGATGTCAGGCTAACTGGTCTATAATTCCCTGTTTTCTCTCTCCCACCTTTCTTAAAAAGTGGGATAACATTAGCTACCCTCTAATCCACAGGAACTGACCCTGAGCCTATAGAACATTGGAAAATTATCACCAATGCATCCATGATTTCTAGAGCCACTTCCTTAAGTATCCTGGGATGCAGACCATCAGGCCCTGGGGATTTATCAGCCTTCAGTCCCATCAGTCTATCCAACACCATTTACTCCCTATTGTGGATTTCCTTCAGTTCCTCCATCAGCCCAGATCCTCTGGCCACTACTACAGTGGCTTGCAAAAGTCATACCCCTTGAACTTTTCCACATTTTGTCACATTACAACCACAAACGGAAATGTATTTTATTGGGATTTTATGTGATAGACCAACACAAAGTAGTGCATAATTGTGAAGTGGAAGGAAAATTATCCTTCCAATTCACAATTATGCACTACTTTGTGTTGGTCTATCACATAATGTTGGTCTATCCCACCTGGGTCAACGGGCTCTTCCCGACTCCATGAATAAGAGCCGCCGCTGACTGCCCGCATTCCGCGGTCCGCAGTCAGTGCCGAAGCGGCCTGGAGCACTCTGAAACAGACTCTCTGTAAAGAAAAAGGGGACGGCGGGTTAGTTTTTCCACTTACCTGCAGGTCCCAGCAGTAGAGGAGCAACGCTCCTCCCTGCCCGTCGCTCGCACGCAGTCGACGATATGTCGCGCATGCGTGCCTGGCGGGGTCTTCACGAAGTCACTCACGTGACTCCGAAATGAAATATCTAATCAGTTTATACTGGATACTGTGTCAGGCTCTACAATAGAATTTATGGCAGGAGTTGTCCACCTGTTCAGAATAGACCTAATAGAGTCTTGGTGTTTGCTGCACCAGAAACTCGTCAGGCAGAAGAAGAAATTAAAGATTTATTCCAGAAAGGGATAATTGAAAGAACGGTGAATCATCCTCAACAATTTGTGTCCAATATATCCCCAGACTGAAGAAAGATGGGGGTTTCAGAGTCATTGTGCATATGTTCAGTATAGCCATTTAAAGCATACACCTTCAACACTGCAAAACAGTTGTTGTCACAAGGCTGTTATATGGCTACTATAGACCTAAAAAGATGCTTATTATTCAGTACCAATTCATCATCATCATTATCGCAGGTACTTGAAATTAATTGGATGGGCCAGTTGAGGCAATTTAAAGAATTACCTAATGGGTTAACTTCAGCTCTCAGGCTGTTCACAAAATTATTGAAACCAGCACTGGTGTTACTGAGGGCTCAGAATCACATTGTAATGGCTTATCTAGATGATATGTTAATTTTAAGTGCCACTCAGGAGACAGCTGAAGAACCGGTTTCAGCAAACACAAGCCTATTTGAAAGGCTGGGGTTTCTGATCCATCCAACAAAATCTAAGTTACAGCCATCCAAAACAATTGATTATTTGGGATTTGTCATTAATTCAGTTGATATGTCAGTAACTTTGCCAACAGCTAAAGTTGTGGATATTACAAATTCCTGTACTTGCCTCGCTGAGAAACCTTATGCCTCCATCTGAGAAGTAGCCAGGGCTATTGGTAAATTGGTAGCAGTGTTTCCTGCTGTAGAGTTTGGACCTCTGCACTGTCAAAGTCTGCAACGAGCCAGAGAACAAGCACTAAAAAAGGGGCAGGTCATTTTGATAGGCCTACGCAGTTACCAATTACAGCCTTAGCTGAATTGCAATAGTGGATTATCAATGTTGCGCAAGCTACTAAAAATATTTTGGTTCAGCAACCTTTAGTGGTTTTACAGACAGATGTGAGCGCTCTCGCATAGGGAGCTACAGACAGCAAATCTAGCTGTGGTGGTAGATGGAGTGTCCAAGGGGATTTAATTCTACAAACACATGGTATAAATTCTTTGGAATTATTAGGGGCATTTTATGCATTGAAAGTCTATTCTACAATGAATAATTCACGTGCTCAACTCCAGGTGCACAATACCACAGCTGTGGCATATATCAATGATATGGGAGGAGTAAGATCGGAATCATGTGATAATCTGACCAACCTTATGTAGTACTGGTGTATCTCCAGGAATATCTGGCTCACAGCTATCTACCTACCAGGGAGAGACAATGTGGCGGCAGACAACAGGTCACGAAAGTTCAATGACAATACAGAATGGATGTTAAATCCAGAAGTTTAAAAAGATTGTCAGCCGCAATGGGTTACCAGCTATTGATCTGTTCAAATCCAGATTAAATCACCAGTTGCCTAAATATGTTTCATGAGAGCCAGACCCAGGAGCAGTAGCGGGGGATGCATTCTCGCTAAATTGGGGAGGTATATTCTCCTATGCTTTTCCCCCATTCTACCTGATTAGGCAATGTCTCACCAAAATAGAGCAAGACTCCGCCACAGGCGGTTTGGTGGTTCCAAACTGGCCTACACAGCCATGGTTCCCATTGGTGCTCTGAATCATGCCAGTCATTCATGACGATCCCCAACTGCAGTAATTTGTTGCTACATCCAGTAACAGGAGACAGTCATCCATTACATGACCATATTCATTTGTTAATCTGCAGGTTCTGACCAGACCGTTACAAGGGACTTGAACTATCGGATAGGAACATGGATGTCATAACTGCAGCTTGGTGAGATAGCACTAAGAAACAATATTTGTCTCATATAAAGAAATAGGAAATGTTTGTGCACAGTCAGATATATCTTATACTGCATGCATACCGGATGTATTGGAATCCTTGCTATGTTGCATTTTGAGCAGCACCTGAGTTATAATGCCATTAATAGTGCTCGGAGTGCTTTGTCCTCCTATTTAGGACATTTTTCACAACGACAATCTATTGGGTGTCATTTGTTAATATCCCGATTCATGAGAGGAATTTTAATAAAAATTCCCCGAAGCCTAGATATACAGAAATCTGGGATGTCAGTATAGTTCTCACATGGCTTTGACAGTGGGCTCCAATTACATCACTGTTTCTGAAGTAACGCTTAAAGCGGTTATGCTCATATCATTGGTATCAGCATTGGGTAAGTGGGCAGATGCATGGCAGATGCAGTATAATGTGGATAAATGTGAGGTTATCCACTTTGGTGGCAAAAACAGGAGGGTAGACTATTATCTGAACGGTGGCAGATTAGGAAAAGGGGAGATGCAACGAGACCTGGGTGTCATGGTACACCAGTCACTGAAAGTAGGCATGCAGGTGCAGCAGGCAGTGAAGAAAGCGAATGGTATGTTGGCATTCATAGCAAAAGGATTTCAGTACAAGAGCAGGGAGGTTCTGCTACAGTTGTACAGGGTCTTGGTGAGGCCACACCTAGAGTATTGCGTACAGTTTTGGTCTCATAATCTGAAGAAAGACATTCTTGCCATAGAGGGAGTACAGAGAAGGTTCACCAGACTGATTCCTGGGATGGCAGAATTTCCGTATGAAGACTGGATAGACTCGGCTTGTATTCGCTGGAATTTCGGAGATTGAGGGGGGATCTTATAGAGACTTAAAAAATTCTTAAGGGGTTGGACAGGCTAGATGCATGAAGATTGTTCCCGATGTTGGGGAACTCCAGAACAAGGGGTCACAGTTTAAGGATAAGGAGGAAGACTTTTAGGACCGAGATGAGAAGATCATTTTTCACACAGAGAGTGGTGAGTCTGTGGAATTCTCTGCCAGAGAAGGTAGTTGAGGCCAGTTAATTGGCTATATTTAAGAGGGAGTTGGATGTGGCCCTTGTGGCTAAAGGATCAGGGGGTATGGAGAGAAGGCAGGTACGGGATACTGAGTGCAGGCTTGAAAGGCCGAATGGCCTACTCCTGCACCTATTTTCTATGATTCTATGATTCTATCACCAAAACGAGTACAAACATTGCAAATCTTCCGACTAGATTGTATGCATTTGTCTGTAGATAAAATTATTTTTATGTCTATGATCTAATCAAGCAAAGCAGACCAGTAATGGCTGGAACCAAGGTAATTTTAAAGCGTACCCTGTTGACCAAGCACTATGTGTGGTTAAGCATTCAAGTCAATATATTGAGGTAACTAAGAGTCTCAGAGGGTCTGAGACAGCAATGCTCATTACCCACAAAAAAACATATAAAAAGTGTCAGTGTAAACTATTTCTAGATGATTAAAACAGGTTCTGGATTTAGCTGGAGTGGACACTTGTGTTTAAATCTCACTCTACCAAGGCGGCATCAACATCCATGGCGAAGGAGCAGGACGTGCCGCTCGACCAAATCCTCGAGGCCGCAGGATGGTCTAAAGGAGAGAATTTTCTAAGTTTTATGATAAACCTGTTGGTACAGTACCACAGTTTGGGTATGCTGTGTTGGGTTCGGTTTAATTTGGGTGCTTTGTTTTCATATCATTTCTTTGTAATTTTCCCCTGGGATAGAGGGGTTATTACTTCCCTTTGTTATCGTTATTATTATTATAAAAATAGTTATTGAATAATTTGAAGCAATGTTCAATATATTATTTATTCACTACTGTGTCAACTGAAGCAGTGTGTCGTATGGAGTGCATCTACGGCATGAAATCACAGAGCTTTGAAATCTTCACGTAGTCACTCATGTGACTCCGAAGTAAAATAGTAAGATTAAATGAGAAATTACCAGTTCAAAGTTTGATCCTTATTTTATGAGGAGTTACGATGAGGGATTACGTGCCCTCCGATCCCGGCCCTCATAATCGAAAGGATCATCTGATACTTCGAGTCTTCTGAAAGCCTTACTATCTTACTTCGGCTATCGATTTCTGTGTTTTCACGCCGCTGCTTTTAAGTATGACGCGCATGCGCCTGGCGGGGCTTCTTCACGTAATCCCTAATCGTAACTCCTCATAAAATGAGGATCAAACTTCGAACTGGTAAGTTCTCGTTTAATCTTACTATTATATTGCAAAACCTGATTCAAATCTGAATCAAATCTGCTTGAAAAAGGCTAACTTGTAACTAAACAAACAGGTTCACTTCTTAATAAACAGACAACTCACAGTTTGGTAGACCAATTCAAAACTTTACTAATTATCAGCGGAGGGGGACAAAGGTGAGGCCTCTGCTGAGGACAGACCGTTTGGTATCCGAGAGGATGAGGTTAGTGGGGGGATGACGGGGATGGGGGTTGGGGCCGGAGGAAGGCAGGTGAGTGGACTGAGGCCGAGGCGATGTCTGGTGGGGGGTTGGAGGGTGGTCAGGGGGAAATGGGGTATGAGGACTGTTGTGTGGGTGGGGAAGAGATGGGGTCACATGATTTGAGGGGAATGGGGAAGACCCAGTGGAACAGCCACTGAGGTTACCCGTATGTGGGGGGCCTAGCACTAGGACCCAGCGCAGTCAAATTCAGGGGAGTTGGAGTCTGCAGCGTGGAAACAGCGCCACCGCTGGTAGGTTTTGTAACATCGCCACCATGTTTTATACACCTTGGTGGAGCGGGCCGAGGCCCCCCTAGATCTCGACACCCTAAGCTTAAGCTTGTCGAACTTATGTGTAAATCCAGCCCTGCCTCCCTTTAAAAAAGATTGGAAATTAAACATGACAAACGCAGCAGATATACCTCGACTGCAGATAGTAAGAGATGTGCACAGGCCAGTTAATACTACCTGTTTTTGCCACAACCAAGGAACTGGTGTATTTTTGGAAAACTACGTGTATGACAACTGTAAATACCTTAGGCTCACACAGGTTGAAGCACAAGCATCTTTATTGTCTAGTTCATCATCACATATGTCGTACATCACACATTCAGTCTACTGCAGCTACTGACAGTAGGCGTGTTCTTACACTATAAATCATATCATTAGGTGGAGTTATAATTACTAAGCATTCTGATTGGCTAACATGCAATAGCCAATCCACATCTCTTCTTGTAGAAATGAAAAAGCAACTAAAGCATTTCAAACTATAAACCTAGTAAATAATAATGGGGTTAAACAAAATCGCCATATCTAATAGGTGGCCTGCTAACCCGCCTGGTCCTCGTACAGGCGGGGGCTACCTTATCACCCTTTTCCTCTGAAAGGATGACAGCTGGGGTAGGTAAAACCGTGGGGGGGACACTGGGTCTGTGGGTGGGGGGGGGGGGGGGGGGGGAGACCGCCGCAGGGGAGCCGGGGATGGACTGGCACAGGGATCCTGGGGTGCCGGTTATAACAGGGGATGCAGGAACAGACCGACGCGGGGACCCGTTGGTTTAAACTCATACGGTGGGGCATTAGGACCCTGGGATGCCGGACGATGTTCCTTCACAGGAAGGACATGTTGACAGTTGCGTCTATAGAGGACACCATCGACTTTGACCAGGTAGGAGCGTTGTTCCTTAGAGGGGCCATGAATGTGTCCCAGTTTGGTGTGTCCTTTATTTGTTTGCAGTCGTACCACTTGACCTTGTATAAGTGGTTTAAGTGGTTTGCTTGACTTGTCATAAAAGCGCATCTGCGTGTCTCGATTAAACTGTACGGCAGGGGGGCAGACTTTTGGTCGTAGCTGTTGCTGGGAGACAGGCAGTGGAGGGTATGTCCGGCGGGACATCAGCCGCTGGGCTGGAGAGTCGAGAATGTTGACTCTTGCAATGTTTTGCTGGTTCAGCAGGTCCAGGCAAACGTCAGATTTGGCTGGATAGGAGCGCTCCATGAGTTGTTTTGCGCTCCAAATAGCACGCTCGGCAAGTCCATTGGACTGTGGGTATTCTGGGCTGCTGGTGACGTGTTGAAAGTTCCACCGTTTTACAAAGTCCTTAAACTTTTGGCTGGTGAATTGAGTTCCGTTGTCAGTGTGAAGACGAATGGGTACCCCATGCACGGAAAGGTGTTTTCAGCTTTTGGATCACTGTTTCTGAAGTGATTGTTGGCAGAAAGTCAATTTCAAACCAGTTAGAGTATGAGTCCACTAAAACAAGGTAGTGTTTCCCGTGCCATTTGAAGATGTCGGCAGCCAGTGATGACCATGGTAGAGAGGGAGCTGGCTGGGATAGAAGGGGTTGATTCTGTTGATGCGGTGATTTACTGTTGCAGATAGCGCACAATTCTGCTTTTTCACGTATGTACTTGGTCATCCCGGGCCAATAGATCATATCCTTGGCTCGTTTTAGAGTGGCCTCCATGCCAGGGTGGCCTTCCTCGTAGTACTCATTACGCAGGGTTGGGGGAATTACCGCCTTGTGACCCTTGTAACACCAGTTCGTCACGGACCAGGAAGTAGGGTCATATATCAAACGGAGTGCTTGACTGCTTGTTTGGCCACCTGCCTCTTATGACAGATGTCAGCAGCTGTGAGGTTTTGTCTGCAGCTGCGTGTCTGGCAAGGCGTTCAGTGGGCACAAACGAGATGTTCAGGACCGAGAATTTGTCCTCTTCAAATGAGTGGCGTTCGCTGGTGATGCGCGGGGCTCTGGATAGCGTATCTGCAATGTGCATGTCTTTACCTTTTTTGTAGACAATGCGGAAGTCAAACCATTGCAGCTGCATCGTCATTCGATGCAGTCAAGCAGGGGCAGCATGGATGGGTTTGCTCAAGTTGGTAACTAGTGGTTGGTGGTCGGTTTTGACCGTGAAGATTTTGCCGAAGATAAAGTCTTTAAATTTTGAACAGGCAAAAACGACGGCAAGCAGTTGCTTCTCTATCTGAGCATAGCGTTGCTCAGTTTGGGTCAAAGTGCGTGATGCATAGGATATGGGCATCACGTCGCTGTCGAAGGATCTCTGTAGGCATGCTGCACCTAGCCCACACTGGGATGCATCGCAGGTGATAGTAACTGGCAGGTTGAGATTGAAAAATGCCAGTGTAGGTGCGCTGGCTAGCTGTAGTTTTGAAGTCTCAAAGGTTTGTTGGTGTTGTGGGTACCAAGACCATGCATTGTCCTTGTGGGTCAGTTGTCGTAGGGGAGCACAAGGTTCACTGAGGTTGGGAATAAATTTGCCCAAGTAGTTGACCATGCCAAGGAATCATAAGCTGGTGACGTTGGTTGGGATCGGCAGCTCGTCGATGGCTGCAGTCTTTAATGGATCAGGTTTTAAACCGTTGCTGGTGAACACATGACCGACGTAGGTGACTTCGGAGACCTTGAATTTGCATTTCAGAGGGTTAAGTTTCAGATTAATGTCTCTGACATGGTTTAGTATCTTTTTTTAGTTTGGCATCATGCCCAGCCACATCGCGGCCTTATACAAGGATGTCGTCAACAATGATGGCACATGGATCTTCTGTGAATAGTTGTTCAATTGCGCGCTGAAAGACTTCGCTGGAAAGAGTTGGTGCCGACGGGCATTCTTAAAAACCTGTAGAAACATAGAAACATAGAAAATAGGTGCAGGAGTAGGCCATTCGGCCCTTCGAGCCTGCACCGCCATTCAATGTGATCATGGCTGATCATCCAACTCAGTATCCCGTACCTGCCTTCTCTCCATACCCCCTGATCCCTTTAGCCACAAGTGCCACATCTAACGCCCTCTTAAATATAGCCAATGAACTGGCCTCAACTACCTTCTGTGGCAGAGAATTCCAGAGACTCACCACTCTGGCCGAACGGCCAGAACGGCCGAACGGTGGCCGAACGGTGTGGCAAAAGTTGTTAGGGGTGACGATGCTTAGTCCAGCAGTATTTTCCAGAAAGAGCTTTTGGCATTGAGGACTGAGAATATCGTTCCATTGCCAATCTGTGCCGCTACATCCTCAGTGGTTCTCATTGGATAGTGTTGCCGTTTGATTGCTGTGTTTAAATCTTTAGGGTTGATGCAGATCCGTAATTCTTTCTTTTTTTTGTGGAGACCCAGTCCGAGGGCTCACTGACCTTGGCAATGACTCTAATGGAGATCATACGCATGCGTTTGGCGTGTATCCTCTCCCGCATGCCATGGGGAACACAGTGAGGTGCGCGAACAATTGGGGTGACAGCATGATCCACAGTGATCTTCTATATCGTAGGCAATTTGCCAAGTTTGTTGTCAAATAAGTCTTTATAATTGGACAGCATCGGCTGTGTTGGTTCTTCTGCCAAACAGAGTTTGTGGACAGCACGCCCAAAATAAACCAGACCTAGATCATGGCATGCTTGATGCCAAGCAAAACTTCTGAGTTTGGTTGGATAATGTAGAAGATTAAAGGTAGACAAAAGTGCTGGAGAAACTCAGCGGGTGCAGCAGCATCTATGGAGCGAAGCAAATAGGCAACGTTTTGGGCCGAAACCCTTCTTCAGGCTGGTTTCTTCACTGGTTTCTCCAGAACTTTTGTCTACCTTCGATTTTCCAGAATTTGCAGTTCCTTCTTAAACACTGTCTATTCCACTACCCAACGTAGAAGATTAGGTTTTTTGTCTGCTCATTGACAGTGCACTTTAGATCAGCTGAACCCAATGGGTGAAGAACATCCCCCCCCATAGGAAAGTAGGGTGGAGGAGTCTTTTTTCATGAGTTCAGTGGTTCTTATCTTGTTGAACTCTTTGAGTGACATTACCTTCACTCTGGCACCAGTGTCGACTTTGACATTCAAAGCCTTGTTATTGATTACCATGGTCACCGCAGGATCCATCAGTTTGCCTGGGGAGCACAGGTTTAGGGAGAGTACGGTTGAGTCAGTGTCTGTGTTATCGGAATCATTCCCGTGGGAAGCATCGTCTTGTTCTTGAGAATCAGAATCAGACAGCTCTTGTTGAATCAGGTGCAGATTTGTCCTTGAAGCAGTGTTCCCACGAGACCAACAACAAGTAGCAAAATGGTTGAGTTTCTTGCACTTGTGACAAACTTTCCCGTGGGCAACGCCGAAAATGGGGCTCCCTAGAGTGGAAATAGTTGCAGTTTGGGCACCTCGTGGCAGGCATATTCGGACTTTTGCAGGACACGTTTAAAAATTTCTAATCAGGTTTTGACATTTTACTTCGGAGTCACGTGAGTAACTACGTGAAGACCCCGCCAGCACGCATGCGCGACATATCGTCGAATGCATTGCGGAAGCGACAGTCACACAAATCCAAGAGAGCAGCGGCAAAATCTCGTGGGAACACTGCTTCAAGGACAAATCTGCACCTGATTCAACAAGAGCTGTCTGATTCTGATTCTCAAGAACAAGACGATGCTTCCCACGGGAATGATTCCGATAACACAGACACTGACTCAACCGTACTCTCCCTAAAATCCGCTGCTGTGGAAAGCAGCCAGCAGCGTGCCGTTACTCCAGAGCTGCAGGTGTTACCAGCAGCTCCTGACTTCTCGCCGATTAAGACCGCAGGTGCGCCGCAGACCTCCTCGCAGACCCACGGCAGGATCCTTTCAAGGACTGCCAAATATCTCACCCTCTTCGCAGGGGAGCATTAGGGGTCAGAGCTGGGCTGACCCTGAAGAAGGGGCAATGGCTGAACAACCAACTGTGTAGGTGTGCCAGAAGAATTGTCGGGCATGGTAAACAAACATGCTGTACCAACACAAAAAGGACAGCCGATACACCCAAAACTGCAGCCAGTATAAATTACATGGCCACAAACCAGCTGCCTGAAGAACTACAAGATGCTTTAGCATTACTGTGTAATACCCAGTTCGAGATTAACAGTTACAGAAAGAGCATCATCAAGCCTGCACTTAATCCCAAATTTGCGGGATTATGCAGGACCAGTAGCACTCACCCGCCTAATCTGCTGTTTGGGGACAACCTCCCGAAGCAGGTGAAAGATCTGGATGAGGAGGCCAAGGCTATAGGCCTGATCAAGGTACCAAGCACCTCAAAAACCCACTGTCAGCAGCGGCATCACCCCTACACATCCACCGGACAAAGGTACTATGATAGACCATCTAGTGGTGAAAGCTCGAAGGCCGGCCCACCTGCACAGCGGTCTTTTTTAGACCATGGCCCAGCCCGGCCTTCCTGGAAAATGTACCAACCCCACAACGCAGCAACACAACAACTGAAGAAACAAGGGCAGAGACAACCCACACAACACCGGCGGTAACCATGGAGGTAGGTGGGTCTGGTTCCCTCAAAAACATTGCATGTTTAGATTCATCAAAAAGTTGGTGTACGGTTGCACTTGTTTCATCATGTGTGGTGCACTTTTACCTCTGATCCTTACATACTCAGAAGTATTCAGGGTTATAAGATTGAATTTGTATACAAACTCCCCATCCCAGTTCAGCATACGCCTAGCTGGAAGTTCATACTTTTACAAAAAGAAAGAACAGCAGGCCATGCTGAGCTGTTAAGACTGAACACAAAAGAGGTAATTGAGAAGACAATCAGAGAATCTCAAGAGTTCATATCAAATATATTTACAAAAAACAAAAAAGATGGCTGTTGCCGCATTATTATAGATTTGACCGAACTAAATACTTCCATTCGGTATGCCCATTTCAAAATGGACACGTTTGTCACAGCTAATCAGCTAATTTCTGATAGGAACTACATGGCTTGCATCAATCTTAAAGATGCATACTATTCAGTACCAATACACAAGGATCATCTGAAATACCTGAAATTTGTCTGGATGGGACAGCTATGGCAGTATAAAGCCTTACCCAACGGGTTGTTATTAGCACCCAGGCTGTTTACAAAATTATTAAAACCAACTTTAGCTTATTTAAGGGAACACAACCATATCGTTATGACTTACCTTGATGATATTCTCATTGTAGGTGAGAATTTGGAGATGGCTACATTGGCAGTATCAGCCGCAAAACATCTTTTTCAAAAGCTGGGATTTATCATACATCTAGATAAATCAAAATTGGAACCCTCCACTACCATGGATTATTTGGGGTTCACTATTGACTCTGTTCAAATGTCTAACAAAGTGATGGACTTGATAGAAGCATGCAGAAGCCTCACTGGCATCAGGGAACCATCCATTTGGCAAGTAGCCAAAGTGATTGGGAAATTAGTGGCTGCGTTCCCAGCAGCACATTTTGGACAACTCCATGATCAAAACCTTCAAAGAGCAAAATTTTAGCTCTCAAAAATCATGGAGGCCATTTTGATAGGCCTATGAAACTACCAGGGAAAGTAAAATCAGAATTAAACTGGTGGATAGAAAATGCTCAGCTTTGTTCTAACCGCATCACTATCATGAATCCCTTGGTTACATTACAGACTGATGCCAGTGCTAAAGGTTGGGGAGCAACTAATACCACCACAAGTTGTAGTGGCAGATGGAGTGCACAAGAATTAACCCTGTTTAAAGCACAGGGATTAATTATCTAGAAATGCTGGGAGCATTTCATGGACTCAGGGCCTACTGTTCAGATATGCACCAGTTGCATGTAGGGTTACAAATTGACAATACCACAGTGGTGGCCTATATTAATCATATGGGTGGAATAAAATCAATATCATGTGATGAATTGGCTAATAATATCTGGCACTGGTGTCTAGAAAGAGAGATTTGGATCTCAGCCACTTACTTTCCAGGTAAGCTAAACACAGTGGCAGACACCAGGTCACGTAAATTCAACAACAACATAGAATGGATGTCGGATCGGAAAGTGTTTACAGATATTATATAACTTTATGGGACACCAGATATCGACCTTTTTGCATCCAGACTAAATTACCAACTACCAACATATGTTGCTTGGGAACCAGACCCAGGGGCAGCAGCGATGGACGCTTTCTCGCTGGTTTTGGGGGGGATTTGTTTTGCTATGCATTTCCCCCCTTCTGCCTCATCAGTCGGGTCTTGCAGAAAATTAAACAAGACCCCGCAACGGGTATTTTGGTTGTTCCCGACTGGCCTACCCAACCATGGTTCCCAGCAGTACAAAAGATGGCCTCAGAACCCTGCATACGGATAAACAAACGGCTGAGTTTGTTGGTACATCCCGTTAGAAGGGATAGTCATCCGTGCCATGACTGCATGAATTTGTTAATTTGCAGATTCTGATCAGGCCATTTCTGGGATATGGACTCTCCGACAGAATGATCAATGCTATCTCAGCGTCGTGCAGGGAGTCCACCAGAAGATAGTACCTGACATATGTCAGGAAATGGGAAGTGTTCTGCACCAGGACGAACACTACATATGACTCAGCCACCATCACTGAAGTGCTGGAATTTCTGGCCACCCTTCATTTCGATGAAGGATTGAGTTACAGTGCCATTAATTGTGCAAGGCGTGCCCTATCTAATTATCTGGGCAGAGGGAGTGGTCACCTGGCTATTGGATCACACCCACTAGTATCTAAACCAATGAGGGGTATATTTAACTCTAATCCCCCCAGGCCCAGATACACCCATACATGGGACATAAGCATAGTTTTAACTATGTTACGAGGATGGACACCCATAACGGGGTTCACCTTGGACAAACTTACATACAAGATGGTAATGATTATGGCACTTGTATCAGCACAACGGGTCCAGTCCTTACACAAATTAAGTATGGACATCATGTATATCACAAATGGCAAGATAACCTTTCTAATACAGGGGTTACTTAAACAACACCGACCCAGTTCATCTGGCCAAAAATTAGAATTACTGGCCTTTCCTGCAGATAGTCGACTCTGCATTGTGACACTTATTTTACAATATATAGAAGTCACTAAGACTCTTAGGGGCACGGAGAGAGCTTTACTCATAAGTCATAAACGCCCTCACCATAAAGTCACGGTGCAAACCATATCCAGATGGTTAAGGGTGGTATTAGGTGCAGCGGGGGTGGATACTAATGTTTTCAAATCTCACTCCACCAGGGCTGCATCTACATCGGCGGCTAGGATGATGGAAGTTCCTATGGACCACAACCTGTCCACAGCGGGTTGGAGCAATGAACAGACTTTTCAATGCTTTTATAATAAACCCGTGGCCGCTCCTGACATGTTTGAAGGGAAAATTGTGAGTTCTGTAAAATAAATTACCCAATGTGGGGATATATTATTTTGGTATGAATAAATACGTTCTTTGTTTTTAAGCACAGTGTCATGTCTGAAATATGTTCATCCTCCTTTCCTAGCATGGCAGTGTGTGAGCATGGACTCGTTCCAGGGCATGAAATCACAGAGCTTTAAAATCTTCACATAGTCACTCACGTGACTCTGAAGTAAAATAGTAAGATTAAATGAGAACTTACCAGTTTGAAGTTTGATCTTTATTTTATGAGGAGTTACGATGAGGGATTACGTGCCCTCCACTTCCAAAACCCTCTATTATAAAGTTCAACTGGTATGAAAGTTCTCTCTTATCTTACTATATTAGTCTACTCTGGTATCTGTGATTTCACACCACTGCTTTGAAGAATGTTGTGCATGCATGCTGGCGGGGTCTTCACGTAATCCCTCATCGTAACTCCTCATAAAATAAAGATCAAACTTCAAACTGGTAAGTTCTCATTTAACATAGAAAAATAGGTGCAGGAGTAGGCCATTCGGCCCTTCGAGCCTGCACCGCCATTCAATGTGATCATGGCTGATCATCCAACTCAGTATCCCGTACCTGCCTTCTCTCCATACCCCCTGATCCCTTTAGCCACAAGTGCCACATCTAACGCTCTCTTAAATATAGCCAATGAACTGGCCTCAACTACCTTCCAATTCCAGAGACTCACCACTCTCTGTGTAAAGAATGTTTTCCACATCTCGGTCCTAAAGGAATTCCCCCTTATCCTTAGACTGTGACCCCTTGTTCTGGACTCCCCCAACATCGGGAACAATCTTCCAGCATCTAGCTTGTCCAACCCATTAAGACTTTTGTAAGTTTCTATAAGATCCCCCCTCAATCTTCTAAATTCCAGTGAGTACAAGCTGAGTCTATTCAATCTTTCCTCATATGAAAGTCCTGACATCCCAGGAATCAGTCTGGTGAATCTTCTCTGTACCCCCTCTATGGCAAGGATGTCTTTCCTCAGATTTGGAGACCAAAACTGTACGCAATACTCCAGGTGTGGCCTCACCAAAACCCTGTACAACTGCAGTAGAACCTCCCTGCTCCTATACTCAAATCCTTTCGCTATGAATGCTAACATACCATTTGCTTTCTTCACTGCCTGGTGCACCTGCATGCCTACTTTCAATGACTGGTGTACCATGACACCCAGGTCTCGTTGCATCTCCCCTTTTCCTAATCTGCCACCATTCAGATAATAGTCTACCCTCATGTTTTTGCCACCAATGTGGATAACCTCACATTTATCCACATTATACTGCATCTGCCATGCATCTGCCCATTCACTCAGCCTATCCAAATCACCCTGCAGCCTCCAAGCATCCTCCTCACACCTAACTATACCCCCCAGCTTGGTGTCATCTGCAAATTTGGAGATGTTGCATTGAATTCCCTCGTCCAAATCATTAATATATATTGTAAATAGCTGGGGTCCCAGCACTGAGCCTTGCAGTACCCCACTAGTCACTGCCTGCCATTCTGAAAAGGACCCGTTTACTCCTACCCTTTGCCTCCTGTCTACTAGCCAGTTCTCTATCCACATCAATACTGAACCCCCAATACCGTGTGCTTTAAGTTTGTATGCTAATCTCTTATACGGGACCTTGTCGAAAGCCTTCTGAAAGTCTAGATATAACACATCCACTGGTTCTCCCTTATCCACTCTACTAGTTACATCCTCGAAAAATTCTATCAGATTTGTCAGACATGATTTACCTTTCGTAAATCCATGCTGACTTTGTCCAATGATTTCACCACTTTCCAAATGCGCTGCTATCCCATCTTTAATAACTGACTCTAGCAGTTTCCCCACTACCGATGTTAGACTAACTGGTCTGTAATTCCCCGCTTTCTCTTTCCCTCCTTTTTTAAAAAGTGGGGTTACATTAGCTACCCTCCAATCCTCAGGAACTACTCCAGAATCTAAGGAATTTTGAAAAATTATCACTAATGCATTCACTATTTCTGTGGCTACCTCCGTGAGTACTCTAGGATGCAGACTATCTGGCCCTGGGGATTTATCGGCCTTCAATCCGTTCAATTTACCCAACACCACCTCCCGGCTAACCTGGATTTCACTCAGTTCCTCCATCTTATTTGACCCCCGTTCCACTGCTATTTCCGCCATATTATTTATGTCTTCCTTAGTGAAGACAGAACCAAAGTAGTTATTCAATTGGTCTGCCATGTCCTTGGTCCCCATGATTAATTCACCTGTTTCTGACTGCAAGGGACCAACATTTGTTTTAACTAGTCTCTTTCTCTTCACATATCTATAAAAACTTTTGCAGTCAGTTTTTATGTTCCCTGCCAGTTTCCTTTCATAATCTATTTTCCCTTTCCTAATTAAGCCCTTTATCCCCCTCTGCTGGATTCTGAATTTCTCCCAGTCCTCCAGTAGCCTGCTTTTTCTGGCAAATTTGTATGCCTCATCTTTTGTTTTTATACTATCCCTGATTTCCCTTGTTATCCATGGATGCACCACCTTCCCCGATTTATTCTTTTGCCAATCTTAATATTAACACCCGATCTGAACACGCACCAGCTAATTTTTTCAGGAGACCTGAACTATGCTATTGAACCACTGCTTGATAGGTCTAGTTCTAAGGGGACACCTTCTGGTACGGCAAAGTCCTTCTCATTGTTTATGCAACAAAATGGTTATGTGGACCACTGGAAATTCCTGACCCCAACGGCTAGACAATTCTCTCTTTTTTCCTTGTAGATCAGTCTATGAAAGTAAGCATGCAGGTACAGCGGTAGTGAAGAAAGCGAATGGCATGTTGGCCTTTATAACAAGAGGAATCGAATATAGGAGCAAAGAGGTCCTTCTGCAGTTGAACAGAGCCCAAGTGAGACCACACCTGAAGTATTGTATGCAGTTTTGGTCCCTAATTTGAGGAAGGACATTCTTGCTATTCAGGGAGTGCAGCGTAGGTTTACAAGGTTAATTCCCGGGATGGCGGGACTGTCATATGCTAAGAGAATGGAGCAGCTGGGCTTGTACACTCTGGAATTTAGAAGGATGGGAGGGCATCTCATTGAAACATATAAGATTGTTTAGGGCTTGGATACGCTAGAGGCAGGAAACATGTTCCCGATGTTGGGGGAGTCCAGAACCAAGGGCAAGTTTAAGAATAAGGAGTAAGCCATTTAGAACGGAGACAAGGAAACACTTTTTCTCACAGAGAGTGCTGAGTGTGGAATTCTCTGCCTCAGAGGACGGTGGAGGCAGGTTCTCTGGATGCTTTCAAGAGAGAGCTAGATAGGGCTCTTAAAAATAGCGGAGTCAGGGGATATGGGGAGAAGGCAGGAATGGGGTACTGATTGGGGATGATCAGCCATGATCACATTGAATGACAGTGCTGGCCTACTCCTGCACCTATTGTCTATTGTCTATACTCATGTTCACCGTTCTTTTTCCAGAATAGACTATTTTTTTATAGTCAGCCCCTTCGTTCCTATGGTTAAGAAAATTGAATATACTGCTATAGTAATATCAGATCACTCACCTGTGATACTGGACCTAGGCTTTCCTTTAAACATAACGGAAAAACCTCTCTGGAAACTCAACCCCCTTTTGATTTCCAATGACAAATGTTGCAGTTGTGTATTGGCCAACAGAGACACATTCCTCGATATTATTAAAACCGAGTCCGTATCCTGCTCTTTACATTGGGAAACTTTAAAAGCCTACTTGAGAGGTCAAATCATATCTTATACTTCATACCATTAGATTTTATAATTCGGACCGCTAGGCTGTAGGGGGATGCATTTTTAAATTTTTAAATTTTTAAATATTGGTCTTTTTAAGTATTTTATGTATTTTCTGTCTGCGTTTGTTTTGAATGTGTGGGTTTGTTGATTAGGGGCTTCTGGATACCTGAATTTCCCTGAGGGGATCAATAAAGTATTTATTATTATTATTATTATTATTATTATTATTCGCCAATAAAGAACGCAAAGAGGAAATGCAAACCCAGTTACAATCCATCTTGGCTCTGGGTAGGCAATATTCTGAAGCACCCAGCGCCCAATTATATAAAAGGTGTGCTGATTTACAAACGAAATTCAATCTTCTATCTACTAATCAAACAGAACTAATTCTCAGGACTTGTGTTCTTTATTATGAATATGGTGATAAGGCGAGCCAGCTTATGGCTCACCAACTGAAGCATCAATCCGCGTCATGACTTATTCCTCAGATAAGAGACATACACCAAGACATAACAAGCAATCCAAAAGCAAATAAACAATACTTTTACAGCCTTTTATTCTTCTCTTTACACTTCAGAATTCCCCTTGGATACTATGAATATGGAAAATTTCTGGAATTAGAAGATGCAGAAAATCTAGAACAGGCCCATGGGCAGGAAGAGATTAATAATGCCATTATGGCAATGCAGAGTGGTAAAACCCCTGGCCCTGACGGCTACCCATTAGAATTTTATAAGAAATTTAAGGATAAGCTCACACCTGTTCTTTTAGAAATGTTTGAAGAATCTTTGGAAAAAGGTTAATTACCCCCCACTCTTTCACAGGCTTCTATTTCACTTCTTAAAAAAGACAAGGATCCGACTCAATGTGGATCATATCGCCCCATCTCACTTTTGAATGTAGATGTAAAATGTAGAATGTAGATGTGCTGGCTTGCCGTTTAGAATGCCAACTTCACAAAATAATCTCAGAAGATCAAACAGGAGTGGATCGAGTGGAGTGGCCATATTTGTTCAGAGTCTTGGAGAGATTTGGATTTGGCAAAATTTTTGTAGCCTGGGTTAAGTTATTATATCATTCACCCTTAGCATGTGTACAGACCAATTATTTGCGATCTGATTATTTTCAATTAACACGTGGCGCTCGTCAAGGCTGCCCATTGTCTCCGCTTCTTTTTGCGATTGCAATTGAACCTCTCTCTATTACACTTAGGTCAACTACATTATTCCAGGGCATTAGGAGAGGAAACAGGGAACATTGTGTGTCTCTATATGCTGATGACCTCCTTCTTTATGTGAGCGACCCTATAGCCAGTAGCCCTGCAATTGTGTCCTTGTTGGATCAGTTTGGGACTTTTTCCGGCGATAAACTAAACCTCCAAAAAAGCAAATGCTTTCCCATCAACTTAGCCCTACAGATCCAACAGGAAGCCCTGCCCTTTCCCATATCTCAAGAAGGGTTTGTATATTTAGGAATACACATCACCCGCTTTTCACATCCCTGTTTGCAGCTAACTACATGCCTCAAGTTAGCCAAATGAAGGCTGACTTTGAGAGATGGCGTAGTCTGCCACTCACTATGGCTGGGAGAGTGCAGTCAGTGAAGATGACTGTACTTCCCAGATTTCTTTACTTGTTCCAATGTTTGCCGGTTTTCCTACCCAAGTCATTTTTTAACTCAGTTAACCAATCTATAACCTCCTTTATATGGGGTAATAAGGTTCCAAGGGTCAATAAGTACACTCTCCAAAGAGGTCGTGAAGTAGGTGGACTGGGCCTTCCTAGCTTTATTATTATTAATTATTACTGGGCATCCAATATCCAAAAGATATTATTCTGGCTCCACCGACCAGATACAGACTGGTGTCTGCTTGAATCACAATCCTGTTACTCCTTGTCTCTCCCAGCTTTAGTATATTCCTCCCTGCCATTGAAACCCTCTAGATTTACATCTAACCCTGGCGTACTATCAACCATCAAAATTTGTAATCAATTTTGTTGCCATTATAAGCTTACATCAGCTTCAGTTCTGAGTCCCATTCACAGTAACCATTTATTCCCCCCCTCTACACTTGACTCAACCTTTCGACAGTGGGGTTTGAATGGTCTTATGTTCATTAAGGATTTATACACTAACAACGTATTTGATAGTTTCGACTACCTACACAAAAAACATGGCCTCCCACATAATCATTTCTTTAAATATCTTCAGGTTCGCCACTTTGTCATGAAACAATTTCCTTCTTTTCCTGATCTCCCTCCTGTCACAGTGTTGGATACTCACTCTTACCTTTGCAAATAAAGGACTGATCTCTGCAGTATATTCTCGATTGATGTATTTAGGAGATCTAAACCTGAACAAAGTTAAAGCTAGGTGGGAGGATGACCTTGGTATGGATCTGTCTGAGGAATGTTGGACAGAAGCGCTGAAAAAAGTCCACTTCTCGTCATCATGTGCTAGATTGGGGCTCATACAATTTAAAGTTTTACACAGGGTTCATTTAAGCAAAGCCAGGCTTGCTAACATATATCCAGGGACTGACGCTGGCTGTGACAGGTGCTCGTTGTCTCCAGCCAATCTAGCTCATGCATTCTGGTCTTGCCCCAAACTTGGTAACTACTGGGCAGTGGTTTTTAAAACCATCAGTGAAGTCCTTGGGATGACAGTGAGACCTTGCCCGCTTGTAGCTGTATTTGGTGTAACAGATAAAACCTTGGGTTTAAATACAACCCAGTCTGATATCATTACATTTACATCACTTTTGGCCCGTAGGAGAATCTTGCTGGTCTGGAAATCTAACACTCCTCCATCTGCCGCTGCTTGGCTGGAAGACGTCATGGTTTTTTTAAGGTTAGAAAAGATTAAATTCTAATTGAGGGGGTCTGTGAAAACGTTTTATTTGAAATGGGAACCCTTTTTATCATGCTTTGAGGGTCTAAAGGAACTACCTATTGACTGAGGGCACTTGGCATTAACTGGGGATCTGTCTTTATTCTGTTTTGTTACTTTATTATTGTTAAAAAGTGCATTTGATTTTGTGATATATTTGGATTGTGAAAAAATAAGCTGCCAAGGGATGTTTAGGGAGGGTGGGTTAGGGTTATTTTGTTTATATTATTATTATTATTATTATTTATAAAAAACAAAATGGAGGAAAATGTAATGCTATACATCAGATGTACTGTGAATTTTTTTTTTTTTTTCCCTCCAATAAAAAAAAACTATTAATAAAAAAGGTCACTCTCTGGTGTGTATCTGCTGGTGCTCCCGCAGCCCCAGTGCATTCTTGAAACGCTCGCTGCACTGGGCGCAAGTGTAGGGATGCTCGCCGGTGTGGGTGCGCTGGTGCCTAAGCAGGCTGGTAGATTGGGTGAAGCCCTTGTCGCACTGGGCACAGATGAAGGGACGTTCGCCGGTGTGGGTGCGCTGGTGCTCTAGCAGGCTTTTGGAGCGGGTGAAGCCCTTGCCGCAGTCGCTGCAGGTGTAGGGCCACTCCCCAGTGTGCAGGCGCCTGTGCTCCTTCAGGTCCGTGGACAACTTGAAGCTTTTGCTGCAGTCGGAGCAGGTGAAGGGCCGCTCACCGGTGTGCAGGTGCCTGTGCACCATCAGGTGCATGGACGACTTGAAGCCTTTGCCGCAATCAGAGCAGGTGAAGGGCCGCTCACTGCTGTGCACCCGCCGGTGCTGCAATAGCCCCGTCGAGTGGGCAAAGCTCTTGCCGCAGGTTGAGCAGCCATAGGGCTTCTCGCCCGTGTGCACCCGCCGGTGTTCCTGCAGCCCATACAACCGGGCAAAGCTCTTCCCGCAAGTGGAGCAGCCATAGGGCTTCTCGCCTGTGTGCACCCTCCGGTGGATCTTCAGGACCTTCGCCGTCTTGAAGCTCAAGCCGCAGTCAGAGCAGGTAAAGGGCCTCTCGCCGGAGTGCACGCGGTTGTGCTGCAGCAGGTTGGCATAGCTGGCGAAGCTCTTGCCGCACTCCGAGCAGTCAAAGGGGCGTTCTCCTGTGTGCACCCGCCGGTGGATCTCGAGCTGGCACAGGTACTGCCAGGCCTTGCCACACACGTCGCACTCATAACGCTTCTCCTTGTTGTGCCCCGCCATGTAGTCCTCCACCGAAGCTCAGCCCCTCGAAACTCACACACACCGAGCAGATGGGAATGCCTGGCCACCCACAATGGCTCCTCACGTCCCCATCTCTCCGTTCACAGCAACAGTTCCTAAACCCTGCAGGAGGGGAATACAGAGGTTCAACAAGCTGGCAAAGAGGACATCACTAATGCGTGCTTGATGAGGGGAGAAGGGATTGAGGGGGGAAGTGGGGGAGGGTGGCGGTCCAGGGGGGGTGGGGAAGGGGGGGAGAATGGGGAGGGAGGGAGTGGGGGGGGGGGGTGGGTGCTCCAACATGCTGGCACACACCGGCGAGCAGCTGATCCCACTGCGACAAGCGTTTCAAGAGCGCACTGGGGCTGCGGGTGCACCAGCTGATACACACTGGAGGGTGATCCTTTGTGTGCGCTGAGTGCGGCAAGGGTTTCACCCGCATGTCCAGCCTGTGGGAGCACCGGCGTACCCAGAGCGGTGAGCGTCACTTCTCCTGCCCC
Organism: Raja brachyura; assembly: GCA_963514005.1. The sequence goes on from OY740781.1 coordinate 225,521, forward strand.
TCCTGCGCTAAGGGCTTCACCCGCCTTGCCCACCTGCTGGTACACCGGCCAGCGGCCCTTCCCTTGCCCGCTCTGTGGCAAGGCCTTTGCCCGCTCCTCCAGCCTGCTGACACACCGCCACGCGGATAGGCGCTGTTTCGGCACACATAAAATGCTGGAAGGAATGGGCAACATTTCGGGTTGAGACCCTTCTTCAGTCTCGAACGAAACGTCACCCAATCCTTCTCTCCAGAGATGCTGCCTGTCCCGCTGAGTTACTCCAGCATTTTGTGTCCTTTTTTGTAAACCAGCATCTGCAGTTCCTTGTCTTTAAACCATTCTGGTTAATCATCTCTGCACCTTTCCCAAAGCCTCAACATCAGTCCTATAATGGAGTGACCAGAACTGTATGCAATACTCCAAATGCTGCTGCTGTACATGTTTTACAATACTGTGGTTACAAGTGTTATTTTTTACGCTGTTGTCTGCTGGGGCAACAACATCAATTCAATTCAATTCAATTCAAATTTAATGTCATTGCACAAATACAAGTATAGGTACAACGAAATGCAGTTTAGCGTCATACGTAGTGATAGCGATACAGAAAAATAAATACAGAGTGCAGTGGTAGCAGTACGGAAAATAAATAAATACAGGGTGCAGACAAGTCTATCAGCTGGGCTCCGAGTTCAGCAGTCTGATGGTGTAGTTGAAGAAGCTGTTCTTCGTCCTACTGGTGCGGGACCTGAGGCTCCTGTACCGCCTCCCTGATCAGAGCTAAAAACAGCAAGAAGTTGGACAAGCTGGTAAAACAAGCTAGATCAGTGTTGGGGGGGGGGGGGGGGGGAAGAGAGAGTGGACTGTGGTGGATGTGCTTGAGAGGCGTATGAGGTGTAAGGTGCAGGTCATCCTTGACAACTCCGGGCACCCCCTCCATGAAATTCTGGAGGGTCAAAAAAGCACATGGAACAACAACCGCTTCTCTCCCTGCGCTGTAGAATGGAGCGGTTCAGGAAATCATTCACCCTGCAGCCATTAGATTTTATAATACTGACCGACCGCTAGGCTGTATGGAGATATGGAGATGCTTTTGCATTTTTAATAGTTAATTATTGGGTCTTTTTAATTATTTATTGCTTTCAGGTATTGTCCATATTGTATTTTATTTTATGTATTTTTTGTCTGCTTTCGTTCTGAATGTGTGGGTTTGTTGGTTGTTGGCATCTGGACATCTGAATTTCCCTGAGGGGATCAATAAAGTATTTATTATTATTATTATTATTATTATTAAATGCTATCTGACCAATGTCCCTTAAAGCTGCACATATACATTCCACTCACACCCATCTCACCCATTCCTCATCTCACACCCTTTTATCTCCTTAGTTTCGATCGCCTTCTGTCATCTGCCGATCACTTCGTCATCTTTTAACATAGTGTCAGTCTGAAGAAGGGTCCTGACCCAAAATGACACCTTTCCATGTTCTCCACAGATGCTGCCTGACATGCCCAAACCCTTAGCAATCTTATATGTTTCCAGGGCTCTCACTTAGCTTTTTTTCCGTTGCCAGCCGGGCAACATCATAACATATCAAGACATGATATATACCACAATGACATGCAGCAAAATTACAATACAGTATCTCATCTCTTTTTAAACGTTGCAATGAATGCAATTTCTATTATTTATTTCCACTTCCAAACAAAAATCTGGTTAGATTATTCAGCTACTATCAACTTCGGTGAGACCAAGTGCAGGCTTGGCGATTGATTCGCACAACACCTCCACTCAGTTCGCACTAACCAAGCTGATTACCCGGTGGCTCAGCACTTCAACTCCCCCTCCGATTCCGATTCTGAATCCGACCTTTCTGTCCTGAGCATTCTCCATGGCCAGAGTGAGGCCTACCGCAAATTGGAGGAACAGCACCTCATATTGGGTAGTTTACACCCCAGCTGCATGAACATTGGCTTCTCCAATTTCAGGCAGTCCTTGCTTTCTCCCTCCTTCCCCTCCCAATCCCAGTTCTCCCACAGCCTACTGTCTCCGCCGCTTCCTTTCTTTTTCCCGCCCTCCCTCCCGACATCAGTCTGAAGCAGGGTCTCGACCCGAAACGTCACCTATTCCTTCACTCCAAAGATGCTGCCTCACCCACTGATTTTCTCCAGCTTTGTCTACCAACGGGATCCCACCACTGGCCACATCTTCCCATCTCCTCCCCATCGGCTTTCTGCAGAGACTGCTCCCTCTAACTTCCTGGTCAATTCGACCCTTCCCACACAAACCACCACCTCTCCTGGCACTTTCCCTTGCAACCGCAGGAAATCCTACACTTGTCGCTTTACCTCCCCCCTTGACCCCATTCAAGGACCCAAGCAGTCTTTCTAGGTGTGGCAGAGGTTCACCTGCACCTCCTCCAATCTCATCTATTGTATCCGCTGCTCTAGATGTCAGCTGCTCTACATCAGTGAGACCAAGCGTAGGCTTCGCCCAACACCTCCGCTCAGTTCGCAATAACCAACCTGATCTCCCAGTGGCTCAGAACTTCAACTCCCCCTCCCATTCCGAATCCGTCCTTTCTTTCCTGGACCTCCTCCATGGTCCAGAGTGAGGCCCACCATAAATTGGAGAAGCAGCACCTCATATTTCGTTGGGCAGTTTACTCCCCAACAGTATGAACATTGACTTCTCCAATTTCAGGTAGTCCCTGCTTTCTCCTCCACTTCCCAGCTCTCCCTCAGCCCACTGTCTCCACCGCTTCCTTTCTTCTTCCCGCCCCCCCCCCACATTCACATCAGGCTGAAGAAGGGTCTCGACCCGAAACGTCACCTATTTCCTTCGCTCCATAGATGCTGTCTTGCCCGCTGAGCTTCTCCAGCATTTTTGCCTACCCATTCACACAAGTTCTGATATCTCACTTTCCTCACCCACTCCCTACACATTAGGGGCAATTTTACAGAGACAAGTTAACCTACAGAGCCAATGCGTCTTTGGCATGTGGGAGGAAACCCACATGCTTACAGGGAGAATGTGCAAATTCAACACAGATGGTGCCCGAGGACAGGATTGAACACATATCTCTGGCGTGTGAGGCAGCAAGTCCACCAGCTGTGCCACTATATTTTGTTTTTCAACACATAAAAAATTATACGTTGATAACTTTGGTGACTCAAAAAAAAAAGAAACTATTATTTTCAGTCTTAAATCTCTATGTGATGCTATATCCCCCTTTACAGCTACTGGATGTTTTAATTCAGTTCAAGACTATGCAGCAGTACATTGGCCATAAAGTTGCTGCCTAAAATTGCCAGAGACCCAGAAATGATCCTGAATATGGGTGCTGTCTGTATGGAGTTTGCACCTTTCCCCTTTGATCGCATGGTTTTTCTCCAGGCGCTCTTGTTTCCTTCCACATTCCTAAGTTTTGCAGGAACCTTTTACATACCCAAACCAAAACGTAATATTTTCCTTTTGTCCAGAGATTCAGTCTGACCTATTGAGTTACTCCACATTTTGTGTCTATCTTCAGTTCAAACCAGCATCTGCAGTTCCTTCCTACACACACAATAGTATACGATAGAACTTTATTAATCCCAGGAGGGAAATTGTGTGTGTGTGTGGGTATATATATTATACATACATACGCACAATCCCACATGTATACATATATACATCCAGAAGATTAGTCAAGCATGATTTCCCCTTCGTAAATCCTTGCTGACTCGGACCGATCCTCTTACTGCTATCCAAATGTGCCACTATTTCATCTTTTATAATTGACTCCAGCATCTTCCCCACCACCGTTGTCAGGCTAACTGGTCTATAATTCCGTTTTCTCTCTCCGCCTTTCTTAAAAAGTGGGATAATATTAGCTACCCTCCAATCCACAGGAACTGATCCTGAATCTATTGAACATTGGAAAATTATCACCAATGCATCCACGATATCTAGAGCCACTTCCTTAAGTACCCTGGGATGCAGACCATCAGGCCCTGGGGATTCATCAGCCTTCAGTTCCATCAGTCTACCCAACACCATTTGCTGCCTAATGCGAATTTCCTTCAGTTCCTCCGTCAGCCCAGATCCTCTGGTCACTACTATATCAGGAAGATTGTTTGTGTCCTCCTTAGTGAAGATGGATCCAAAGTACCTGTTCAACTCATCTGCCATTTACTTGTTCCCCATAATAAATTCACCTTTTTCAGTCTTCAAGGGTCCAACTTTGGTGTTAAATCATTTTTCCCTCTTCACATACCTAAAGAAGCTTTTACTATCCTTTATATTCTTGGCTAGCTTACCTTCGCACCTCATCTTTTCGACCCGTATTGTCTTTTTAGTTATTTTCTGTTGCTCTTTATCCAATCCTCTTGCTTCCCGCTCATCTTTGCTATGTTCTGTGCATCTAAATAAATTGTGTTCCATACAAGATTCCAGCATCTGCAGTTTCTTGTGTTTCCCTTACCTATATCCACCTTTCACTTCTGAAGAAGAGTCTTAACCTGAAACATCACCCATTCCTTCTCTCTAGAGATGCTGCCTGTACCGCTGAGTTACTCCAGAATTTTGTGCCCACCTGTCACTTGCCAAGTTTTGTCCAGCCCCCATCTCTCTTTTCGGGATTCCTCCCCCCACCCCCTCCAATCAGTTTGAAGAAGGTTCCTGACTCAAAGCGTCGTCTGTCCATTCCCTCTAAAGTGGTGGAGGAGCTCAGTGGGTCATGCCACATCTGTAGAGGGAAGGGAATCTAAGGCGCCCACTCCCTCCACTCCTTTCCAAATTTCTCCACCCCCCACACCAAGCAGTCTGAAGAAGGGTCCTGACCTAGAATGTTGCCCGTCCATGCTCTCCAGAGGTGCAAGTTACTCCAGAGATTGTATCTGTTTGTAAACCAGCATCTGCTGTTCCTTGTATCTAGACTAGGCATGTATTTCACCCTACACTTGCGCTCAGTCCACCAAGGCCTGCTGGACGGGTCCCCTTCCCACTCCCACATTGATCTTTCTGTGCTGGACCTCCTTCATTGCCAGAGTGAGGTGACACAAAATCTAGAGGAACAGCACCTCATAGCTTACAGCCCAATGACATGAGCGTTGAATTCTCCAAATTAAGGAGACACCCCCCCCCCCTCCGTCATGGGCACGCAGGCACTCGCCGCCCGCTCTCCGACACTCGATCTCGCCCCTATGTCTCGCGCTCCGTCTATAACCATATAACCATATAACAATTACAGCACGGAAACAGGCCATCTCGGCCCTTCAAGTCCGTGCCGAACAACTTTTTTCCCTTAGTCCCACCTGCCTGCACTCATACCATAACCCTCCATACCCTTCTCATCCATATGCCTATCCAATTTATTTTTAAATGATACCAACGAACCTGCCGCCACCACTTCCACTGGAAGCTCATTCCACACCGCTACCACTCTCTGAGTAAAGAAGTTCCCCCTCATGTTACCCCTAAACCTCTGTCCCTTAATTCTAAAGTCATGTCCTCTTGTTTGAATCTTCCCTATTCTCAAAGGGAAAAGCTTGTCCACATTAACTCTGTCTATCCCTCTCATCATTTTAAAGACCTCTATCAAGTCACCCCTTAACCTTCTGCGCTCCAGAGAATAAAGACCTAACTTATTCAACCTATCTCTGTAACTTAGCTGTTGAAACCCAGGCAACATTCTAGTAAATCTCTCTATTTTGTTGACATCCTTCCTATAATTGGGCGACCAAAATTGTACACCATACTCCAGATTTGGTCTCACCAACGTCTTGTACAATTTTAACATTACATCCCAGCTTCTATACTCAATGCTCTGATTTATAAAGGCTAGCATACCAAAAGCTTTCTTTACCACCCTATCTATATGAGATTCTACCTTCAAGGAACTATGCACGGTTATTCCCAGATCCCTCTGTTCAACTGTATTCTTCAATTCCCTACCGTTTACCATGTACGTCCTATTTTGATTTGTCCTGCCAAGGTGTAGCACCTCACATTTATCAGCATTAAACTCCATCTGCCATCTTTCAGCCCATTTTTCCAACTGGCCTAAATCACTCTGTAGACTTTGGAAATCCTCTTCATTATCCACAACACCCCCTATCTTGGTATCATCTGCATACTTACTAATCCAATTTACCACCCCTTCATCCAGATCATTGATGTACATGACAAACAACAAAGGACCCAACACAGATCCCTGAGGCACCCCACTAGTCACCTGCCTCCAACCCGACAAACAGCCATCCACCATTACCCTCTGGCTTCTCCCATTCAGCCACTGTTGAATCCATCTTGCTATTCCTGCATTTATACCCAACAGTTGAACCTTCTTAACCAACCTTCCATGAGGAACCTTGTCAAAGGCCTTACTGAAGTCCATATAGACAACATCCACTGCTTTACCCTCGTCAATTTCCCTAGTAACCTCTTCAAAAAATTCAAGAAGATTAGTCAAACATGACCTTCCAGGCATAAATCCATGTTGACTGTTCCTAATTAGACCCTCTTTATCCAGATACTTATATATATTATCTCTAAGTATCTTTTCCATTAATTTGCCCACCACTGAAGTCAAACTAACCGGTCTATAATTGCTAGGTTTACTTTTAGAACCCTTTTTAAACAATGGAACAACATGCGCAGTACGCCAATCCTCGGGGACTATTCCCGTTTCTAATGACATTTGAAATATTTCTGTCATAGCCCCGGCTATTTCTACACTAACTTCCCTCAATGTCCTAGGGAATATCCTGTCAGGACCTGGAGACTTATCCACTTTTATATTTTTCAAAAGTGCCAGTACTTCTTTTACTTTGAAACTCATAGTATCCATAGCTACTCTACTAGTTTCCCTTACCTCACATAATTCAATATCCTTCTCCTTGGTGAATACCGAAGAAAAGAAATTGTTCAATATCTCCCCCATCTCTTTTGGCTCTGCAGATGGCTGTCCACTCGGTCTCTCCAATGGACCAATTTTATCCCTTGTTATCCTTTTGCTATTAACATAGCTGTAGAAACCCTTTGGATTTACTTTCACCTTACTTGCCAAAGCAACCTCATATCTTCTTTTAGCTTTTCTAATTTCTTTCTTTAGATTCTTTTTACATTCCTTATACTCCTCAAGCACATCATTTACTTCATGCTGCCTATAATTATTGTAGATCTCCCTCTTTTTCCGAACAAGATGTCCAATTTCCCTTGAAAACCAGGGCTCTTTCCAATTTTTACTGGTTCCTTTCAACCGAACAGGAACATAAAGATTTTGTACTCTTAAAATTTCCCCTTTAAATGTCCTCCATTTCTCCTCTACATCTTTCCCATAAAACAAAATGTCCCAGTTCACTCCTTTTAAATCATCTCGCATCTCGTTAAAGTTAGCCTTTCTCCAATCAAAAATCTCAACCCTAGGCCCAGTTCTGTCCTTCTCCATAATTATATTGAAACTAATGGTATTGTGATCACTGGACCCGAAGTGCTCCCCTACGCATACCTCCACCACCTGTCCCGTCTCATTTCCTAACAGGAGGTCCAGCACTGCCCCTCCTCTAGTAGGCACCTCTATGTATTGCTGCAAAAAACTATCCTGCACACATTTTACAAACTCCAAACCATCCAGCCCATTTACAGAATGTGTTTCCCAGTCTATGTGTGGAAAGTTGAAATCTCCCACAATCACTACCTTGTGCTTACTACTAATATCTGCTATCTCTTTACATATTTGCTCTTCCAATTCTCGTTCCCCATTTGGCGGTCTATAATATACCCCTATAAGTGTTGCTACACCTTTCCCACTTCTAAGTTCCACCCAAATAGCCTCCCTAGATGAGCCCTCCAATCTATCCTGCCAAAGCACTGCTGTAATATCTTCCCTGACTAGCAATGCAACACCTCCACCTCTTGCCCCTCCAATTCTATCACACCTGAAGCAACGAAATCTTGGAATATTTAGTTTCCAATCACAGCCCTCCTGCAACCATGTTTCACTGATCACCACAACATCATACTTCCAGGTGTCTATCCAGACTCTAAGCTCATCCACCTTTCTTACAAAGGTGTAAGATGAGGTCTAACCCTCATTTCAGCCCGAAAGAGGTTGGGTATAGGAGCAAAGAGGTCCTTCTGCAGTTGTACAGGGCCCTGGTGAGACCACATATGGAGTATTGTGTGCAGTTTTGGTCTCAAATGTGAGGAAAGACATTCTTGCTATTGAGGGAGTGCAGAGAAAGGTCACAAGGTTAATTCCCAGGATATCGTGACTGTCATACGCTGAGAGTATGGAGTGGCTGGGTTTGTATACTCTGGAATTTAGATGAGAGGCGATCTTATTGAAACATATAAGATTACCAAACCAAGTGGGACCCTTTGGGTCCCGTCCTCTCAACGCGCGGCTGTGGGGGAGGGGGGCAGCGCATATCGGCAGCGGCTAGACTACAGTCTATCTGTCTAATTTATAATTTTTATCTCGTTAAATGTATGTCTTGACTCTAATTTTTATTATTTTTCTTTAGCTGTGTATATGTGGGGGGTGGGGGAAACTGTTTAATCTCTTCCCTGTACGAGGCCCCGACTTTTTGCATGTCGGGTCTCCGGTGTCGTTAGGCCTAATTTCGTGGAGCTGGCGGCGGCCTCCAACCGGAACCAACCTGAGGGCTCCAGTCGCGGAAACTGCGGACTCGCCATCGTGGAGCTGGCCATCTTCGGAACGGGAGGAGCTGTGGTGGCGCGCGGCTGTGACCCGACTTCGGAGCTTCGGGGGCTCCATTTGCAGGCCCGGTGGACGGTAAGATCGGGAGCTCCAGGTCCCTGGTGGGAGACCGCTTTTTGGAGCTCCCGCAACGGCAACTTCTCCCGCTGGAATCGTGGGGTTTAAAGGACTTGGAGTGGGGCCTAACATTGTCCGGCATGGCTTAAACGGCCACAGGACATACAATCGCACGGCGGGGGCTTTAACATCGTGTGCCCTAGTTCGCCTCGACGCTGCAGTTGGACTGCTGGACCGCGGGTGAAGAACAATGGGAAGAGATAAGACTTTGCCTTCCATCACAGTGAGGAGATGTTGGAGATCCACTGTGATGGATGTTTATGTAAACTGTGTTAAATGTGGGATTGGGTTTTTTTGTAATGTAAGACTGTAGAAAATGCAATTTTGTTCAAACTAACCAAGTTCGTTCAAACCATTCCAAATCAAGGAGGCGGAGAAGGGGGAAGAGGAAGGGGGAGAGAGGGGGGTAGAGGATGGGGTAGAGGAGGAGGGGTTGGGGACAGCGTGAGTGCGGGGAGAAGATGAGTGGGGGAGACGAGGAGGGGAAGGGGACGGGGAGGACGGGGAGAGGAGAAGGGCGGGAGAGGAGGAGGGGAGCAGGACGAGCGGCCTGTAGGCATGGAGCAGCGGAGCGCAGCAGGGGGGGGGGGGGATGCAGCGACGGGGAGCGAGCAGCAGGGGGGAGCAGCGGGGAGCAAGCAGCAGGGGAAGCAGTCGGGGTGAAGCAGTAGGGGGGGGCAACGGAGAGGGGCAGCGGGGAACAGCGTCATATGCAGCACGAGCAAGACGGCAGGGAGGTGCAACGCAGATCCATTATGGCGCCATCAGCGAAACACAGCTTGTGGACTCAGCCCTGCCTCTGGGATTTTTTTCTCCCCGCACCGGTGATTGATAGTGGGTGCTGGAAGGGGCGCTACCTTCTGGATGATTGACAGGCGTGAAGACCAATTTGCTGAACTCACGATTTTTAACACCTTCATAGACTTTTGTAATATTCCACCGATCGGGACAAAACGTGGTGCGCTTAGAGCAGAGAATGGTAAGGTGGCGAAAAAATCCTGGCGATATATGGTACCGTATATGGTACGTATACGCAAACCGGAAAAGGACAAGAAGAGAGTTTTAGTACTAGTATAGATTAAGGGATTGGACACGCAAGAGGCAGGAATGTTCCCGATGTTGGGGGAGTCCAGAACCGGGGGCCACAGTTTAAGAATAAGGGATAGGCCCTTTAGAACTGAGAAGAGGAAAAACATTTTCACCCAGAGAGTTTTGAATCTGTGGAATTCTCTGCGTCAGAAGGCAGTGGATGCCAATTCTCAGAAGCTTAGAATTTGTCTAACACATAACCAGTAAATTAACCCCCAAAAGATAAATATTTCTTGAAAGAAATGACTTTATACAGCTAAACAAATCTTTACAAGAAATGTTACCTGAAATGTATCTTTGCCTAGCACTGTGTCTCTCTCTCTCTCTCTCTGCCTCAGAGGGCGGCGGAGGCAGGTTCTCTGGATGCTTTCAAGAGAGAGCTAGATAGGGCTCTTAAAAATAGCAGAGTCAAGGGATATGGGGAGAAGGCAGGAACGGGGTACTGATTGGGGATGATCATCCATGATCACATTGAATGGTGGTGCTGGCTCGAAGGGCCGAATGGCCGACTCCCGCACCTATTGTTTATTGTCTAAAAAGTGATTGATAATCCGATGACATGTAACATTACCTAAACTCTAATTTGACTTACTCTTTGCCTGACACTGACAATAGACAATAGGTGCAGGAGTAGGCCATTTGACCCTTCATGCCACCCTATTCAATGTGATCATGGCTGATCATCCCCCCAAATCAGTACCCCATTCTTGCCTTCACCCCATATCCCCTGACTCTGATATATATACATTTTTTCACTTTAGTTTTTATGGCTTTTATGTATACACAAATAAAACACAAATATAACAACGAAACATACAACATTACAGTGAAACGTACAACAGTGTAGCGGGGGTTCAGTTTACAATTAATGATGCAGTATACAGAACTATTTTCTTATTAGAACATTTTCCAATAACTTACATTATTGTCAATAAAATTATACAGTGTGGATGTCTTTTTCTGTTAAACCCGTCTTCTTTCACTCTTAGAGAATATGTCATTCTCTAAGATATGTCAATGGCCTACTCCTGCACCTATTTTCTATGCTTCTATTTAATGGAATGAGACACGCAGAGATCTGCAAACTGGAGACATTGTGCTTTTGAAAGACAGCCAGCTGTCCCGTAACGAATAGAAACATAGAAAATAGGTGCAGTAGCCATTCGGTCCTTCGAGCCTGCACTGCCATTCAATATGATCCTGAGGATTGGAGGGTAGCTAATGTAATCCCACTTTTTAAAAAAGGAGGGAGAGAGAAAGCGGGGAATTACAGACCAGTTAGTCTAACATCGGTAGTGGGGAAACTGCTAGAGTCAGTTATTAAAGATGGGATAGCAGCGCATTTGGAAAGTGGTGAAATCATTGGACAAAGTCAGCATGGATTTACGAAAGGTAAATCATGTCTGACAAATCTGATAGAATTTTTCGAGGATGTAACTAGTAGAGTGGATAAGGGAGAACCAGTGGATGTGTTATATCTAGACTTTCAGAAGGCTTTCGACAAGGTCCTGCATAAGAGATTAGCATACAAACTTAAAGCACACGGTATTGGTGGTTCAATATTGATGTGGATAGAGAACTGGCTAGCAGACAGGAGGCAAAGGGTAGGAGTAAACGGGTCCTTTTCAGAATGGCAGGCAGTGACTAGTGGGGTACCGCAAGGCTCAGTGCTGGGACTCCAGCTATTTACAATATATATTAATGATTTGGATGAGGGAATTCAATGCAACATCTCCAAATTTGCAGATGACACCAAGCTGGGGGGTATAGTTAGGTGTGAGGAGGATGCTTGGAGGCTGCAGGGTGATTTGGACAGGCTGAGTGAATGGGCAGATGCATGGCAGATGCAGTATAATGTGGATAAATGTGAGGAAAACATTCTTTACACAGAGAGTGGTGAGTCTCTGGAATTCTCTGCCACAGAAGGTAGTTGAGGCCAGTTCATTGACTATAGTTAAGAGGGCGTTAGATGTGGCACTTGTGGCTAAAGGGATCAGGGGGTATGGAGAGAAGGCAGGTACGGGATACTGAGTTGGATGATCAGCCATGATCACATTGAATGGCGGTGCAGGCTCGAAGGGCCGAATGGCCTACTCCTGCACCTATTTTTCTATGTTTCTATGATCATGGCTGATTTCTCATCTCGGTCCTAAAAGACTTCCCCCTTATCCTTAAACTGTGACCCCTTGTTCTGGACTTCCCCAACATTGGGAACAATCTTCCTGCATCTAGCCTGTCCAACCCCTTAAGAATTTTGTAAGTCTCCATAAAATCCCCCCCTCAATCTTCTAAATTCCAGCAAGTACAAGCTGGGTCTATCCAGTCTTTCTTCATATGGAAGTCCTGCCATCCCAGGAATCAGTCTGGTGAACCTTCTCTGCACATCACAAATGTCCTCGTTCTTCAGAGAACGGGGTTTCCCCTCCCCCACTATAGATGAGGCTCGCACCAGGGTCTCCTCCATACCCCGCAACACTGCCCTCTCTCCCCATTCCCCCACTCACAACAAGGGCCGAGTCCCCCTGGACCTCACCTTTCACCCCACCAGCCAGCGCATACAACAAATAGTCCTCCGCCAGTTTCGCCACCTCTAACGTGACCCCTCCACTCGCCACATCTTCCCATCTCCCCCCCTGTCTGCCTTCCGCAGAGACCGCTCCCCCCGCAACTCCGGAAAGGAAAAATAGACTATGAAAGAAAACTGGCAGGGAACATAAAAACTGACTGCAAAAGTTTTTTATAGATATGTGAAGAGAAAGAGATTAGTTAAAACAAATGTAGGTCCCTTGCAGTCAGAAACAGGTGAGTTGATCATGGGGAACAAGGATATGGCAGACCAATTGAATAACTACTTTGGTTCCGTCTTTACTAAGGAAGACATAAATAATCTGCCGGAAATAGCAGGGGACCGCCGGTCAAAGGAGGACTTGAGTGAAATCCAGGTTAGTCGGGAATTGGTGTTGGGTAAATTGAATGGATTAAAGGCCGATAAATCCCCAGGGCCAGATAGGCTGCATCCCAGAGTACTTAAGGAAGTAGCTCCGGAAATAGTGGATGCATTAGTGATAATCTTTCAAAACTCTTTAGATTCCGGAGTAGTTCCTGAGGATTGGCGGGTAGCAAACGTAACCCCTCTTTTTAAGAAGGGGGGAGAGAGAAAATGGGGAATTACAGACCAGTTAGTCTAACATCGGTAGTGGGGAAACTGCTAGAGTCAGTTATTAAAGATGGGATAGCAGCACATTTGGAAAGTGGTGAAATCATTGGACAAAGTCAGCATGGATTTACGAAAGGTAAATCATGTCTGACGAATCTTGTGGAATTTTTCGAGGATGTAACTAGTAGCGTGGATAGGGGAGAACCAGTGGATGTGGTGTATCTGGACTTCCAGAAGGCTTTCGACAAGGTCCCACATAAGAGATTAGTATATAAACTTAAAGCATACGGCATTGGGGGTTCAGTATTGATGTGGATAGAGAACTGGCTGGCAAACAGGAAGCAAAGAGTAGGAGTAAACGGGTCGTTTTCACAATGGCAGGCAGTGACTAGTGGGGTACCGCAAGGCTCAGTGCTGGGACCCCAGCTATTTACAATATACATTAATGATCTGGATGAGGGAATTGAAGGCAATATCTCCAAGTTTGCAGATGACACTAAGCTGGGGGGCAGTGTTAGCTGTGAGGAGGATGCTAGGAGACTGCAAGGTGACTTGGATAGACTGGTGAGTGGGAAAATGTTTGGCAGATGCAGTATAATGTGGATAAATGTGAGGTTATCCACTTTGGTGGCAAAAATAGGAAAACAGACTATTACCTAAATGGAGGCCGATTAGGAAAAGGGGAGATGCAGCGCGACCTGGGTGTCATGGTACACCAGTCATTGAAAGTAGGCATGCAGGTACAGCAGGCAGTGAAGAAAGCGAATGGTATGTTAGCTTTCATAGCAAAAGGATTTGAGTATAGGAGCAGGGAGGTTCTACTTCATTTGTATAGGGTCTTGGTGATGCCACACCTGGAGTATTGCGTACAGTTCTGGTCTCCAAATCTGAGGAAGGACATTATTGCCATAGAGGGAGTGCAGAGAAGGTTCACCAGACTGATTCCTGGGATGTCAGGACTGTCTTATGAACAAAGACTGCATAGACTCGGTTTATACTCTCTAGAATTTAGGAGATTGAGAGGGGATCTTATAGAAACTTACAAAATTCTTAAGGGGTTGGACAGGCTAGATGCAGGAAGATTGTTCCCGATGTTGGGGAGGTCCAGGACAAGGGGTCACAGCTTAAGGATAAGGGGGAAATCCTTTAGGACCGAGATGAGAAGGAATTTTTTCACACAGAGAGTGGTGGGTCTCTGGAACTCTCTGCCACAGAGGGTAGTTGAGGCCAGTTCATTGGCTATATTTAAGAGGAAGTTAGATGTGGCCCTTGTGGCTAAAGGGATCAGGGGGTATGGAGAGAAGGCAGGTACGGGATACTGAGTTGGATGATCAGCCATGATCATATTGAATGGCGGTGCAGGCTCGAAGGGCCGAATGGCCTACTCCTGCACCTAATTTCTATGTTTCTATGTTTCTAACTCCCTTGTCAATTCTTTCCTTCCCTCCCGCTCCACTCCTTCCCCGGGCACTTTCCCTTGCACCCGCAAGAGATGCTACACTTGTCCCTTCATCTCCCCCATCCACTCCTTTCAGGGACCCAAGCAGTCATTCCAAGTCCGACAGAGGTTCACCTGCACCTCCTCCAACCACATCTACTGCATCCGTTGCTCCAGATGCCAGCTGATCTACATCGGTGAGACCAAGCGGAGGCTGGGCGAACGTTTCGCCGAACACCTCCGCTAGGTCCGCAATAACCAACCCGACCTCCCGGTGGCACAGCACTTCAACTCCCCCTCCCATTCCGTATCCGACCTCTCGGTCCTGGGCCTCCTCCACGGCCAGAGTGAGCAACACCGCAAGTTGGAGGAACAGCACCTCATATTCCGCTTGGGGAGTCTGCATCCTCTGGGCTTAAACATTAAATTTTCTCAATTCTGTTAACCCAGACTGCCCCCTACCCACCCCACCTCTCCCTCAGCCCTCGGGCCCTGACATTCCTTCTCCATCTCCCCCCCCCCACCCCAGTCGCACTAGCTTCTCATTTTCACACCACAAACAGCTTACAATGGCCTGTTTCCTTTATCATTAATACTTTTTTGCATATCTTTCATTCATTGTTCTTTATCTCTCCACATCACTGTCTATATCTCTCGTTTCCCTGATCCCTGACCAGTCTGAAGAAGGGTCTCGACCCAAAACGTCGCCTATCTCCTTCGCTCCTTAGATGCTGCTGCACCCGCTGAGTTTCTCCAGCTTTTTGTGTAACCCCCGAACCTTCTCTGTACTCCCTCTATGGCAAGAATGTCTTTCCTCATATGAGGAGACCAAAACTGTACGCAATACTCCAGGTGTGGCCTCACCAAGACCGTGTACAACTGCAGTAGAACCTCCCTGCTCTTGTATTCAAATCATTTTGCTATGAATGGCCTATGGGATTAGTTACCTCTGTTTTCCCAAGCAGTGATGGCAAAGTGCGGAAGATAGAGGTCAGGCCAGCTTCGCAAGGCACCTCTAAGAGCTACATGAGACCTGTCTCTGAGGTAATTCTTCTCTTTCCGGAGAGACAAGGATCCTGAGGTTACTTTAGCGGATGTTAGTAGTGGCATCTGTCAATGTCAGGCAGGGAGTAGTCTGTCCTCTGATGTCATTTATGTGCAATAGCGCCATCTGTTGAACTTGTCTACCATTTCCTTGTTCCCCATAATAAATTCACCTGTTTCTGTATTCAAGGGTCCAACTTTAGTCTTAACTATTTTTTTCCTCTTCATAAACCGAAGGAAGGTTTTACTATCCTCCTTTATATTCTTGGCTAGCTTACCAGGCTACTGTTCGGGGGCCTGTAGATAACCATTAGGGTCTTTTTACCATTCCTATTCCTCAGTTCTATCCATATAACCATGTAACAATTACAGCACGGAAACAGGCCTTCTCGGCCCTTCCAGTCCGTGCCGACCATTTATTTTCCCCTAGTCCCATCTACCTGCACTCAGACCATACCCCTCCATTCCCTTCCCGTCCATATACCTATCCACTTTACTTTTAAATGTTAAAATCGATCCTGCCTCCACCACTTCTGCAGGAAGATCCATACTGACTACATCTCCTGATTCTATGTCACCCCTCACAAAGGACTGCCTTTAATTCCTCACCAACAGAGCTACGCCACCCCTTCTGCCCACATGTCTGTCTTTTTGATAGGACGTATACCCTTGAATATTCAGTTCCCAGCCCTGGTCCTCTTGCAGCCAAGTCTCTGTAATTCCCACATCGTACTTGCCAATTTCTAACTGAGCCTCGAGCTCACCCACTTTATTCCTTCTACATTGTGCATTCATATACTTTTAATGCATTACTCACCTCACCTTTCACATCGATTACTATTTCATTTGGCCATACTCGCCTATCCCTTCGTGAGCTTTCTGCCCTGTTAATTCTGGGGTATTTCTTAACTTTTACTATATTCTCTTTCCCTTTAACTTCATCCTTGTAGTTCCAATTTGTCTCCTCCCCCCTCCCCCCCCACTATTTAGTTTAATCCCACCCGTATAGCAGTGGCAAACCTGCCTGCCAGAATGCTGGTCCCCTGCCTGCAACCCGCCCCTTTTGTAAAATTCACCCTTACACTAAAACAGATCCCAGTGGTCTAAGAATCTATTTGCTGCTCCCTGCACCAGCTCCTCAGTCACACATTCAGATCCCCTTTCTCCCTGTTTCTGCCCTCATCAGCACGAGGAACTGGAGGACTCTCTCTAACTTCTACAGGTGCACAGTAGAGAGCATGTTGACCGGTTGCATCGTGGCTTGGTTTGGCAACTTCAGCGCCATGGAGAGGAAAAGACTACAAAAAGTAGTAAACACTGCCCAGTCCATCATCGGCTCTGACCTCCCTTCCATCGAGGGGATCTATCGCAGTCGCTGCCTCAAAAAGGCTGGCAGTATCATCAAGGACCCACACCATCCTGGCCACACACTCATCTCCCTGCTACCTTCAGGTAGAAGGTACAGGAGCCTGAAGACGGCAACGACCAGGTTCAGGAATAGCTACTTCCCCACAGCCATCAGGCTTTTAAACTTGGCTCAGACAAAACTCTGAACATTAATAGTAAGATTAAACGAGAACTTACCAGTTCGAAGGTTGATCTTTATTTTATGAGGAGTTGCGATGAGGGATTTCGTGAAGACCCCGCCAACACGCATGCGCGGCATCCTTCAAAGCAGCGGTGTGGAATCACAGACTCGACGAAAAGTAAGGATATTAAGATTAAACTGCGAACTAGCCAGCTGAACATAATGATCGAGGGTTGGGAGCGGAGGGCACGAAATCCCTCATCGCAACTCCTCATAAAATAAAGATCAACCTTCGAACTGGTAAGTTCTCGTTTAATCTTACTATTTTACTTCGGAGTCACGTGAGTGACTTCGTGAAGACTTCAAAGCTCTGTGATTACACGCCCTGGACAACGCCCATGCTACCACACTGCCGCAATCCTGATGGAGGAAGTTTGTTAAAGCAATCCAGACTGGACGATCTGAAAATAATTAACATTTATTAAACACAAATCATAAACAAAACCCCCTGACTGGGGACAAATGATATTAGGGAGCAGCCCTGAGTACTGCATCCGCATATGTTGCAGGTCCGGCCAATGGCTTATGGTAGAACCGTTGAAAGGTTGACTCACTGGCCCATCCTGCCGTAGCGAGGACGTGATCCATGGGCACCTCCATGGCCCTCGCTGTTGATGTGGATGCAGCCCTGGTGGAATGAGATTTAAACAAGTTAGTGTCAATACCCGCTGCATCCAACACTTCCCTGAGCCACCTGGAGATTGTCTGCACTGTCACCCGGCGATGTGGTTTTTTGTGGCTGATAAGCAGTCCTTGTTCCGAATTCCTGATCGACCGGGTCAACTCAATGTAGCAACGGAGGTGGGCGACTGTGCAGAGTGTGGCATCAGAGGGGTACGCCTGGAATTCCAACTGCAGCCCCAAAGATCCGGGTCGATGCTGCTTCAGCAGTTCTGCAACGTAAAACGTTATTTTCCCAGGGGTAGAGAGCATATTGTCAATGCGCAACTTTTGAAGCGCCTGTACCCGCTGAGCAGACGTGAGCGCCATCAACATGACCACCTTCAGGGTGAGCCGGTGAAGAGGTAACCCCGCCATGGGGGACCATGATCGTAACAGGGACAGGACCACTCCTGCATCCCAGACAACGTTATATCTGGGCCGTGGAGGGTTTGTGTTAAATACACCCCTCATAAACTTCGACACCAGATTGTTGGTCCCCACTCCTACCGGAAGGTACGAGGACAGCGCACTCCTGGCGCTATTGATGGTACTATAGCTGAGCCCTTCATCATAGTGGAGGCCCGCCAGGAATTCCAGGACATCAGGTATTGTGGCAGAATCATAGGCAACACTCTTCCTTAAACAGAACAGTTCCCATTTCCTGATCTGGGTCACGTACTGCCGCCTTGTAGATGCTCTGCACGATGCAGCGATTAAATCCATGGCCCTCGGTGAGATCCCCGTGTTCAGCAAAGGCCTTTTCAGAACCTGCAGACCAACAGGTTTAAATAGGCGTGGCACGGATGCGGCTCGCCAGTGACGGGATTAGTAACCAATTGTGGGTTGTTCCCAATTCGCACCCACGGGTGCTTCAGCATCTGGGAGACCACCGGGTACCATGGTTGTGTCGGCCAGTCGGGTATTACCAGAATGCCTGATGCAGAGTCTAATTTAATCTTCTGTAATACCCGGCTGATAAGGCAGAATGGGGGAAATGCGTAGCAATACCATTTCCCCCAGTGGAGCGAAAAAGCATCCAAAGCCACTGCCCCAGGATCTGGTTCCCACGATACATATGTTGGTATCTGATGGTTCAGTCTAGACGCAAATAGGTCAATATCTGGCATACTGAATTTTGTCACAATTTCAGCAAACACAAGGGGATTCAGCATCCACTCAATGTTATCATTAAAAACTCGTGACCTGGTGTCCGCCACCGTATTGAGTATCCCCGGAAGGTACGTTGCTGATATCCAAATACCCCTTTTGATGCACCAGAGCCAAATCGTATTTGCCAAATCATTACAAGATACTGACCTGATACCACCATATGATTTATATAGGCTACCACCGTGGTGTTATCGATTTGAAGGCGGACATGTGCATGACGCAAATTACTGCAATATGCCCGCAGTCCATGAAAGACCCCCAGCATTTCCAAATAATTAATGCCTTGCACTTGGAGAAGCGTGAACTCATGAGCGTCCCATCTGCCACCACAGCTGGTTACAGTGTCAGTTGCCCCCCAGCCTTGTGCACTCGCATCAGTTTGCAACAGAACCGTGGGATTCGGGAGAATGATGGGTTTGGAACTTACTCCAATATTATGAACCCACCATTCCAGCTCAGTTTGCTCCCCTATGCCTAAGCGCATAGGTCTGTCAAAATGTCCGGTATTCAATTTTAACGCCAGAATTTTACTTTTTTGTAAGTTTTGGTAATGCAACGGACCATAATTTACGGCCGGGAACGTGGCAACCAGCTTGCCAATTACCTTAGCAACCTGCCGAATGGTTGGCCTGTTGTTGTCAAGTAAACTGATGCATGCTTGTTGAACGTCCACCACTTTGTCAACTGGGACGGTGATTTTCATCTGGTTAGTGTCTATAGTGAACCCCAAATAGTCCATGACCTGCGAAGGGTTGAACTTGGATTTGTCTGGATGGATTACAAACCCCATTCTTTGAAACAAAGATATAGCGGCCGAGACTGCCAACTGGGCGTGCTCTAGGGTTTTCCCTGCTATGAAAATGTCATCTAAATATGCCATTATAATATGGTTTTGTTTCCTGAGATGTGCCAATAAAGGTTTGACAATTTTAGTTAATAGTCTCGGCGCTGTTGTAATCCCATTAGGCAAAGCCATATATTGCCATAATTGACCTTCCCAGACAAATTTCAAGAACCTTCGATGTTGTTTAGCAATAGGGACTGTATAGTACGCATCCTTCAGGTCAATGCAAGCCATAAAGTACCCATGACTAACCAACTGTTTGGCCGTCTCAAACGTCTCCATCTTAAAATGGGTATATTGTACGAAAGCATTCAACTGGGTTAAGTCGATGATAATCCGACAGCCTCCATCCTTCTTGACCCTAGTAAAGATGTTGGAAACAAACTCCAATGGCTCGTGCGTCGTTTTTTGTATCACCCCTTTCTTTTCTAATCGTAGTATTTCAACATGAGCCCGCTCCTTCTCTGACTGAGAGAGTGCAAATCTGCGACTAGGCTCATGTTGCGAAGGGGGATCTCTGCCATTAATAAACTCTATCTCATAACCCTGAATGCTTTGTAAAATAAAAGGATCCGTAGTTAGGGTATCCCAAGGGAAACCCCGAAGCCGTCCCCCCACCGGTGAGGTTACTAATGCTACGTTGTGGACGGAACCAAGCCCCCTTACCTCCAAGGTTAGCGCGGGGGTCTGGACTGTGGTGTCTTTGCTCCCCGTGTGGCGCGGCCCTGTTGCCGCATCTTCCAAGCTGGCTTGGGCTGGCCTTGGAATAAAAAAGGCCTCTGCTGTTGGGCCCCCGCCGAGGAATATGTTTGTGAATATGTTCTGGGGCCTTGGTCCACCGATGTGTGGGGCCTGAACGAGGAACGTGGCTGCTGCCTAGTGTAAACGGGAGTTTTGGATGAATAAGACTGTCTCATCATCCCCACAGTCTTGGCTTCCTCGTCCAGTTCCTTCACGCGTTTAGGCAGGTCTTCCCCAAACAGCTGCCTTGGTGGTGGTGGTGCGGTGGAGGTGCTGCATAATCCCGCAAATTTGGGATTCAAATTTGGCCGGATGGAGCTCTTCCTAAAACAGTTGATCTCAAACTGTGTGGTGCACAGAAGCGCTAGCGCATCCTGCTGCTCCTCGGACACGTTCGTGGCATCCAGCGACCGAGCAAAAGCCGTGATACCTGCTGTCAGCAGCTTTAAGATTTTCTGGAGCTTGCCCTCCTTGACCCTTGTGTTGGCCGACATGTTCCCCCATATTGCTGCATTCACTTTCGGTACGTTGAGGGAGTTGCAGTTTGCTGGTGCCTTATACTTCCCCACTGTTTCCGAGAGCACGGTATCCTGGAGCTGGTGCGTAGTCAGGAAATCGATTGATGCCGCTATTTTGGGATGTAGTGGTCCTCCTGCCGCCGCAGGTGACCCAAATTTCGACACCGCCTCCAACAGTTCCTGTGGGTTCTGGACCTCTTCTCCCTCCTCAGGCTCACCCATACTTCCTTGCTGGCTCTCGAGCGACGGGGAGATGGAAGGTGGCGGCTGCATGTAGCTCCCAGACCTCTGGGATTCCCGTTCCTGACGCTCCAGGTCCCGTTGATAGAGCACCTCCACCATATGCTCCAACCGGCCGATACGACCGTCACCGCTGTACGCGGGCCACTGGTCGTCTTTCCCAGCCTCTCCAGAGGAACCGGGGCTTCCAGCAGTTGTCAACACCCCCACGGAATGTACTGCCGGGAAGTCGCCAGCTCCCACTCCAGCGGGGCTGTGCGACTCCCACACGGACACACCGCTGGTCCGCCGTCGTTTGGACAGCAGCGGCCCCTCTGTCTGATGGGAGGGAAGAGGGCTAGAGTCAGTACTTGCACCAGAAACTGGACTCTCTGATGTCCGTGCGGGCTTACCACCACAGCGTTCCACATATAAACGGGACTGTGGCGGCGCATGGTCTGCTCTACCCGCCTCAGCAGGGGCGCCGGACCGTACTTTCCTGCCACCGGCCCGCACTACGGCAGCCTGTTCCGGTGGTGTGCCGGTACATCCTGCCCCCACAGGGATCCTCGGCACGCCAGCATTGCCACTGGTCTGCTTCCTTGCAGGTTTCCCCAGTGGCTTGTCCCTGCCTGCCGTACCGACAAGGCTGGACTTTAGCGAGGCTTCCCCCCTGTTCTGCCCGCGAGGGACCTTTAAAGGGGGGGATGCACTCGCGGACACGCTTGCTTCAAGAGCCCCACGTGCCTTACCTCCAGCCCTGGTCTTGGGCACTGGAGTTCTGGAGTCAGGGTCTCCCAGCCCCTGCTCCTGCGCGGACACCCTCTTCTTTGCCAGAGGGGTTGTGCCGGGTCTGGTCAGCTGCTCAGAGCTCCCCGACTGCCGCGACTTCTTCCTCGGTGGTGTCTCAGCTGCTCCCGATGTAGCGGGCAGCTCCGAGGACTTTACTCGCTGAACGCGACTCCCACTCCTTCCTCCTTCCATGGCTCTGTAAACACAACACAGACCACACAAAAACGACAAACCAGCTTAAGGTTAACTTACCTGCAGCTGCTTACCTTTTTGAAGGAGCCGGTTGAGGGAGCGCACTCCCCCCCCCAGCTGCCGTGAGCAAATGCGCGCGACGATATGCCGCGCATGCGTGTTGGCGGGGTCTTCACGAAGTCACTCACGTGACTCCGAAGTAAAATAGCCCATTATCTGCTATTTGCACTTTATCAGTTTATATCATGTGTGTATATATTTATATAATGGTATATGGACACACTGATCTGTTTTGTAGTCAATGCCTACAATGTTCTGTTGTGCTGAAGCAAAGCAAGAATTTCATTGTCCTATCAGGGACACATGGCAATAAACAAACTTGAACTTGAGATAACCACCCTGGATTTCCTGCTTTTCAGCCTTCTTCCGAGCTCTCTGAAGCAGAGCTGTTGAGTCGGAGTCGTCGGAATCGGAGTAATTTGTGATGTTGCTGGAGTCGGAGTTGGTAAAAAAAAAGCCCCAACTCCGACATCAGCATAAATTTCAGAAACTACGTAAATCTCTGCCTTATCCTCTGACTTGGCCTCCACCGCCGTCTGTGGCAAAGAATTCCACAGATTCACCACTCTGACTAAAGAAATTCCACCTCATCTAATTTCTAAAGGAACGTCCTTTAATTCTGAGGCTATGACTTCTAGTCCTAGACGCTTCCAAAAGTTGGAGTAGACTCAAGCCATTCAGCCCATCAAGTCCACACTGCCATTCAATCATGACTAATCTATCAGTGGGCGGGCGCGACTCACGTTGCAGCGGCCCCTACAGCCTGTCTGTCTTTTTTTTATTTTTTGTCTAGTTAAATGTAGTTGTTCGTGTTTTTTTTTGTATCGTGTTCCTAACTGTGTATGTGTGGGGGGTGGTGGTGGGGGGGGGGAAACTTTACAATCTCTTCCCTGCACGGGAGACCCGACTTTTTTCCCTGTCGGGTCTCCGTTGTCGTTTTGGGCCGAGCACAGCGGAGCGGCCTCCGACCGGGATGAGCTGCGGACTCACCATCGTGGGGCTGGCCGGCCTCGGAGCGGTGGTGGCTCGCCGGTGCAGCCCGACTCCGGGCTCCGGAACTCCGCGTGGGGAGCGGTGGTGGCTCGCCGCTGCGGCCCGACTCCCGACTCCCGACTCCGGGTGGACTGTATATCGGGAGCTCGCGGGTCCGGGTGAGAGACCGGTCTCCGGAGCTCCCGCAACACATCTTCTCCGGCCCGTGTCGCGGGGTTGGAGCGACCCGGAGCGGGGCCGTACATCGCCCGGCGCGGCTTCGGTGTCCGCGGGACATTCCAGCGGGACATTCCAGCGCCCGCCGGGGGCTCCAACGCTGTGACTCTGACTTTGGGCCTAGAGCGGGGCCGTACATCACCCGGCCCGGGCCTGGGACTTGGCACCGCCCGCCTGCAGCTTCGACCTCAGGAGAGAAATGGTGCGGGGGAGAGAGAAGACTTTGCCTTCCATCACAGTGAGGAGGAGATCCACTGTGATGGATGTTTGTGTCAATTGAATTGTTTGTGTGTTTTTTAATGAATTGTTCTGGTTGTAGAAACGGAGTTTCGTTCGAGCCTCTCTGAGGTTCGAATGACAAGCAATAAAATAAAATCAAATCAAATCAAATATCTCTCCCTCCTAACCCCATTCTCCTGCCTTCTCCCCATAACCCCTGACACTGTAATAACCAATTTTACTTTAGAACCATCTGCAAACTTGCTAATCATGCCGTGTATGTTCTCAAGATGAATATATGGTAATAAAGTTAAAATGAAAAGAATCAGGCCATGTTGACCATATGCGTCGGTCCACATGACAATAAACTAAACTCTCCCTAGAAAAATAAATAAGTTCAGCAAGCATTAAGAAATTGCAACGAATTGTGGTTGCAGCCCAGCTTTCACCCTTACACAACGCTGAACCTCAGCAGTGAAATCTGCACCCTGTTAGTTAGTGGTGGATCATAAATGGCACCAGTACCCTGTAATTGTTATATGTTATATATGTTACCCACAACCCCACAAACGATAACATCTTTAAAATATGCCCAATAAAAAATATTATTATATTATTATTAACATGATCACCTAATTTCTATATTCAATACTCTGACTGATAAAGGCCAATGTGCCTAAAGCTTTTTTGACCATCTTATCTACCTATGATCCCACTTTCGATGGAATAAGTTCCTGTACTGAAAGATCCCTCTGCTCTACAACACTACCCAGAGGCCTACCATTCACTGTGTAGGGCCTGCCCATATTAGATTTCCCAAAATGTAACACCTCACATTTCTCTGTATTAAATTCCATCAACCATTCCACAGCCCACCTGGCCAATCGATCCAGATCCTGCTGCAATTGTTCACAATCATCTGCAAAACTATCCACTTTTGTATCATCAGCAAACTTGCTAATGTTGCCCTGTATGTTCTCATCCAAATCATTGATGTAGATGAGAAACAGTAACGGGCCCAGCACCGAACCCTGAAGCACATCACTAGTAACAGGTCTCCAGTCCAAGACGCAACCTTCCACAATCACCCTCTGCTTCCTTCCTTGAAGCCAATTTTCTATCCATTCAGCTATCTTTCCTTGGATGTCATATGTACTGACAGTGGAACCATTACATTTTTACAGTGCAGATTTACAGGCCTATTAACCCAATATAAATAGATACCATGCAATAAACAAAAATTCAATAAATTAATAACACCAATATTATTGCATAAAAGCCCTGCAAGTGCATAAAATGATATAGCATTTTTTGAGGATGTAACTAGTAGAGTGGATAAGGAAGAACCAGTGGATGTGTTATATCTGGACTTTCAGAAGGCTTTCGACAAGGTCCCACATAAGAGATTAGCATACAAACTTAAAGCACACGGTATTGGGGGTTCAGTATCGATGTGGATAGAGAACTGGCTGGCAGACAGGAAGCAAAGATACTGAGTTGGATAATCAGCCATGATCATATTGAATGGCTGTGCAGGCTCGAAGGATGCTCTAATTTTGCCCACTAATCTCCTGAGTGGGGTCTTATCAAAGGTTTTCTGAAAGTCCAGATCACTACATCCAGTGGCTCTCCTTCATCCATTTAATTGTCACATCCTCAAAAAATTCCAGAAGATTAGTCAAGCTGGATTTCTCCTTCATAAATCAATGTTGATTTAGACCAATCCTTTTCGGCCATCCAAATTTGCCATTATTACTTCCTTAATAATTGACTCCAGCATCTTCCCCACCAGTGATGTCAGACTAACTGGTCTATAATTCCCTGTCATCCCAACTTATCCAGAAATAGTAACGTTTGCAGCAATGATAGTAACAGCCATACCACCCACTCAGGTCAACGTGGAGAGACTGTTCTCTGCACTGAAAATAATTAAATTAGATTTAAGGGTTTAAATGAAACAGGATCTGGCAGAAGCAAATCTGTTCCAAAGCACGTTATTAATAAATTTTAGATATGTACTTTTGTAGCAACCTTAACTACCTGCCATTCGGAAGTGGCGGGGCTGCCCAAGCATTTGCGGCTTGCCTGCAGTCCGTCTGTCTTTATCTTTTTTTTTTGTTTTCTTTTGTCTTGGACGTATGTTTTAGTTTATTTTTAGTTGTGTATGTGTGGGGGGGGCGAGGAAAACTTGTTTTAGTCTCTTCCTTTTGGGGGATGCGACCTTTTCTTTGTCGTATCTCCGTCTACGTCTGCGCTGAGGCCTAATCATGGAGCTGGCGGCCTCAAACTGGGGCCAACCTTGAGGCTCCGGAGGCAGAGCCAGGACGCGCCATTGCGAAACTTCGGGGCTGTGGCGGCGCTGCAGCAGCCCGACTTTGGAGCCTCGGAGGCTTCGGCCGCGGGCCCAGTGGATGACAACATCGGGAGCTCGCAGGTCCCAGGTTGGTGACCGATTCTCCAGAGCTCCCGCAACAACAGCTTCATCTGCTGGACTGGAGGGTGGCAGCTTCGTCCACCTCAGGCCGCGGAGTTTGAACTGGCCCGTTAGCAAAGCTCGGATTTGGCCATGGGACGTACCATCACCCGGCGGGGGACCCAACATCGAAAGCCTGGATGGCCTCAACGCAGAGGGAGAACAATGAAGGAAGATACAAGGATTTTAAGACTTTTGCCTTCCATCACAGTGAGGAGTGCCTGGTAGACTCACTGTGGTGGATGTTAAACTGTGTTAATTGTGTGTTTTGTTATTTTGTTCTCTGTCATGAGTGCAGGGTATGTAATTTTGTTCAAACTAACATGTTTGAATGACAATAAAAAATACTTTATACTTTGCATTTACTTTTAATTTCTATTGCAATTTCTATTGAGATTTTTTTTGTCATAATTTAGCCATTTAGCTCATACCAGTGACCTTAGTTTAATAAATTTTGGAGTAATGGTTTTATAATTTTTATTTAATTCAATGGAATTTTAATTTTGTCATAGTCCTTTCTGTAATTTTTATTTCTATTTGCGTAATGAATTATGGGTTTTATTTCAAGAATAAACTTTTTTTTTTAATGGCATGTAACAAAGGTAATGCCACTGTGGTGATGGGGGATTTCAATATGCAGGTAGACTGGGAAAATCAGGTTGGTTCAGGACCCCAAGAAAGAGAGTTTGTAGCCTCCGAGATGGATTCTTAGAGCAGCTTGCAATGGAGCCGACCAGAGAAAAAGCAATTCTGGATTTAGTGTTGTCAAATGAACCAGATATGATAAGAGAACTCGAGGTAAAGGAACCGTTTGGAGGTAGTGATCATAATATGATTAGTTTTAATCTGCAATTTGAGAAGGAGAAGGTTAAATCAGAAGTGTCAGTGATGCAGTTGAACAAAGGGGACTATGAAGGCATGAGAGGGGAGCTGGCCAAGGTAGACTGGAAGGCGATCCTAGCAGGAATGACGGTGGAACAGCAATGGCAGGAATTTCTGGGCATAATCCGGAAGACGCAGGATCATTTCATTCCAAAAAGGAAGAAAGATTCTAAGGGGAGTAGGAGGCAACCGTGGCTGACAAGAGAAGTTAGGGATAGAATAAAACTAAAAGAAAGGTGTATAACACAGCAAAGAGTAGCCGGAAGCCAGAGGATTGGGAAACTTTCATAGGACAACAGAAGGAAACAAAACAGGCAATATGGGCAAAAAAGATGAAGTACGAAGGGAAGCTGGTCAGGAATATAAAGAAGGACAGTAAAGCTTCTTTAGATATGTTAAGGGAAAAAGAGTAGCAAAGTCAAATGTGGGTCCCTTGAAGGCAGACACGGGTGAAATTATTATGGGCAATAAGGAAATGGCAGAAGAGTTGAATAGGTACTTCAGATCTGTCTTCATTAAGGAAGACACAAACAATCTCCCAGATGTACTGGAGGACAGAGGATCTAAGGGGTAGAGGAACTGAAAGAAATTTGCATTAGGCGAGAAATAGTATTGGGTAGGCTAATGGGACTGAAGGATGATAAATCCCCTGGACCTGATGGTCTGCATCCCAGGATCCTCAGGGAGGTGGCTCTAGAAATAGTGGACGCATTGGTGATCATTTTCCAATGTTCAATAGATTCAGGATCAGTTCCTGTGGATAGAAGGATAGCTAATGTTATCCCACTTTTCAAGGAAGGAGCGAGAGAGAAAACGGGGAATTACAAACAAGTTAGCCTGACTTCAGTGGTGGGAAAGATGCTGAAGTCAATTATTAATGAGGTAATAATGCGGCATTTGGATAGCAGTAAAAGGATTAGTCCAAGTCAACATGGATTTATGAAAGGGATATCATGCTTGACTAATCTTCTGGAATTTTTTGAGGATGTGACAAGTAAAATGGATGAAGGGGTGCCAGTGGATGTAGTGTAGCTAGACTTTCTGAAAGCCTTTGATAAGGTCCCGCACGGGAGACTGGTGACTAAAATTAGAGCACATGGTATTGGGGGTAGGGTGTTGACATGGATAGAAAATTGGTTGGCAGAACGGAAGCAAAGAGTAGGAGTGAACGGGTCCTTTTCAGAATGGCAGGCAGTGGCGAGTGAAGTGCCGCAAGGCTCGGTGTTGGGGCCGCAACTGTTTACCATATATATCAATGATTTGGAAGAGGGAATTAGGAGCAACATTAGCAAGTTTGCGGATGACACAAAGCTGGATGGCAGTGTGAGCTGTGAAGAGGATGTTAGGAGGTTGCAGGGTGACCTGGACAGGTTCAGATGTGTGGCAGATGCAGTATAATATAGATAAATGTGAGGTTATCCACTTTGGCAGCAAAAACAAGGGGGCAGATTATTATGTCAATGGGTACACAGAAATGCTGGAGAAACTCAGCGGGTGCAGCAGCATCTATGGAGCGAAGGAAACAGGCAACGTTTCGGGCCGAAACCATTATCTCAATGGGGTTAGGTTAGGTAAGGGGGAGGTGCAGCGAGACCTGGGCGTCCTTATACACCGTTCACTGAAAGTTGGCTTACAGGTACAGCAGCCAGTGAAGAAAGCTAATGGAGTGTTGGTCTTCATAACAAGAGGATTTCAGTATACATAGAAACATAGAAAATAGGTGCAGGAGGAGGCAATTTGTCCCTTCGAGCCAACACCGCCATTCATGGTGATCATGGCTGATCGTCCCTTATCAATAACCCGTGCCTGCCTTCTCCCCATATCCCTTGACTCCACTAGCCCCTAGAGCTCTATCTAACTCTCTCTTAAATCCATCCGAATGGCCTCCTCCTGCACCTATTTTCTATGTTTCTAAAAAGCCACAATAGCACAGCTACAACCATTAGACTCAAAACTTTATGGACATGGAATTAAAAGGCAGGTTGATGATTCATGTGGTTCTTATGAAATGTCATCTTGTGTATTTGTCATCACAGCAGATTTAGAATTATTATTATACCTAGGGGTTGGGGTCGGAGGTTTTGGGTCCCACCACAGCCCTGTTTATAGGTATGATACAAAACTTACCTTGAGCAGCGCTGCAGCTCTGCCGCTCCCCGTGTGAGCGACTTTGGTGCCTTTCAGAGGGGGGCGGGCTTAAAGTGCCGTTTTTCTGCAGACTGGGCAAATCGATCCATGTCGGGCAATTTCGTTGCGGAAGAAAAATCGCTCCGACATTTCATTAATTAACGTATTTTTAAATTACGCTAGATTATTTATTATCTAGAGTAATTTAAAAATCACCTTCAAAAGCCGTGAGCGCCGATAACGGGAAGGATTTTGCGTAGGGGAGAAAAAAATATACAGTTTATTTTTATATTAAAAGTTGTTTTTTTATGGAGGCTTTAATAATATTTTCATGTTGCAAAATGGGGTCCAAAAAAATGTATGAACCGGCTGTATTTTTCATACTGACTTCACCGCAAACCGCAACGTTCCAATCCACTGCATTCCACTAAAACCCACTCGCTAGTTGATTTACATGGCCATTAATTTACAGGCATTAAACACTAAATTCCTACCATTTGGCCCAGAAATTCATGAAAATGAGATTTAAAAATTATGTTATATTGTGGATTATTATGTGAATGTTATTTGGACACTTAGGCAATTTAAAAAAAAGTTTATCTTTTCTTAAGAAATGGATAGATGTTTAGATCTACTCATTGCATTTTGTAATTAGCTACAATTAGATAACTAACTAATTATATGCTTTAATTTCAGGTCATCCAAGTAAGATTGTTTCATATGTGTTTCAGAATGCTTCAATCTATAATAACTGGAAATTTTATTGAGTTCTCTTAATTTTTAACAAAGTTATGGGCTTTTAACGGTTCTAGATCACAGCTTTTGAGTTAAGTAGGTATGTTGCAAAACTTACTTTGAGCAGCGCTGCAGTTCTGCCGCTCCCCGTGTGCACGACTTTGGCGACTTTTAGAGGGGGGGGGCGGGCTTAAAGTGCCGTTTTTCAACAGACCAGGAAAATCGATCAATGTCGGGCGATTTCGTTGCGGAAGAAAAATCGCTCCGACATTTCATGAATGAAGGTATTTTTAAATTACTCTAAATTATTTATTAACTAGAGTAATTTAAAAATCACCTTCAAAAGCCGTGAGCACCGCAAACCGGAAGGATTTTGCGTAGGGGAGAAGAAAAGGTAAATAGTTTATTTTTATATTAAAAGTTGTTTTTTTCGGGAGGCTTTAATAATATTTTTATGTTGCGAAATGGGGTCCCAAAAAATGTATGAACAAACAATATTTTTCCTCCCGACTTCACCGCTAACCGCAATGTTCCAATCCACCGCATTCCACTAAAACCAACTCGCTAGTTGATTTAAATGGCCATTAATTTACAGGTATCAAACACAAAATTCCTTCCATTTGGCCCAGAAATTCATGAAAATGAGATTTAAAAATTATGTTATATTGTGGATTATTGTGTGAATGTTATTTGGACACTTAGGCAATTTAAAAAAAGTTTATCTTTTCTTAAGAAATGGATACCCCCCAGTAGAGCAGTGTACTGTACTGCATGTCAGATGTGGGAGGTCATGGTGTCGGATGGCCCTCTTGACGTCCACATCTGCATCAGGTGCAGAGAGATGGGGCTCCAAAGGGACCGTATTAGGATCCTGGAGCAGCAGCTCGATGACCTCTGCCTGGTCAGGGAGAGTGAAAAGGTGATAGAGGAGAGTTATAGGGAGGTGGTCACTCCAAAACCACAGGAGAGAGACATGTGGGTCACGCTAAGGAAGGGCAAGGGACAGAGGCATGAACGAGTGAGTACTCCAATGTCAGTACACCTGGCAAATAAGTACTCCTGTTTGAGTACGGATGGGGGTGACAGCCTACCCGGGGGTAGCGACAGCGGACGGGCCTTCAGCACAGAGACCGGCCCTGTTGCTCCGAAAGGTAGGGAATAAAAGAGGAGGGCAATAGTAATCGGGGACTCTATTGTTAGGGGGTCGGATAGGCGATTCTGTGGACGCAGTCGGGAGACCAGGATGGTGGTCTGCCTCCCTGGTGCCAAGGTCTTGGATGTGTCTAAACGTGTCCAAGATATCCTCAAATCAGAGGGAGAGGAGCCTGAGGTCGTGGTACATATAGGTACCAATGACATAGGTAAAAAAAGGGAAGAGGTCCTGAAGGGAGGATTTAAGGACTTGGGAGGAGAGTTGAGGAAAAGGACCAAAAAGGTAACAATCTCAGGATTACTGCCTGTGCCACGTGACAGTGAGAGTAGAAATGGAGGAAGGTGGAGGATGAATGCTTGGCTGAAAGACTGGTGCAGAGGGCAGGGATTCAAGTTTCTGGATCATTGGGACTTCTTTTGGGGTAGGTGGGACCTGTACAGAAAGGATGGGTTGCACTTGAACCCGAAGGGGACCAATATCCTGGCGGGGAAATTTGCAAAGGCCACTGCGGAGACTTTAAACTAGAATGGTTGGGGCGAGGGATGCAAATAGAAAAAGCTAGTAGACAGAATGGGAGGCAGGAAGCAGAAAAGGGAAGCACTCGGACGCAAGAGGAGAAAGAAAAAAAAGGAAATAAACAGAGAATAAGAGATGGGGGGTTTCTTAAATGTGCATATTTTAATGCTAGGAGCATTGTAAGAAAGGTGGATGAGCTTAGAGTCTGGATAGACACCTGGAAGTATGATGTTGTGGCGATCAGTGAAACATGGTTGCAGGAGGGCTGTGATTGGAAACTAAATATTCCAGGATTTCGTTGCTTCAGGTGTGATAGAATTGGAGGGGCAAGAGGTGGAGGTGTTGCATTGCTAGTCAGGGAAGATATTACAGCAGTGCTTTGGCAGGATAGATTGGAGGGCTCATCTAGGGAGGCTATTTGGGTGGAACTTTGAAGTGGGAAAGGTGTAACAACACTTATAGGGGTATATTATAGACCACCAAATGGGGAACGAGAATTGGAAGAGCAAATATGTAAAGAGATAGCAGATATTAGTAGTAAGCACAAGGTAGTGATTGTGGGAGATTTCAACTTTCCACACATAGACTGGGAAACACATTCTGTAAATGGGCTGGATGGTTTGGAGTTTGTAAAATGTGTGCAGGATAGTTTTTTGCAGCAATACATAGGGGTGCCTACTAGAGGAAGGGCAGTGCTGGACCCCCTGTTTGGAAATGAGACGGGACAGGTGGCGGAGTATGCGTTGGGGAGCACTTCGGGTCCAGTAATCACAATACCATTAGTTTCAATATAATTATGGAGAAGGACAGAACTGGGCCTAGGGTTGAGATTTTTGATTGGAGAAAGGCTAACTTTAACGAGATGGGAGATGATTTAAAAGGAGTGAACTGGGACATTTTGTTTTATGGGAAAGATGTAGAGGAGAAATGGACGACATTTAAAGGGGAAATTTTAAGAGTACAGAATCTTTATGTTCCTGTTCGGTTGAAAGGAACCAGTAAAAATTGGAAAGAGTCCTGGTTTTCAAGGGAAATTGGACATCTTGTTCGGAAAAAGAGGGAGATCTACAATAATTATAGGCAGCATGAAGTAAATGAGGTGCTTGAGGAGTATAAGGAAGGTAAAAAGAATCTTAAGAAAGAAATTAGAAAAGCTAAAAGAAGATATGAGGTTGCTTTGGCAAGTAAGGTGAAAGTAAATCCAAAGGGTTTCTACAGCTATATTAATAGCAAAAGGATAACAAGGAATAAAATTGGTCCATTGGAGAGACCGAGTGGGCAGCTATCTGCAGAGCCAAAAGAGATGGGGGAGATATTGAACAATTTATTTTCTTCGGTATTCACCAAGGAGAAGGATATTGAATTATGTGAGGTAAGGGAAACTAGTAGAGTAGCTATGGATACTATGAGTTTCAAAGTAAAAGAAGTACTGACACTTTTGAAAAATATAAAAGTGGATAAGTCTCCAGGTCCTGACAGGATATTCCCTAGGACATTGAGGGAAGTTAGTGTAGAAATAGCCGGGGCTATGACAGAAATATTTCAAATGTCATTAGAAACGGGAATAGTCCCCGAGGATTGGCGTACTGCGCATGTTGTTCCATTGTTTAAAAAGGTTTCTAAGAGTAAACCTAGCAATTATAGACCGGTTAGTTTGACTTCATTGGTGGGCAAATTAATGGAAAAGATACTTAGAGATAATATATATAAGTATCTGGATAAACAGGGTCTAATTAGGAACAGTCAACATGGATTTATGCCTGGAAGGTCATGTTTGACTAATCTTCTTGAATTTTTTGAAGAGGTTACTGGGGAAATTGACGAGGGTAAAGCAATGGATGTTGTCTATATGGACTTCAGTAAGGCCTTTGACAAGGTTCCTCATGGAAGGTTGGTTAAGAAGGTTCAACTGTTGGGTATAAATGCAGGAATAGCAAGATTCAACAGTGGCTGAATGGGAGAAGCCAGAGGGTAATGGTGGATGGCTGTTTGTCGGGTTGGAGGCAGGTGACTAGTGGGGTGCCTCAGGGATCTGTGTTGGGTCCTTTGTTGTTTGTCATGTACATCAATGATCTGGATGAAGGGGTGGTAAATTGGATTAGTAAGTATGCAGATGATACCAAGATAGTGGGTGTTGTGGATAATGAGGAGGATTTCCAAAGTCTACAGAATGATTTAGGCCAGTTGGAAAAATGGGCTGAAAGATGGCAGATGGAGTTTAATGCTGATAAATGTGAGGTGCTACACCTTGGCAGGACAAATCAAAATAGGACGTACATTGTAAACGGTAGGGAATTGAAGAATACAGTTGAACAGAGGGATCTGGGAATAACCGTGCATAGTTCCTTGAAGGTGGAATCTCATATAGATAGGGTGGTAAAGAAAGCTTTTGGTATGCTAGCCTTTATAAATCAGAGCATTGAGTATAGAAGCTGGGATGTAATGTTAAAATTGTACAAGGCATTGGTGAGACCAAATCTGGAGTATGGTGTACAATTTTGGTCGCCCAATTATAGGAAGGATGTCAACAAAATAGAGAGGGTACAGAGGCGATTTACTAGAATGTTGCCTGGGTTTCAACAGCTAAGTTACAGAGATAGGTTGAATAAGTTAGGTCTTTATTCTCTGGAGTGCAGAAGGTTAAGGGGGGACTTGATAGAGGTCTTTAAAATGATGAGAGGGATAGACAGAGTTGATGTGGACAAGCTTTTCCCTTTGAGAATAGGGAAGATTCAAACAAGAGGACATGACTTTAGAATTAAGGGACAGAGGTTTAGGGGTAACATGAGGGGGAACTTCTTTACTCAGAGAGTGGTAGCGGTGTGGAATGAGCTTCCAGTGGAAGTGGTAGCGGCAGGTTCGTTGGTATCATTTAAAAATAAATTGGATAGGCATATGGATGAGAAGGGTATGGAGGGTTATGGTATGAGTGCAGGCAGGTGGGACTAAGGGAAAAAAGTTGTTCGGCACGGACTTGAAGGGCCAAGATGGCCTGTTTCTGTGCTGTAATTGTTATATGGTTATATGGATAGATGTTTAGATCTACTCATTGAATTTTGCAATTAGCTACAATTAGATAACTAACTAATTATATGCTTTAATTTCAGGTCATCCAAGTAAGATTGTTTCATATTTGTTTCAGAATGCTTCAATCTATAATAACTGAAAATTTCATTGAGTTCTCTTAATTTTTAAGAAAGTTATGGGCTTTTAACTTTTCCAGATCACAGCTTTTGAGTTAAGTCAATTGAAAGGCAATGGGGAGCAAGATGCTAATTTCCGAGTATGAAAACGGCCATAACTTTCTTAATACTGAAGATATGAAAGTAAATTAGGTGTCAAATTAAACTTCTTTTTATGCTTTATCTGATGGGATAAATTGCAGACTTGATTTTTAAAATCTCAAAATGTTGTAACATTGCCAGTTTATTCCGCTCCCCTGTGCGTTTATAACATTATTTACCTCAGTTTTTCCCCAGACTGGGTTTATTCCCCCAGTCGTGTAGTTTATTTGGTGATTTATTGATTATTGACAGAGAGGGGGGGGGGGGGGGGGAGCCAGAGAGAGGGAGATGTGTATAACGTGTTTTATCTCAGGACGCTGCTCCAGACGGTGAGTTTATATTATTTCCCCCAGACGTGTAGTATATGTGGAGATTTACCTCGGGTCTCCCCCAGACCGGGTTTATTTCGCTCGGTTTATAACGAGTTTTGCCCCAGTTTTCCCCACAGACGTGTACTTTATGTGGTGATTTACCTCAGTTCTCCCCCCATATTGACCCTATCCCGCTGCCCTGCTGATTTATAACATTATTTACCTCAGGTCGGCAGCGACGCCACCAACTGCCGCTTCTCCGCCGCCATTTTCATCCGGTCGATCCGGACTCGGCCCGGGGCGGGACCGGAACTGGCGGGTGGCCATCTTGGTGAGGACAGGTGAGGTCGGCACCGCTGATTGGTCGGCAGCCATCTTTGTGAGGGTTTGAAGGCGGCCATCTTGTTAGGGTCTCGCTGTTCATAACGCCATCTTGAAAAGGTACCAATGGCCCACTCAATTGTGGTCCATTCTCCCCTCTAAACCTGTCTTGTCCACGCACCTGTCCAAAGTCTTAGTTTCCAACCTTTCACCTGTTGTGGCCATTTGACTTATTTTGTGTGTCATTTATTATGGCATGTGCCTTTAAATTTTAGACTGTCCGTTAATATGTGGGTGGCATTTATTACATTTTCAAGGCATGTTTGGAGCTGGGTTTCTTGCACAGAAGCTTAGTTTTTAGTTTAGTTTTGAACTCACATGGGGAAGGCTTACCCTTTGACCATGTGACGTTTAAACGAGATACGGGGAGTTTTCTAATGTTTAAGCGATATGCTGGAGTTTGACGAAGACTAGAGTGCACGGGTCGCGATATAAGGTCGGATGTACATCATATTGTTTTTCTTCAACAATAAAGAAACTATTAATCAAAAGACTGTGTGATGAAGATTTATCTGTGAAGAACCTCTGAAGGGCTCACATGGGTATTACGACATTCTCCTTAACCATATAGTTTACTTAGTGGCTAGAGGGAGTAATCTCTTGAACGATATAAAAATCTGCCGCTACATCGCCCACCAGTGTAGGAAGTGACTGCATATGCTGGTTTAAACTGAAGATAGACACAATGTGCTGGAGTAACTGGGCGGGACGGGCAGCATCTCTGGAGAGAAGGAAATAGGCGACGTTTCAGGATCAGCAGAGGGATCCAGGAGCGGCCAATGGGACCGCGTCCCACCTCCCCGTTTCACTGGCAGTGCCAACGGCGAATGGGAGCAGGTCCCGCCTCCCCGGTCTGACGTCACAAAGTACCAGGTCCATCCCCCTCCTTGCGTCTGCCTCCCCGTCTCCTATGCTGGAGTTACTCAGCAGGTAAGGCAGCATCTATGGAGAGAAGGAATAGGTGACGATTTGAAAGATAAATCTTCATAACACAGTCTCTTGATTAATAGTTTCTTTATTGTCGAAGCAAAACTGTAAGATATTCACCCAACCTTCTTCTTTGACTTGTACATTTTAATCTTAGTCAAACTCCGTATGTCTCCGCATGGTCGAAAGATATTCCTTCTCACCATGCTTCCTCTGAACTAACTAAAAAGCTAACAGCTTCTGCGCAAGAATCCCAGAGGCAAGCACGGCTCCGACTACGTAATATATCCCACACACATAATTACAGGCAGACAAAATTTAAAGGCAAATGCTATAATTTATGACTCACAAAATTATGCCAAATGGCCACTACAGTGATAGTCCCACATAGGAGATTAGGGCACATGATATTGGGGGTAGAGCGCTGACATCAGGCACGTGCCGTCAGGGTAGGCAAGGTAGGCACTGCCTACCCTGACTAAAATTATAACATAGTAATTACTAAATATAAATAATAAAGGCATGGGAGAATTATGCCTATGTAAGAGACCGATCTCTTAGGTAGGCATAATTCTCCGTGCCTTTCATCCGCAGCGCTTGTAACATGTGAAGGTCTGTGCAGCCCACATGCCGTCAGCGCTGCCTGAAGCCGTCAATTTCAAGCGAGGCTGAAGGCAGCAGAAATTCTGCCTTTGCAGCACTGTGCAGGCGCAGCAGCCTACTGCGCCTCCGCAGTGCTAGTTTCTTGGCGGGGTTTTCAAATATGGATTGGCGATATTTTAAGCATATGTTAGGAAACAGGGAGAGAAGAATGGAGCTTGTGTACCGATAATGTGGTAAGTACATTTTGTGTTTATGTTTTTAAATACCATATTTCCCGGGGTGTGGGGAGCGCTCCTTTCAGAGCATGTTGTGAAGGAGGGGTCGGGATGCCACTTGCGACGCTCCTTGCACGGAGCGTAACCTCTCTCCTGCCGCTCGCTGGCCTCACTCATGTCCCACAAATCCTTAAATTCCGACAGCGCGATTGAGGATACTCGGCTGTGGGAATTTAAGGATTTGCAGGAAGCCGCTGACATGAGCGAGCGACAGGTGAGAGTTGTTCAGACGGAGAGCGCTGCCAGAGGTGAGCGGGCCGGCAGAAGGCGTTGAAGTGGTGGACAGTTTGACTGTCGGGTCCCAGCGACTGCTCACAGCTCCCCGAGCTGCTTCTATCCCCGGCTACAATGTGGTGGCTCCATGCCTGGAGCGCCGCAGCAGCAGTAAGTGAGTGAGTTACTGGCATTATCCGCGACCCCCTCATTTTCAACAGTCCTGCTCTCTCCGAAACTTTACCTCTGGCACAGACTCCCCATACACTGTGAAAGGAACTGTCCCCCCAATTGGTCCCTTGAACAAGTGTTGTCTCGATCCGCAATAACCAACCCTACCTCCCGGTGGCTCAGCACTTCAACTCTCCCTCCCATTCCGTATCCGACCTCTCGGTCCTGGGCCTCCTCCACGGCCAGAGTGAGCAACACCGCAAGTTGGAGGAACAGCACCTCATATTCCGCTTGGGGAGTCTGCATCCTCTGGACTTAAACATTAAATTTTCTCAATTCTGTTAACCCAGACTGCCCCCTACCCACCCCACCTCTCCCTCAGCCCTCGGGCCCTGACATTCCTTCTCCATCTCCCCCCCCCCCCCCCACCCCAGTCGCACTAGCTTCTCATTTTCACACCACAAACAGCTTACAATGGCCTGTTTCCTTATCATCAATACTTTTTTGCATATCTTTCATTCATTGTTCTTTATCTCTCCACATCACTGTTTATATCTCTCGTTTCCCTGATCCCTGACCAGTCTGAAGAAGGGTCTCGACCCGAAATGTCGCCTATCTCCTTCGCTCCTTAGATGCTGCTGCACCCGCTGAGTTTCTCCAGCTTTTTGTGTAACCCTTGTCATTCAATAAGATGACAACTGATTCAACTTTTCCCTGTGTGCTTCCGTTTTTCCCACCATCTCTCCACCTGCCATCACCCTTCACCCACCCCCCCCCCCTCCCCCCTCCCCCTTCAGTAATTCAGAATCAAGGAGACTAGGAAGCCTTGGGCAAATTGACTTGTTACTGTTTTTATTTTTACGGAGAGAACAATCTACGCATGCGCAGTTTTTATTTTTAACCGACTGACTGCCTACCCTGAGTAATTACTCACGGCACGTACCTGGCTGACATAGATAGAAAACTGGTTGGCAGACAGGAAACAAAGAGTAGGGATTAATGGGTCCCTTTCAGAATGGCGAGATCGATGCTGGGACCGCAGCTATTTACAACATATATCAATGATTTAGATGAGGGATAACAAGTAACATTAGTAAATTTGCATTTGACACAAACTGGGTGGCAGTGTGAACTGAGGAGGATGCCTGAGGATGCAGGGTGACATGGACAGGTTCAGTGAGATGAGGTTGGGTGGGGGCAGATGCATGGCAGATGCATTTTAATAATGGGAACTTTATTGTCATTCAGACCTATCGGTCTCAACGAAATTTCGTTGCCTTGCAGTCATACATATAATAAAATAACAAAACACACAATAAACACAAAATTAACAACCACCACAGTGAGTTCACCAGGCACTTCCTCACTGTGATGGAATGCAAAAATCTTCCCTTCTTGTTCTCCCTCTGCGCTGAGGCAATCCAGGCCTCCGATGTTGTGACCGCACCGGGTGATGGTAACTAAGTCCCGTGGCTGAACCCGAGCTCCGTGAACAGGCTGGCTCAACTCCGCAGCCCGGGGCGGTCGAAGCTGCCGCCCTCCAGTTCAGCGGACGAAGCTGTTGCCGCGGGAGCTCCGGAAAAACAGGTCACCAACCTGTGACCTGCGAGCTCCCGACGATGTCGTCCACTGGGCCCGCGGCCGAACCTCCGAAGTCGCTGCCGCCACCACCGGAAAGCCGCCACAGCTCCGAGTCGGGCCACCGGAATGCTGGAATGATTGAACCCGCCACAGCCCCGAAGTCGGCCAGCCTCGTGCTGGTAAGTCCTGGCTGGCTCTGCCTCCGGAGCCTCAAGGTCAGCCGCAGTTGGGGGCCGCCAGCTCCGCCATTAGGCCTCGACGGAGACGGGGGATACGACAAGAAAAGTCGCGGCCCCCCGAAGGAAGAGACTAAAACACATTTCTCCCATCCCCCCCTCCACACACACACACACACACACACCCTAATAACTCAAATTAACAAGCTAAAACAGGACAAACAAAAAAAAGAAAAAACAGAGACTGCAGGCGAGCTGCAGCTGCCAAGGCAGCGCCGCCACTGCACTCCAACTCCAATGTGGATAAATCAGATACAGATACATTTCAGAGTCACGTGAGTGACTTCGTGAAGAACCCGCCAGCACGCATGCGCGACATATCGTCGCAACGCACGGCTCCCCACCAGCCCTTCATAAGGAGCCACTCAGGTAAGTGAAACTAACCTTAAGTTGGTTGGTTCCCGTTGGGAGGGTGTTTTCTTTCAGCAGGGACATGGACGGGAGAAACAAAGGCCGTAGGACGTCCGCTCGGAGTCGCCGGCCACCCATCCCGGAGCCCTCATCAACGGCTGCACCTGCGAGTCAGGCCGGGAAGAAGGCGAGGAAGTCGGGGAGCCCTGTCGCTACAGGGCCCGACCCGCCGATACACCGGAGCTCCAGTGACGATTCCGAGGAGCAGGATTTCGGTGTACCACCGGAGCAGGTAGACCCTGACTCCGTATCGAGGTCGCCAACGGGCTCGTTGGTCGACCTGGGCAAGGGCTCGCGTGCGACTGCACGGCCCTTCTCCCTGTGCCCTCGGAGGAGAGGGAGGGATGGAGCCCGTAAGCCTAGCCCTTTAGGGGCAAAGGCATCACCTGCCGCTAGAATGCGGACTGGTGAAATGGTGGGACTCAAGTCCACTGGGAGACCTGCAAGGACCAGTGTCGACTCCCCAACCACCAAGACCAGGAAGAGTCACTCGGGTGGAGTCCCGCCACGGTCACCGAGTCCCCCGTGGATGGGAGGACGGGACCGTACGTCGGCTAGGCCCAGGATTTGGGCAGCCGGCAAGCCCGCGCGGATGTCGGGTCACCACGCCGAGGCGTTGGGTGCCGACTCTCCACCACGTTTGCCCTCCGAGACAGCGGGATCGGGCTCCGCCAAAAGGAGGCGTTTGAGTGTACCCGCGCGGGAATCGCTCAGCTTTGCTGCGGCGGCTGGTAGCGACAACATCCGGCACCGGGTTCACCTCGACGAGGTGTGGGCCGATGAATGGAGCCTCAGCAGTTCCGCAGAACATGAGGACTCCGACCGCCCGAGTTCTAAGGGCGAGGTGCGTATTGACCGGATGGAGCGGATGTTGGAGCTCCTCCTGCAACAGAATCAACGGCAGGAAGCATCCAGCTCCAGAGGGCACAGGGAGATTTCACCATCGTCAGCAGGCAGCCTGAGGCAGCCAGAGGATGAGGACATTTTGGACCATACACCAGCTACATCGGAGGCCCCGCAGGAAGAACTCCTCGATGTAGCGGCAAAATTCGCATAATCAGAGACTTCGGGACTACCCCTCAACCCCAAACTGGCTGCCACCGTGGACTTCCTAACCAACCATCAGCTCCAGGAGGAGGTCCTATCGGAGGCCATAAACAGGCACAAGGCCCCAGCCAACTGCAACTCCCTCAACGTGCCCATTGTCAATACGCCAATCTGGGGCAACATCGGCACAGCAATCAGGACCCAGGAGATGAAGCTCCAGCGGATCCTGAAGCTGCTTACTGCTGGGATTACCGCGTTTGCGCGGTCAGTGGACGGGGAGGATCTAAGCACGGAGCAGGAGGATGCTCTGGCTCTACTGTGTGCCACACAGCATGAGATCAACGCCTTCCGGAAGAGCGTCATCCGACCCACGCTGAACCAGAAATTCGCGGGGTTGTGTAAAGCACCTCCTACGCCTCCACCCAGACAGTTGTTCGGGGAAGACCTCCCGAAGAGGGTCAAGGAGCTGGACGACCACGCCAAAACGGTGGGACTGATGCGGTCACAAATCTCGTCCAGGCAGGCAGCCAAGAAAGGGCCATTTTTCAGGCCACGAGGCCCTGCCACCAGACCGGCAAGAACCTACACTCCAGCTCCGCCTCAATTTCAACAGCCTCTGCAACCGCGGCCTTTTTTAGGACTAGGCCCCCAGCGGCCACCATGGAAGATACGGACGCCGCATCATCAGCCCAACCCAGCACCTCCACGTCCCGCCAAACATGTCAAGGACCGCCGGTAACCA
The DNA here is from genome assembly GCA_963514005.1 of Raja brachyura. The sequence goes on from OY740781.1 coordinate 267,333, forward strand.
TGGAGGTAAGGCGGTCTGGTTTTCATGCACCTGCGTGCTTAACTTCACATGTTGGTGGGCGACTACGGTTCTCCACGGTGGCATGGGAAACTATCACTTCTGATGAGTTTATCTTACAAAGTATTCAAGGCCATGAGATTGAATTCATCAATGGCAACATCCCTCCATCCCAGCATATGCCAGATCGGAAATTTACGCTGTCTAGCAACGAAATGGCAGCAGGCTATGCTGAAATCTTAAGGTTACAAGAAAAAGGCGTGATAGAAAAAACTATACACAAACCAATTGAATTTGTATCCAACATATTCACTAGGCCCAAGAAGGATGGAGGATGTCGGGTTATTATTGATCTGACCCATTTGATTACCTTTGTAAAATATACTCATTTCAAAATGGACACGTTCGAAACAGCCAAGTCATTGATTTCTCATGGCTGCTTTATGGCATGCATTGATTTAAAAGATGCATACTATTCGGTATCCATTCGGAAACACCACAGGAAGTTCTTAAAATTTACCTGGATGGATCAGCTCTGGCAATACAGGGCTTTGCCAAATGGGCTTACCACAGCCCCTAGATTATTTACTAAATTACTCAAACCTATTCTGGCCATGCTACGGAGACAAAATCATATACTGATGGCCTATCTGGATGATATCTTAATTGTTGGAAACACCCTGGAATCAGCTGAACTGGCAGTTTCAGCCACCGTGGCAATTTTTCAGGAAATGGGGTTCATTATCCATCCAGATAAGTCAAAGTTCTGCCCTTCACAGGTCATGGATTATCTGGGGTTCAGGGTGGATTCCAATCGCATGAGGGCCACCATACCAGCTAACAAAGTTGGGGATGTCCCCCAAGTATGTGAAGATTTAGTCTGGGCCAGTATACCATCAATTAGACAAACTGCTAAGGTGATTGGCAAGATCGTAGCACTTTTTCCAGCTGCTCAATACGGACCTTTGCATTATCAAAATTTGCAGAGAGCCAAGATCTCAGCGTTAAAACTAAACGCTGGACATTTCGACAGACCAATGCAGCTGCCTCTTAAAGCTAAGATTGAGTTACAATGGTGGATGGACAATATTTGTGTCTCATTTAAACCCATCATTTTGCCCAATCCGATGGTATACTTACAAACAGACGCAAGCTCCCATAGCTGGGGAGCTAGGGACAACTACTCTAGTTGCGGGGGCAGATGGGACACCCTTGAATCTACTCTGTTATTGTCACAAGGGATAAACTATTTGGAGATGCTTGGAGCATTTCATGGACTTCAAGCTTATTGTTCTAATCTTACTGACGCTCATGTCCGTCTCCAAATAGACAATACCACTGCGGTGGCATATTTAAACCATATGGGCGGTACCAGGTCAATTTCATGTGATGAATTGGCAAATACAATTTGGCTCTGGTGTATTCAACGGAATATTTGGATTTCAGCTACCTATTTACCAGGTGAGCTCAATACTGTGGCGGACACCACGTCACGCAAATTTAATGACAACATCGAGTGGATGTTGAATCCTCAAATCTTCGCTAAAGTTACAGCCAAATTTGGTAAACCGGATATCGACCTCTTTGCGTCGCGGTTGAACCATCAGGTACCAACATACGTTTCGTGGGAACCAGATCCTGGGGCAATGGCGATGGATGCGTTCTCGCTGGACTGGGGGAAATGGTTCTTCTATGCATTTCCGCCATTTTGCCTCATCAGTCGGGTATTGCGGAAAATCCAGATGGATGCTGCCAAGGGCATTCTTATCATACCCGACTGGCCTACGCAGCCATGGTATCCGGTGGTCCTTGATATGATCAGTCAACCTTGGGTCCTCTTAGAGGGTTGCCCACAATTGGTAACTAACCCTGTGTCAGGGGAACCACATCCCTGCCACAGCTATCTAAACTTGTTGGCTTGCAGGTTCTGAACAGGCCATTACTGCGGTATGGCCTATCACCCAGAACCATGGATACCATCGGAGCGTCATGCCGGGAGTCTTCCAGGCGGCAATACCTCTCTCACATCCGGAAATGGGAAACCTACTGCGGCTGCTCCCACATTGCATATGACGCTGTAACCATAACTGACGTATTGGAATTCCTGGCGGGGTTGCACCATGATGAACACCTGAGCTACAGTGCCATCAACAGCGTCAGGAGTGCGCTGTCATTCTACCTCAATATTGAGGTAGGATCCAACAGGCTGGTGTCCAGACTCATGCGGGGAATATTCAATTCGAATCCGCCCAGACCACGCTATAATATCACCTGGGATATCGGGAAGGTATTAACCCTGCTCAGGACGTGGTCGCCCATGGAGGGGCTAGAGCTGGACAAACTCACCCTGAAGCTGGTGATGTTACTGGCACTGACTTCAGCACAGAGGGTACACACGCCACAAAATCCGGATCGACAGGATGATTTCTACCCCTGCAGAAGTAATCTTCTTCATAGACGAACTACTCAAGCAGCATAGACCTGGGTTCACAGGGCTGCAGCTGAAGTTCCCGGCATACCCCGCTGATGCAAGGCTGTGTTTAGCCGCCCATATCCATATGTGAGAGTGACGAGAAAACTGAGGGGAATGGAAAAATACTTGCTTATCACCCACAAGAAACCTCACCATAGAGTGACGGTCCAGACGATATCCAGGTGGCTCAGGATCGTCTTGGGTAAGTCAGGTATTGACACTAATGTCTTTAAATCCCATTCCTCCAGGGCTGCATCAACATCGGCGGCAAGGGTCATGGAGGTGCCCATGGACCATATTCTTGCCACAGCAGGATGGGCGAATGAAGCCATCTTCCAGCGGTTCTACAACAAACTTGTTGCCGCTCCTGTACAGTTCGCGGAGGCCGTGCTGAATGCAGGTCAAGAACGTGGAGATGAGCCCGAATGAGGGGTTTTTTCTTTGTTGTTAATAAATATTATTCTTGTTTTTCAGTACAAGCAGTCTGGAAAGTTGTTTACTCCCATCCATCCTTAATAGTGGTGTGTGACAGCATGGACGTGGTCCAGGGCATGGAATCACAGAGCTTTGAAGTCTTCACGAAGTCACTCACGTGACTCCGAAATGAAATAGTAAGATTAAACGAGAACTTACCAGTTCGAAGGTTGATCTTTATTTTAGGAGGAGTTGCGATGAGGGATTTCGTGCCCTCCGCTCCCAACCCTCGATCATAATCAACTGGTAATTAGAGTCTCTTCAATCTTACTATACCAAGTCATTTCTCTGTTGTTGTTTCTGTGATTCCACACCGCTACTTTGAAGAATGTCGCGCATGCGTGCTGGCGGGTTCTTCACGAAATCCCTCATCGCAACTCCTCATAAAATAAAGATCAACCTTCGAATTGGTAAGTTCTCATTTAATCTTACTATTTTATTTGTCACGTGTGCCAATTGGCACAGTGAAATGAAGTCACCATACAGCCATACAGGAAAAAAATAAAGAACACAACACAGAGTAGATAGAAATTCAACATAAAACATCCCCTCACAACAGGATCGAAATTTCCCACCGTGAGGGAAGGCACCAAAGTCAGTCTCTTCCCGATGTTCCCCAATGTTCACCCATGGTCAGGGCCTCCCAGAGCCCTCCGCTGTCGCCGCTCCGGGTGGACCGATGTTCAGGCCCGCTCCCCGGGGTGATGTAAGTCCGATGTCGGGGCTGGGGGACGTCCTCAGCGGCCTGGACCCTGAGTCCGCCCCCTCCTACCGGAATCTGCGGCTTCCAAAGACCGCAGGGCGGTTATCTACTTTGGTATGTGAGGTTATCTACACTAAATGTGAGGTTATCTACTTTGGTAGCAAAAACAGGAAGGCAGATTATTATCTGAATGGTGTCAAGTTGGGAAAAGAGGAAGTACAACGGGATCTGGGGGGTCCTTGTTAATCAGTCACTGAAAGTAAGCATGCAGGTAGAGCAGGCAGTGAAGAAAGTTAAATGGCATGTTGACCTTCATAACAGGAGGAGTTGAGTAAAGGAGCAAAGAGGTCCTTCTGCAGTTGTACAAGGTGCTAGTGAGACCACAGTGAGAGTATTGTGTGCAGTTTTGGTCTCCAAATTTGAGGAAGGACTTTCTTGCTATTGAGGGAGTGCAGCATAGGTTCACCAGGTTAATTCCCAGGATGGCAGGACTGTCATATGTTGATAGAATGGAGTGGCTGGGCTTGTATACTCTGGAATTTAGAAGAATGAGAGGGGATCTTATTGAAACATATAAGATTATTAAGGGTTTGGACACGCGGGAAGCAAGAAACATGTTTCCGATGTTGGGGGAGTCCAGAACCAGGGATCACAGTTTAAGAATAAGGGGTAATTTACTAGCATAACCATTGCAGCCGTGTACATCCCCCCCCCCCCCCCCCCCCCCTCCATGCAAACACTAAGGCCCTTTTCATTCCATCAGTGACTTGCAAACTACACACCCTGGGCATTTTAACCAGGCCAACATGAAGACAGTTCTCCCACATTACTACCAGCATGTGGACTTTGCAACCAGGGGAGTGAACACACTGGACATAGCCTTTTCAAACATCAAGAAGGCATTCAAGGTAATATCCCGCCCCCACCTTGGCTCCTCAGACCATATCTCTGTGATGCTAATTTCTGCATACAGGCCTCTGCTTACCAGAGAAAAACCTACAGTGAAGCAGGTTAGGGTCTGGCCAAAGGGAGCGATGACAGCATTACAGGACTGCTTTGAGTGCACGGACTGGGACATGTTCGAGAAGGCTGCAACTGACAATCAACACACAAAGGGTTACACAAAAAGCTGGAGAAACTCAGCGGGTGCAGCAGCATCTAAGGAGCGAAGGAGATAGGCGACGTTTCGGGTCGAGACCCTTCTTCAGTCTGAAGAAGGGTCTCGACCCGAAACGTCGCCTATCTCCTTCGCTCCTTAGATGCTGCTGCACCCGCTGAGTTTCTCCAGCTTTTTGTGTAACCCTCGATTCTCCAGCATCTGCAGTTCCTTCTTTAATCAACACACCAACCTGGAGGAGTATGCTGCGTCTGTCTGCTTATATGGAAAAGTGCATGAACAATAGACAATAGAGCTCTAGGGGCTAGTGGAGTGAAGGGATATGGGGAGAAGGCAGGCACGGGATATTGATAGCGGACGATCAGCCATGATCACAATGAATGGCGGTGCTGGCTCGAATGATCCAATGGCCTCCTCCTGCACCTATTTTCTATGTTTCTATGTTTCTAATAGGTGCAGTAGGCCATTTGGCCCTTTGAGCCAGCACCGCCATTCAATGTGATCATCCCCAATCAGTACCCCGTTCCTGCCTTCTCCCCATATCCTTTGACTCCACTATTTTTAAGAGCCCTGTCTAGCTCTCTCTTGAAACCATCTAGAGAACCCGCCTCCAATGCCCTCTGAGGCAGAGAATTCCACAGACTCACCACTCTCTGTGAGGAAAAAGTGTTTCCTCGTCTCTGTTCTAAATGGCTTACTCCGTATTCTTAAGGATATCTGTGTCACCAAGACCAACACTAAACGGGCCAACCAGAAACCCTGGATGACCCCCGGGGTACGTGGAATGCTGAGAGCATGAAATGCCGCATTCAAATCCGGTAACTTGGTGGCACTCAGATCCGCAAGAGCCAACCTGACCCGAGTCATCAGGCTGGCAAAGCATGCCCATGGTCAGAAAATCCAGAGCTTCTTTCATGACCCCATGATCAACAGGCACATGTGGCAGGGAATAAAAACCATCACGGACTATACGACAGCTCCACCACCCTATGAAGACAACATAAACATCTTCAATCAACTTAATAAATATTTTGGACGGTTCGACGCATTCAACAACACACCTGCGAGAAAAGGTATTCCTCACTATGATGAACAGACACTCATTCTTGACACAGTGGATGTCCGGAGGACCCTAACAGGAGTGAACACACGGAAGGCGGCAGGCCCTGAAAACATACCAGGCGGGGTGCTCAGGGAATGTACTGATCAGCTGGCACGTGTCCTTACTGATATCTTCAACACCTCGCTGAACCAGGCTGTTGTCCCATCATGTTTCAATACTGCCACCATCATACCAGTGCCAAAAAAATCCGCAATAACATGTCTCAATGATTACCGCCCTGTAGCACTCACTCCCATAATGATGAAGTGCTTCGAGAGGCTGGTCAGGGACCATATTCCCTCCAGACTCCCCTCCACCCATTCCAGTTTGCTTACAGGCCAAACCGCTCCACGGAGGATGCCATATCCTCCGTACTCCACCTGAGTCTGGAACATCTAGAGAAGAACACACATGCTCGAATGGCTCGAAGGGCCGAATGGCCTACTCCTGCACCTATTTTCTATGAATGCTGTTCGTGGACTTTAGTTCAGCGTTCAATACAATCATCCCTCAGCACTTGGTAAGCAAATTGGGTTAATTGGGCCTCAGCACCCCCTTATGTAACTGGCTACTGGACTTCCTCACTGACAGACCCCAGTCAGTGCGGGTTGGAAACAACACCTCCAACATCATCTCTCTGAGCGATGGTTCCCCTCAGGGCTGCATCCTGAGTCCACTACCGTTTACCCTGATGCCCCACGATTGTTGTGCCAGGTTTAGTACAAACCACATCATGAAGTACGCAAATGACACAACAGTGGTGGGCCTTATCTGGGACGACAATGAACTGCCTTACAGGGAGAAGGTGAAACAACTGGTGGACTGGTGCAACACAAACAATCTGATCCTGAATGTTTACAAAGCAAAGGAGGTCATCGTTGAAAGGAGGATATTGAATAACATCCACCCTGCTCAAAAAAAGCCACTATCATTCCTCTTCTAAAAAAGTCAGTTCCGGAGTCCCTCACATAGCTTTCCCGATGTTCCAAATGGCTCAGTGCGGTGTGAGTTGTTTTGGCGATGGTGTCCTCAGTGGATCTGTTATCTCTGTATGCAAACTGATGTGAGTCGAAGGAGGGAGGTAGGCTGGTTCTGACGTGATGCAGGACTAGTTTCTCAAAGCACTTCGTAATTACTGGTGTAAGTGCAATCGGTCAATAGTCATTCAAATCCTCACGGACTGACATTTTTGGAATAGGAATGATAGTGGCTGCCTTTAAGCAGGGTGGTATGATAGCTTGTGATAGGGAGATGTTAAAAATCTTTGTGACGACCCCAGCGAGTTGGTCAGCACATGCCTGGAGTACTTTACCCGGTACTCCATCAGGTCCAGCAGCCTTACTTGGATTCACCGACGTGAACACACACCTCACATCCTGTTCCTGTAGTGTGAGTGTGTGGGTGTTCGAGGCGGGTGGAGGCAGTGAGTCTGTAGCATAACTGTTAACCTCAAACCGGGCGAAGAAACGGTTAAGCTCCTCCATGTCGGCATTTACAGTGCTGTTGATACTGCCTTTATAGTTGGTTATGTGCTGTTAGCCTTGCCACACTCTCCGTGGGTTGTTGTGTGACAGGTGGTTCTCGGTCCTCCTCTTGTAGGCCATCTTGGGTGTCAAGGGTGTGTGTGAGAAAGACAGGGAGCAAGAGAGGGTGTGAGAGAGACACGGAGCAAAAGAGGGAGTGTGTGAGAGAGACAGGGAGTGAGAGAAGGAGGGTGTGGGAGAGACAGGGATCGAGAGAGGGTGTGAGAGAGACAGGGAGCAAGAGAGGGAGTGTGTGTGAGAGACAGGGAGTGAGAGAGAGAGTGTGTGTGAGAGACGGAGTGAGAGAGGGAGTGTGTGAAAGAGAGAGGGAGCGAGAGAGAGAGTGTGTGAGAGAGACAGGGAGCAAGAGAGGGAGAGTATTGCATACAGTTCTGGTCACTCCATTACAGGACTGATGTGGAAGCTTTGGGGAAGGTGCAGAGATGGTTAACCAGAATGGTTCAAAAACAAGGAACTGCAGATACTGGTTTACAAAAAAGGACACAAATGCTGGAGTAACTCAGCGGGACAAGCAGCACCTCTGGAGAGAAGGAATAGGTGACGTTTCGTGTCGAGACTGAAGAAGGGCTCGATCCACACTGGCGAGTCCACACCGGCCAGTGCCCCTTAACCTGCCCGCTCTGTGGCAAGGCCTTTTACCCATTCCTTCCAGCATTTTCTGTCTAACTAAACAACACCTATACATGTGGCGGTGTGCCAGCAGGCTGAAGGAGCGGGCAAAGGCCTTGCCACAGAGCAGGCAGGTGAAGGGGCGCAGGCCAGTGTGGACTCGCCAGTGCTCCAGCAGGTGGTCAAGTGGGTGAAGTCCTTATCACGGAACGGGCACGAGAAAGGCGGTTCACCGCTATGGGTTCGCTGGTGCTGCCACAGGCGGGATATGCGGGTGAAAGCCTTGCCACACTCAGTGCTCACAAAGGATTTCTCTCCGGTGCATACCCGCTGGTGCTCCCGCAGTCCCCATGCTCTCTTGTCACAGTGGGAGCAGCTGCTCGCCGGCGTGGGTCCGCTTCTGCTGCCGCAACTCCCGCGTGCTGTCAAACCCCTCACCGCAGTATGGGCAGTCGTAGGGCTGGCCACTGGTGTGCACGCACTGGGAGGCCATGGCAAAGCGCTCTCCACACACCGTGCTGGGGAAGGGACTGTCGCCAGCGTGCACCTGCTGGTGGGACAACAGCTTGGTGGAGCAGGTGAAACCCTTGCCACACTGGGCGCAGGTGTAGGGCCGCTTGACAGTGTGGGTGTGCTGGTGCTTCAACAGATTGCTGGACTGAGTGAAGCCCTTGCCACACTGGGTGCAGGTGTAGGGACGCTCGCCAGTGTGGGTGCGCTGGTGCACCAGCAGGTGGCTGGAGTGGGTAAAGTCTTTGCAGCACTGCGCGCAGGTGTAGGGACGCTCGCCGGTGTGCACACGCCTGTGCACCTTCAGGTCCGCAGACAACTTGAAGCCTTTGCCGCAGTCGGAGCAGGTGAAGGGCCGCTCACTGCTGTGCACCTGCCGGTGCTGATGAAGACCCGACAACCGAGCAAAGCTCTTGCCACAGGTGGAGCAGCCATAGGGCTTCTCACCCGTGTGCACCCGTCGGTGGATCTTCAGGTTACCCGCCCTCGTGAAGTCCTTGCCGCAGTCGGAGCAGGTGAAGGGCCTCTCGCCGGAGTGCAAGCGGTTATGGTACCATAGGTTTCCGTAGCTGGTGAAGCTCTTGTCGCACTCCGAGCAGTCGAAGGGGCGTTCTCCCGTGTGCACCCGCCGGTGGATCTCCAGCTCACTCGGTTTCTGCCAGGTCTTGCCACAGATGTCGCATTCATAACGCTTCTCCTTGTTGTGCCCCGTCATGTGGTCCTCCATCGAAGCTCAGCCCCTCGAAGCTCAGCCCGCACACCGAGCAGATGGTGGGGGGCTCACCAGCACCCTGGCCGCCCTCAATGGCTTCTCACGTCCCCGTCTCTCCATCCACAGCAACAGCTCCTAAACCCTGCAGGACAGGAACACAGAGGGTCAACAAGCTGGGAAACAGGACATTACTAGCACATATTAGGCGCATTTATGGTGGAGGAAACGGTTATATAATTCTGCGCGTTACAGTGGCACAGCGGTACAGCTGCTGCCTCACTGCCAGAGACTCGTGTTCGATCCTGAGTACGGATGCTGCCTGTGTGGAGTTTGTGCGTTCTCCTCTTGACCTCGTGGGTTTTTACTCCGGTTTCCTCCAACATTTCAAATACGTTCAGGATTGTACATTAATCAGCCTCTGCAAAATAGTTCAATTGTCCCTAATGTGTGTGGGAAGGTGCTAGTGTACGGGGTGATCGCTGGTCGAGACCAATGAAGGGTCTCGACCCAAAGCATCACCCATTCATTCTCTCCACATGGTGCCTGTCCCGCAGAATGAATCCAGTACTTTTCATGTCTACCTTCTCCACAAATGCTGCCTGACCCGCTGAGTTACTCCAGTACTTTGTCATAGTTTCATGGAGTGATACAGCGTTGGAAAGAGGCCCTTCAGCCCAACTCGTACCCGCACTCCTAGAACCCTCGGCTCCACACATTCCCCTAGCACACCACCATTCACAGTGACGATCCTGCCCTGGTTTAACTTCCTAAACTGCAGCACCTTCCCCACCCCCAAACAACATGACCTCCTCCCTGTGGTCCCTGCCCCTTACACCTGCCACCTCCTGCTCCTTAACCCCCTTTGCTCCCACCCCACCTCCCCACCCCCAAACAATGTGAACCCACCCCCACCTGGCTCCCGTTCCCCTTCCTTGGCTCACTTGACCCCCACCCCCATTCACCCCCATAGAGAATAAGAGGTGGTGGGTTTCTTAAATGTGTGAGCAGAGAGAAAGAGGGGTATAAAATGAGGTTAGAAGCAATTGGTAGCAAGGTGAAAATTAATAGTGGCAGGCAGACAAATCCAGGGCAAAAATCAAAAGGGGCCACTTGTCAACATAATTGTATAAGGAGTACGAGCGTTGTAAAAACAAGCCTGAAGGATTTGTGTCTCAATGCGAGGAGCATTCGTAAAAAGGTGGATGAGTTGAATGTGCAGATAGCTATTAATGACTCTGCTATAGTTGGGATCACGGAGACATGGCTCCAGGGGGACCAAGGCTGGGAGCTGAACATCCAGGGATATTCAATATTAAGGAGGGACAGACAGAAAGGAAAAGAAGGTGGGGTAGCGTTGCTGGGGAGAGAGGAGATTAATGCAATAGAAAGGAAGGACATTAACTTGGAGGATGTGGAATCGGTATGGGTAGAGCTGCGAAACTCTAAGGGGCAGAAAACGCTAGTGGGAGTTGTGTACAGGCCAAGATAGACTGGCAAGTGATTCTTAAAGGGTTGACAGTGGATGTGCAATGGAAGGTATTTAAAGACTGCATGGATGAACTACAATAATTGTTCATCCCAGTTTGGCAAAATAATAAATCAGGGAAGGTAGTGCATCCATGGATAACAAGGGAAATCAGGGATAGTATAAAAACAAAAGATGAAGCATACAAATTAGCCATAAATAGCAGCCTACCAGAGGACTGGGAGAAATTCAGTCCAGCAGAGGACCAGAAGACATTGGAGAAAGAAGAGTCTCCGGGTGGTGAGTTTAAAAATCGAGCACGAGGCTTTGTTTTAACAGAGGCCCAGGAGACGTTGGAGCAAGAGGAGGAGTCTCTGGGTGGTGAGTTTAAAAATCGAGCGCGGGGCTTTGTTTTAACAGAGGCCCGGGAGACGTTGGACTAAGAAGAGGAGTACCCAAACCTGTAACAAGTGTTCTGGTGGAAGCCACAGATTGGTGGAAGCAGCTGATTGGGTGCAATCCCTGGTTTGCATTAAAGGTAAAGTGAGTTAAAGGTAAAGTGAGCTAAAGGGTTCAGTGAATTAAAGGTAAAGTGAGTTAAAGGTACAGTGAGCTGAAGGGTTCAGTGAGCTAAAAGGTACAATGCTTTTTAGTAAAGGTTAGTTTAAAGGATTAAGATTTTTATAGTGTGAGTTGATTTAATTTGGGGACAAGCCATGTCATTTGAGATCGGCCCCATGGTTTGCTCTTCCTGCAACGTGGGAGATCAGGGATATTGTCGGTGTCCCTGGTGACTACATTTGCAGTAAGTGTGTCCAGCTGCAGCTCCAAGCAGACCGCTTTGAACGATTGGAGCTGCGGTTGGATTCATACTGGAGCATCCACGATGCTGAGAAGCTCGTGAATAGCACGTACAGTAAGTTGGTCACACCGCAGGTTAAGCAGCCAGAAAGAGAACGGGTGGCCATTAGCCAGCGTAGCAGTAGGCAGGTGGTGCAGGAGTTCCCTGCGGTCATCTCCCTCCGAAACAGATATACCATTTTGGATACTGTTGGGGGAGATGGCTCATCAGGGGAAGGCAGCAGCAGTCAAGTTCATGGCACCATTGGTGGCTCTGCGGCACAGGAGGGGAGAAAGAAAAGTGGAAGGGCTATTGTAATAGGGGATTCAATAGTAAGGGGAATGGATAGGCGTTTCTGCGGCCACAAACGAGACTCCAGGATGGTATGTTGCCTCCTTGGTGCAAGGGTCAGGGATGTCACTGAACGGCTGCAGAACATTCTGGAGAGGGAGGGTGAACAGCCAGCTGTCGTGGTGCACATTGGCACCAACGATATAGGTAAAAAACGGGATGAGGTCCTACAAGTCGAATTTAGGGAGCTGGGAGATAAACTTAAAAGTAGGACCTCAAAGGTAATAATCTCTGGACTCCTACCGGTGCCACGTGCTAGTCAGAGTAGAAATAGGAGGATATTGCAGATGAATATGTGGCTTGACAAATGGTGCAAGGAGGAGGGATTCAAATTTCTCGGGAATTGGAACCAGTTCTGGGGGAGATGGGACCAGTACAAATAGGACGGTCTGCACCTGGGCTTGAAGGGAACCAATGTCCTTGGGGGAGTGTTTGCTAGTGCTGTCAGGGAGGATTTAAACTAATGTGGCAGGGGGATGGGAGCATGAGTAGAGAGATAGAGGGATGTAAGATGAGGGTAGAAGCAATAGGTAGCAAGGTGAAAAGTAAAAGTGGCAGGCAGAAAAATCCAGGGCAAAAATCAAAAAGGGCCACTTTTCAACATAATTGTATAACGGGTAAGACTGTTGTAAAAACAAGCCTGAAGGCTTTGTGTCTCTATGCAAGGAGCATTCGTAATAAGGTGGATGAGTTGAATGTGCAGACAGTTATTAATGAATATGATATAATTGGGATCACGGAGACATGGCGACCTAGGCTGGGAGCTGAACATTCAGGGATATTCAATATTCAGGAGGATTAGACAGAAAGGAAAAGGAGGTGGAGTACCGTTGCTTGTTAGAGAGGAGATTAACGCAATTGACGGTGGTTATGAAATGGAAGGCATTTAAAGACTGCATATATTAATGATCGAGATGAGGGAATTGAATGCAACATCTCTAAGTTTGCAGGTGACACGAAGCTGGGGGGCAGTGTTAGCTGTGAGGAGGATGCTAGGAGGCTGCAAGGTGACTTCGATAGGTTGGGTGAGTGGGCAAATGCATGGCAGATGCAGTATAATGTGGATAAATGTGAGGTTATCCACATTGGTGGCAAAACAGGAAAGTAGACTATTATCTGAATGGTGGCCGATAGGAAAAGGGAAGATGCAATGAGATCTGGGTGTCATGGTACACCAGTCATTGAAAGTAGGCATGCGGGTGCAGCAATCGGCTCGGAATTCAGACAGAGACATAAAACGCTTATCTGAACTTCTGGACAAGATAACAGAAAAATGCACGGAGTTGGAAGGCTACCAAAGAAGGTTGAACCTAAGAATTGTGGGTATTCCGGAAGGCATGGAGCGGAATAATCCACGAGGATTTACAGCAGATTTACTGCAACAAGTTTTAGCCTTGGATCAGAAACCCTTATTAGCTCGTGCACACAGAGTAAAGAGGCGTTTTAAAGGACCTGGTGCTCCGCCAAGACAAATGATTTTAAAAGTACAGAATGATTATGAACTGGAAGAAATGATGGGTAAGATTGTAAGAAGTAAAAATCTTACTTTTGAAGGAGCACGAATCAGTATTTACCGAGATTATCCTGCTGAAGTTGCCAAGAAACGAAACGCATTCAGGGAGACTAAAAGAATTCTGAGAGAATTGAAGGATGTAAGGTATACTTTGAGATACCCCGCTACTTTGAGGGTGACCTATGACAATCAAGATCATTTCTTCAAGAACCCACAAAATGCACTTGACTTTGCGCAGGGGATTAAGAATCAAGAAGAAGACTGAATAATATTTCACCTTTGAACTATATTAATGAATAACTGTATATTTGCATCTGGTTTAAAGGATTACCGGAATATGGACTGGTTATAGACTGGCTACAATCAAGAAAGATGAAGAAATGAGTGGACCTGTTCCCTACACTAAAGAGTGGACTGGACTTTCTCTTATGGATATTATTAATTAGAATAATAACAACACTAATAGAAATAATTAATATACAATAAAATACTAATATACTAAAACCTAACCGGTAGTACTGTTACTAACTAAAACAATAATAAATACTAATCACTAAGGCTTAGGTATAAGTAACTTTCTTATTACTTCCCACATACATATAATTTACTCATCAATAATTAATACTAATCTACATAAAATTAAAACAAATAGTAATTAGTAAATATATTTCCTAAGATCATACATTTGATTATACCAATAATAGTTAAGATTTCCTTGATCTTTGCATTTAAATATGTTATAGGATTGATGAAACATTTTAGAATTATATATTCCCGTTAAAATACCTTTTGTAAGACAATAACTTTAAGGACTTATGGAGCTGGCGAGTTAACATCATCTACACTGGAAGTCTGTAGATGGCTAGCCATGCTAGTATGGCTTTCACTAACTGCACCTACTATAGCTGTAGTTTTTCCTTACTTTTCACTATTTACTAACCCTTTTTTCTATCTTCTGTTTTTTTACATTATCTCATGTTTTTATTTTTTTACATCACAGTGGACTCGTAATCACAAAAGATATATCCGTGCGAGATATTTGAAAATCTTGAAACTCGTCCATCCGGAGTTCGGGGGTAAGGTCGGGTATGTCGAGCTGAGACATGTGAACCATTATAGACCACCTTAAATAAAATGCAGGACTTAAAAAAGAATTTGGGGAATGAGGGAATAATCTTTGGCAGTTGGAATGTTAAAGGTCTTAATGAACCTATTAAAAGGGGTAAAGTATTGGCACATTTGCAAGCACTTAAAATCGACATTGCGTTCCTTCAAGAGACGCATCTAAAAAAAGATGCCGAGCATAGATTAAAGGCTAAATGGATTGACAAAATATATCATTCCTCTTTTACTCATAAATCTAGAGGCGTAGCAATACTGATACGTAAAGGTACTTTATTCAAGCATACATCAACTATAATTGATAAAGATGGAAGATTTATTATTGTAACGGGTGAATTATATGCTCAAAAAGTAATATTAGCCAATATATATGGCCCAAATTTTGACAGTCCAATTTTTTTAAAGAAAATATTTAATACAATTCCTGATCATGCACAACATAATTTAATAATTGGAGGAGATTTAAATTGTACTTTAGATCCTTATTTAGATAGATCGTCAGGACAGAGGAAACTTAAATCACACTCCAGTGATTTAATAAATGCATACATTGACACTAGTAAAGTTAGAGATGTTTGGAGAATGGAACACCCATCAGGACGAGATTATTCATTTTACTCCTCGGTACATAAAACATATTCTAGAATTGACTATTTCCTTGTAGATATAAAGTTAATTCCATACATCTATAACTCTAAATACCACAGTATCATTATTTCAGATCACGCTCCATTAACATTTAATATTAAATTTAATGATAACATGAAAATACGAGGACAATGGAGACTTAATCCACAAATTTTGAAGGATAAGTCAACTAATGAATATATTATAAAGCAGATTAAGACTTTTTTTGAAATAAACGATAAACCAGAAATATCTCCATCCCTACTATGGGAAACTTTTAAAGCTTTTACTCGTGGAATTATGATATCTTCACAAGCATTTCACAACAAAGAAAAGCGGAAGGAACAAAATATTCTGGAAACGGAGATAAAACAATTAGATATAGAAAATGCCCTCAACCCTACAATGATAACACATAATAAAATTACTGCATTAAAATATAAATTAAATAAGATATATGCTGACCAAGTGGTTAAATTATATCAATACACAAAACAAATACAATTTGAATTTGGGGACAAACCACAAAAATTACTGGCTCGCCAATTACGAAAAATACAGGGAGAAAAAATAATACATCGGATTAAATCAGAAAATGGTGAATTCTTAACACAGAATAACGATATTAATGAGAGATTTTTACAATATTATAAAGATTTATATTCTTCCAAAACGACTGAAAATCAGATAGGAATTAATACATTCTTAAATGACTGTAATCTAATAGGATTGGGTGTAGATGATACAAAACTATTAAATGCTGAATTAACAGTTAAAGAAATTGAGGATTCTATTATATCATTAAAAAACGGGAAAACTCCAGGACCAGATGGTATTGGTTCGGAATTTTATAAATCATACACGGATCTGATAACACCTTATTTGAAGACACTTTACGAATATATATATGCGCAACAGAGGTTACCAGAAACACTAAACGAATCCATTATAACACTCATACCAAAAATGGATAAAGACCTAGATGATCCGGGATCATATAGAGCTATTGCTCTCTTAAATACGGATCAAAAGATATTAACTAAAATATTAGCTAAAAGATTAAGTGTAGTGATTAATAAAATAATACACCCGGATCAAACAGGATTTATACCTAAACGATACTCATCATATAACCTGAGACGATTGTTTAATATTATATACTCGAAAAGGAGTTATAATAAAGACTTAGTAATAATATCGTTAGATGCAGAGAAAGCTTTTGACCAAGTTGAATGGCCATATTTATTTGCGGTTATGGAAAAGTTAAATTTGGGAGACAAGTTTATAAAATGGATCAAATTACTATATACAAATCCAACTGCTAAAATCTTTTTTTTTAATTTTATTTTTATTTTTTTTATTTTTTTTTAATATTTTTATTAACAGTAACCAATTATAATGCTTTTAACAACTTTCCAAACGTCAACTTAATTCCATTATTTTACAAACAATGCATCAATAATTCTTCTTATACTCTATTTTTTGATATATAGATAGAAAAAGAATAGAACAGATATAAATCATTAAAGATATAGCTAATAGTTAGCTATATGTTATAGCTAATCCAATTTCATTTTCCCATGCTTGACGATACATTTCAGTTGTTGGATTCTCTTTATCCAAAATGATATTGTATATGTAAGCTATTAATTTTTCTGTATTTGGGTGCAAATTAAACAAATCATCTAGTAATCCTGGTTCTTTATTTTTGTAATCTTGTGTATTAGTTTTAATGTAGTCTCTGATTTGTAAGTACCTAAACAAATGTTGCGGAGACAGTCCATAAATATCTTGTAACTCCTGGAATAAAAGAAATTTTCCTTTTCTATAAAGATGTTCTAACCTTTTGATTCCTAAGTCATTCCAGCGTCTAAACCCTCCATCTAATATTGAAGGTTTAAATAATGGATTATTCATAATTGGAAGTCTGAGTGAGAAATTATCTAAGTGTAGAGTCTTAACTATTTGTTTCCAAATACGTCTAATATTATAAATTATGGGATTGTCCCTATAATTTTTTTTGTGTACCTCCTTTGGTGCAAATATAATCGAACCTACGCTGAAAGGTAAACAGTCTTCCTTTTCTATACTTGACCATATTGGTACATTATCCATATGTACCCACCAAAAATTCATATTCTTAATCTGAACAGCCCAAAAATAATATAAAAAATTTGGGAGTGCTAGTCCTCCATTTATCTTAGATTTACATAGATGTTTTTTACTTATTCTATGATTTTTATAATCCCAAATAAAACTATTAACAATATTATCAATTTTTTTAAAAAAGGTTTTCGGGAGAAAAAAAGGAATAGCCTGAAACAAATATAAAAGTTGTGGTAAAAAAACCATCTTTATGGCGTTTATTCTACCAATCATAGAAATAGGAAGCGTTTTCCAATAAAAGATATTTTTTTTAAGTTTGTCTAATAATTGAGGATAATTAGATTTAATTAAAGAATTATATGATTTAGTTACATTAATCCCTAAGTATTTAAATTTATCTTTTACTACTTTTAATGGGTATTGTTGTAATATATTTAAATTTATTTCAGTTACTGGCATAATTTCACTTTTGTTCCAATTAATCCTATATCCAGAAAATGTGCCAAACTTATTTATGACATTAAACAAATTTGGGATACTAATTTCCAGTTTTGTAATATAAATCAAAACATCATCTGCGTATAAAGATATTTTATTAGTTGTTGTATCGGTATTATATCCATGTATTTCTGGTTTGGATCTAATTTTTTCCGCCAGAGGTTCTATCCCCAAAGCAAACAATAAGGGCGATAACGGGCATCCTTGTCTACATCCCCTAGCGAGTTTGAATTTAGCTGATAACATTCGGTTAGTCATGATTCTTGCCGTAGGGTTTGAATATAATATTCTTACCCAACGACAGAATCTATCCCCCAATTTAAACTTTTCCATTATATTAAATAAATATGACCATTCCACCTGGTCAAAAGCTTTTTCCGCATCTAGCGATATAACCGCTAGATCCATGTCTCGTTTTCTTTTTGAATATAAAACATTAAACAAACGTCTAAGATTATGGGATGAGTAACGTTTTGGGATAAAACCTGTTTGATCAAAATGTATCAACTGCTAAAATCTTAACCAACCAAATGATATCTACCAAATTTAATTTATTTCGAGGATGCAGACAAGGTTGTCCCCTATCACCATTATTATTTGCGTTGGCTATAGAACCATTAGCCATTCGGGTAAGATTACACCCCGAAATTTTTGGATATGAAACTAACGAAACAAAAAATAAAATTTCTCTATATGCAGATGACGTATTATTATATATTAAAAAACCTGAAATTAGCATACCTAATTTATTGAATTTAATAACTCAATTCGGCTTGTTTTCTGGATACAGAATCAATTGGAATAAAAGTGAACGTATGCCATTAACACAAGATAATTTAACTACATTAAAACAATTTCCTTTTAAGATTGTTAATGAACAGATTAAGTATTTAGGAATTCACGTTACAAAAAAATATGATTCTTCATTTAAATATAATTTTTTACCTATACTAAATAAATTATCTAAGAATATTCTATATTGGAGAACACTACCTATCTCAATGATAGGTAGAATTAATGCGATAAAAATGATTTTTCTCCCACAATTATTATATTTATTTCAAATGATCCCGATATATCTTTCTAAGAATTTTTTTAAAAAGGTTGACTCTATAGTCACTAATTTTATTTGGGACTATAAAAGCCATAGAATAAATAAAAAATATTTATGTAAATCGAAAATTAATGGAGGTTTAACATTACCTAATTTTATATATTATTACTGGTCAGTTAGTATTAAGAATATGAACTTTTGGTGGGTTGAACTGGATGAAAATCCAAACTGGTTACTTATGGAAAAGGAAGACTGCTTACCGTATGAAATCAGTTCCATATTATTTTCTAAAATTAAAATATTTAAGAAAATTTATCGTGAAAACCCAATAATTAATAGTGAAATTAATATTTGGAGACAGTTAAAAAGAACGTTAAAACTAGAAGATATCCCATTAGTTCTTCCCATTGCTAATAATGTAAGTTTTAAACCATCCCTGGAAAATTTAGGATTCTTACAATGGAAAAATAAAGGGATTAATAAGATCAGTGACCTCTACAGGGACAATCTGTATCTTTCATTTAAAGAAATACAGGAAATATATGGACTACACTCTAAACACTACTTCAGATATCTACAAATAACTGACTACATTAAAACAACTGCACAGGAATATAAAAAGAGAAAGACGGGAATTCTAGATGAATGTTTGAATAAACACCCAAACACGGAAAAATTAATATCATACATTTATAATATTTTATTAGAAAATGATATACCCAATACGGAAAAGTACAGACAACTATGGGAAAATGAAATAGGTGAAACAATCGAACCCGATATCTGGGATGAAAGTTTACGATATATACATAATTGTTCATTAAATTCTAGACACTCTCTGATACAATTCAAAGTTTTACATAGATTGCATTTTTCAAAATCTAAATTACATAGAATGTTTTCTAATGTATCTCCTATATGTGACAAATGCCAATACCCAGAAGCTAATTTAACACATTCTTTTACAACTTGTATAAAAATTACGAATTTTTGGTTGGAAATATTTAAGGTAATCTCGAATGTTGTAAATAAGAATCTAGTTCCAGACTCAAAATTAATAATATTGGGAATATTAGAAAGGGATCAATTACTCACGACAGCACAAAGAACTTTCATAGATTATAGTTTAATAATTGGTAAAAAATTAATTTTACAATTTTGGAAAGGCCCCATACCCCCTACAATCAAATTGTGGATTTCAGGAATGGCTGAGACTTTACACTTGGAAAGAATAAGACTTGCACTTTTAGGCAAGTTGGACCAATTTAATCTGATTTGGTCTCCATTCCTTGAATATCTTAAGGGACCAATATGACTCGGTTTGTGGACCTGATCGAGACCTGAACGAAGGATTGAACGAAGAATAATACATTATTGATCACGGATATATTATTATATAAATACTGTTTGTAGAATATACCACTGTTATTTTATTTACTTTTCTCTTTTGGTTATTTTATAACTATTTTTATGTTAACCATTTTTCACACTTTCCTACTTTTCACTAAAAAAAAACTACAATAAAATGTTTAGAAGTATATATAAGAAAATATGGTAATTATTACCTATCTCTTTATCAAGAACGTTGTTTTTACATGTACTTATATTTGTACTTACACCTGTACTTATACTTCTAATAAAAATTATTCAACCAAAAAAAAAGAGAGGAGATTAACGCAATTGACGGTGGTTATGAAATGGAAGGCATTTAAAGACTGCATATATTAATGATCGAGATGAGGGAATTGAATGCAACATCTCTAAGTTTGCAGGTGACACGAAGCTGGGGGGCAGTGTTAGCTGTGAGGAGGATGCTAGGAGGCTGCAAGGTGACTTCGATAGGTTGGGTGAGTGGGCAAATGCATGGCAGATGCAGTATAATGTGGATAAATGTGAGGTTATCCACATTGGTGGCAAAACAGGAAAGTAGACTATTATCTGAATGGTGGCCGATAGGAAAAGGGAAGATGCAATGAGATCTGGGTGTCATGGTACACCAGTCATTGAAAGTAGGCATGCGGGTGCAGCAAGCAGTGAAAAAAGCGAATGGTATGTTAGCATTCATAGCAAAAGGATTTGAGTATAAGAGCAGGGAGGTTCTACTGCAGTTGTACAGGGACTTGGTGAGGCCACACCTGGAGTATTGCGTACAGTTTTGGTTTCCTAATCTGAGGAAAGACATTCTTGCCATAGAGGGAGTACGGAGAAGGTTCACCAGACTGATTCCTGGGATGGCAGGACTTTCATATGAAGAAAGACTGGATAGACTCGGCTTGTACTCGCTAGAATTTAGAAGATTGAGGGGGAATCTTATAGAAACGTACAAAATTCTTAAGGGGTTGGACAGGCTAGATGCAGGAAGATTGTTCCCGATGTTGGGGAGGTCCAGAACAAGCGGTCACAGTTTAAGAATAAGGGGGAAGTCTTTTAGGACCGAGATGAGAGAAAAACATTTTTCACACGGAGTGGTGAATCTGTGGTATTCTCTGCCACAGAAGGTGGTTGGGGCCAGTTCACTGGCTATATTTAAGAGGGAGTTAGATGTGGTCCTTGTGGCTGAAGGGAAAAAGGGGCATGCAGGGCTCTCACCTAACTTTTTTTCCCTGTTGCCAGCCGGGCAACCTTGGCAGCTTGTTAGGTTGCCAAATGACAGTTTAGGTGGTCATTTAAGATGGCTTGCATGACGCATGCGATAATGTGCTCGGACGAAGTGCGTAGTTACCAGTCAGAATTATACTCAATGAAGCATCACATATTATTTCTGCTTCAAATAAAGTCACAAACTAAACATATTCACCAATCAAGACATGATATATCCCACAATGACATGCAGCAAAATTATAGGACAGTTTCTCAACTATTTTTACACATTGCAATTAATGCAATTTCTATTAGTTCTTTCCACTTCCTAACAAAAATGTGGTTGGATTATTCAGCGTATGATCAACCTGTGTCAATAAATCCTGGACCATGGTAACATATATGTGTATGTATAGTAGTGAATGTTGCTCATTAAATAACTACAGTACTGATACTCCATATTAAGAGCATTGATTTGCCATTAAAATGAATTCTGTAATAACGTGTCAACGGCAGCAGTGACACTGCGGTATTAATGTTTCACGTGTTCACAATGTAATTAATCCATCTTTATGGTTTAAAACAAATAATAACATTGAGAATTAAAACACATTTGATTGCATTCCGTTATCAAACATAGTCAATGTTCGCTCTGAAGACATTTCCCGCACAATAGGGTCAGGGAGGGGTGTGTGTGTGTGAATCAGAATGGATGGATTGAGGCAAGTGAATTAGTACGTGTTGGTTGGAGTAAGTAAAATTGTGAGTGGAGAGCACCGGGAATGTCAGTGGTGTTGAATGGGGGGGTTCAGTACGGGATGGATGGGTTAGACAAAAGTGCTGGAGAAACTCAGCGGGTGAGGCAGCTTCTATGGAGCAAAGGAAATAGGCAACATTTCGGGTCGAGGCCCTACTTCAGACTGCTCCCTCCATTCTTCTTGAATGGGAGGATCACTACAGGATGAATGAGGGGAAAGGGGGAAGGTGCAGGGTAAATGGAGGGTGGGTCAGTACGGGATGAATGCGTGGATTAGTACAGGATGGATGGGGGATCAGTACAGGGTGGATGGAGGAGAAGTGCAGGATGGATGGGAAAGGGGTAAGTACAGGATGAATTGGGGGATCAGTGTAGGATGGATGAGGGGGGCTAGCAGGAGAATCAATGCGAGGTGGATAGGATAATCAACGCAGGATGAATAGATGGGGGGGGGGTAGATGGGGAGGGGAGCACAGTGGATGTCAGTGAGGACTGAATAGAGGCGGGAATGGGGATCAGTGTGGGATGGAGTGGAGGGGTACCAGGATAAGGGGGTGGAGGGGGCATATGAGAGAGAGGGGGGGGGGCGAGGTGGGGAGGAAGGAAGGTCAGCGCTCCTCGGACAACATCACCCCGCTGCCTTGGCCGTTGTGAACTCGCCACCGCCTCCCTCCTCTGCCAGCCAACAGCAAGATCCTATAGCTATAAGATCTTTGGTGTAGCTGCTTCAGACGAGTCGGAGCGAATGACGGGCTTCGCACAGCGGCAGCAGCAGCCGCGATAGTGGCTCCATCTCCTCCTCCTCCCGCCACCCCGCCCACCCTGATAAGGGCCTCTGCTTGTAAATCCACTAACTGCGCTTTCAAAACAAACCCTCCTGCACGGCGAGGCCTCCCCCTTCCTCCTTCCTCCTGGCCTCGGAGTGCGGGAGGGTTTGTTTTGAAAGCGGTTATCGCCGTTAGCGGATTTGCAAGCAGCAGCCGCTATCAGGGCGGGCGGGTGCGGGAGGAGGAGTTGGAGCCGATATCGCGGCCGCAGCTGCAGCTGATCGGGGCCTGTCATTCGCTCCGATCCCTCCTCACCCCGCACCTAGTATCTTTGCCCCGCACAGCCGTCGCTGACACGAAATGTTGTGTTCCTTTTCTCCAGAGATGCTGCCTGACCTGCGGAGTTACTCCAGTTCTTTGTGTCTATCTTTGGTACAAACCAGTATCTGGTTGCCAAGCCGGGCAAAATGATTCGGTGCTTAGGTTGCCCGGCGGTGCTTTGAGTGGTCAATGGCACCCGGGCAACCGTTAATTTCGAGCCATGGTATGGTGAGAAGGCAGGTACAGGATACTGAGTTGGATGATCAGCCATGATCATTTTGAATGGCGGTGCAGGCTCGAAGGGCCGAATGGCCTACTGCTGCACCTATTTTCTATGTTTCTATGGTGTACAATTTTGGTCGCCCAATTATAGGAAGGATGTCAACAAAATAGAGAGGGTACAGAGGAGATTTACTAGAATGTTGCCTGGGTTTCAAGTTACAGAGATAGGTTGAATAAGTTAGGTCTTTATTCTCTGGAGCGCAGAAGGTTAAGGGGGGACTTGATAGAGGTCGTTAAAATGATGAGAGGGATAGACAGAGTTGATGTGGACAAGCTTTTCCCTTTGAGAATAGGGAAGATTCAAACAAGAGGACATGACTTTAGAATTAAGGGACAGAGGTTTAGGGGTAACATGAGGGGGAACTTCTTTACTCAGAGAGTGGTAGCGGTGTGGAATGAGCTTCCAGTGGAAGTGGTGGCGGCAGGTTCATTGGTATCATTTAAAAATAAATTGGATAGGCATATGGATGAGAATGGTATGGAGGGTTATGGTATGAGTGCAGGCAGGTGGGACTAAGGGAAAAAAGTTGTTCGGCACGGACTTGAAGGACCGAGATGGCCTTTTTCCATGCTGTAATTGTTATATGGTTATATGGTTATTAGATGCTGAAAAAGCCTTTGATCAGGTAGAATGGTCATATTTATTTTCGGTGATGGAAAATTTCAATTGGGAGAGAAGTACTGTACATGGGTTAAACTTTTATATTCTAACCCAACAGCTAGAATACTAACAAACCAAGTGTTATCAACTAAATTTAATCTTTCTAGAGGTTGTAGACAAGGATGCCCGCTATCTCCATTATTATTCGCTCTAGCAATTGAACTTCTCGCAGAAAGTGTCAGAGCTCATCCAGAAATACATGTGTACAATACTAAAGATACAATTAATAAAATCTCTTTATATGCAGATGATGTATTAATATATATTACAAAGCCAGAAACTAGTATTCCAAATTTATTATATCTAATAACTCAATTTGGTCAGTTCTCAGGATATAGAATTAATTGGAATAAAAGCGAAATCATGCCAATAACGGAACTCAATTTACATACACTACCACAATCACCTTTTAAAATAGTTGAGGGAAGATTTAAATAATTAGGTATTTATGTAACTAAGACGTATACTTCTTTATTTAAATCAAATTTCCCACCTTTACTGAATAAACTAAACAAGAATATTAAATATTGGAAAACACTTCCCATTTCAATGTTCGGTAGAATTAATGCTATAAAAATGATCTTTTTGCCGCAATTATTGTACTTATTCCAGTAAATCCCGATATATATTCCAAAATCTTTTTTTTAAAAGTAGACTCTACCAAGGATTGAACTCTGTTACAAGTTTCATCTGGGATTATAAGAATCATAGAATAAGTAAAAAACATTTATGTAAATCAAAGATTAATGGAGGTTTAGCTCTACCAAATTTTCTGTTTTATTTTTGGGCAGTCCATATTAAAAACATGAATTTTTGGCTGGAAGAAATGGATCAACAACCAGACTGGTTAAGGATGGAAAAGGAGGACTGTTTACCTTTTGAAATCGATTCGATTATGTTTGCACCGCCAAAATTACACAAAAAAACCTATAGGGAAAACCCTATAATACATAGTGGTACACAAATCTGGAAACAATTAAAAAAGGCTTTAAAATTGGATAATATACCACTCTGTCTCCCTATTGTAAACAATCCCTTATTCAAACCTTCCATGCTGGATAAAGGTTTCACACAATGGAAAAATTATGGAATTAAAAAGATGGAACATCTTTATAAGAAAGGTACTTTTCTTTTATTTCAGGAGTTACAACAGATTTATGGATTACACTCAAATAATTTTTTTCGATATCTACAACTCAGAGATTATGTTAAATCAAATACACAAGATTATAGGAATAGGGAACCAGAAATCCTTGATGAATGTTTGAATAAGCATCCTAACACAGAAAAACTAACAACATATTTATAATATCCTTTTAGATAGCGAGGTACCAATGATGGAATCACATAGGCATACATGGGAAAATGAATTAAGCCAACCCATAACGAAAGATATTTGGGACAAAAGTTTACAATATATACATCAATGCTCGTTAAATGCCAGACATGCTTTAATACAATTTAAAGTATTACACAGATTACATTACTCAAAAGTTAAACTGAATAGAATCTTTCCACATGTCTAACCTATCTGCGATAAATGTCAGCATTTAGAGGCTAACTTAACACATGCAAATTGTATAAAAATTAAAAAAAATTCAGGATTGAGATTTTTAGAATAACTTCTGAAGTTATTAATTCTAAACTGGATCCGGACTCAAAACTAATAATACTTGGAATATCAGAACAAAGTTTAACACTTACAACAAGCCAAAGAAATGTCCTAGATTACTGTCGAGGTAGGAGTTGATTTGCGCCATGATCAACCTCTCGAAGCACTTTGTCACCACAGGCGTTAGTGCCACAGGTCGATAGTCATTGAGGCACGTCACCTTGCTCTTCTTGGGCACCGGTATTATTGATGCCCTTTTGAAGCAGGTGGGAACCTCAGACCTCAGAAGTGACAGGTTGAAAATGTCCGTAAAAACTCCAGCCAGTTGGTCCGCACAGGTTTTTAGGACACGACCAGGTATGCCATCAGGTCCAGACGCTTTTCGAGGGTTCACCCCTCTGAAGGATTTCCTGACGTCGGCCTCTGTGACTGAGACTGAAATACCATCACAGCGAATAGGGGCTCGGGAAGGCACATCGGTGTTCTCCCTATCAAAGCGTGCGTAAAATGCATTGAGCTCATCAGGGAGTGATGTATCGCCCACATCCGTGCTGCCTCCTGGTTTCGCCTTGTAAGAGGTGATTGCATTCAGTCTCCGCCACAGCTGCCGAACATCTGTCTCATCCTCCAGCTTGGAGCAGAACTCCCTTTTGGCCTTTTTGATGGCCTTACCAAGGTCGTATCTGGACTTCTTGTAGACCAGTGTGTCATCAGGCATGAATGCCCGGTGTCTGGTCTTCAGAAGAGTCCGGATCTCACAGTTCATCCAAGGTTTCTGATTGGGAAACACTCGGAAGGCTTTTGTAGGGATGCAGTTGTTCACACATTTCTTTATGAAGTCTGTAACAACTGTGGCGTATTCATTCAAGTCCGTTGCCGAGTCCTTGAACATAGCCCAGTCTACAGGCTCCAAACAGTCTTGTAGTTGTTCTTCTGCCCCCACCGACCAGCTCTGTACTGTCCTCACCTCTGGGGGTGCACTCTTTAATTGCTGCCTGTAGGCAGGAAGAAACAGCACCGCGGTATGGTCGGATTTACCGAAGTGAGGGCGAGGGATAGAGCGGTAGGCATCCTTGATGGTGGTGTAGCAGTGGTCGAGGGTGTTTGGTCCTCTAGTGCAGCAGGAGACATGTTGGTGGAAGTTGGGGAGTGATTTCTTTAGGTTTGCCTTATTGAAGTCCCCAGCAATGGTGGTAAATGCCTCGGGGTAAGACGTCTGGTGTTTGTTGACCACGGCGTGCAGCTCTTCCAGTGCCAGACGTACGTCTGCCTGGGGTGGAATGTAGACCGCGGTCAGGATGATGGAGGTGAATTCCCTCGATAGGTAGAAGGGACGGCACTTCACCGCCAGATGTTCGAAGTGTGGAGAGCAGGAGTTGGACAGGACTGCCACGTCTGAGCACCACGCAGAGTTGACCATGAGGCAGACACCCCCACCTCTCCCTTTCCCCGATGCCAGTGTACGGTCCATACGGTGGATGGAGAACCCTTCAGGCTGGACTGCTGAGTCTGGGGAGCTGGGAGTGAGCCATGTCTCTGTGAAACAGAACACAGAGCATTCCCTCAGCTCCCTTTGATAAAGCAGCCTTGCCCTTAAGTCCTCCACTTTATTTTCAAGGGACTGTACATTGGCCAGTAGGATAGTGGGGAGAGGGGGCCGAAGTCCCCTGCGCTTCAGTCTGGCCTGAAGTCCTGCCCGTCGGCCACGTTTCCGGACACAATGGAGGCTTCCCCTTTGTTTCCAGGTACTGTGTTTCCTGTACCTGCTGTTTCTGCGGACCAGCGCTGGAACGGGAATTCCCTCACAGATGGCAGCTCCAGCTCCGTAATGAACGGGGGTTCCCTCAGAATCAGCAGCTCCAGCTTCATTTCTTCTGGGATATCCAGCCCGTCGGCTCTGGAGGTCATCCCGGGGTTTCCAGGTGCCGTACCTGGGTTCTTCAGTCGGGTCGGGAGTTTCACAGCCAGCGTGGGAAACTTTAAAGTCCGGTGCTCGCGCAGCTGCGGGAGATCGCAAAATTGCCAGCGCTTTCAGCTGCACAAGCAGCCTGTCAGAAACGGCACCGATTACTGCCGTTTCCCTGATGCAGGTAAGTTGATAGAAGTTGTAAGTAAATCTTTTCAGTTCCGCAAAAGTCGCCGCAGGCAGGCGCCATCTTGAGCAGTCTTGAGAATTGAGAATTGAGGAATGCAATTGAACAGAGGGATCTAGGAATAACTGTGCATAGTTCCCTGAAGGTGGAATCTCATGTAGATAGGGTGGTAAAGAAAGGTTTTGGTGTGCTGGCCTATATAAATCAGAGCATTGAGTATAGAAGTTGGATGTAATTTTAAAATTGTATAAGGCATTGGTGAGGCCAATTCTGGAGTATGGTGTACAATTCTGGTCGCCAAATTATAGGAAAGATGTCAACAAAATAGAGAGTACAGAGGAGATATACTAGAATGTTGCCTGGGTTTCAGCACCTCAGTTACAGAGAAAGGTTGAACAAGATAGGTCTTTATTCTTTGGAGCGCAGAAGGTTAAGGGGGGGGGACTTGATAGAGGTCTTTAAAATGATGAGAGGGATAAACAGAGTTGACGTGGATAAGCTTTTTCCATTGAGAGTAGGGAAGATTCAAACAAGAGGACATGATTTCAGAATTAAGGGACCGAAGTTTAGGGGTAACATGAGGGGGAACTTCTTTACTCAGAGAGTAGTAGCTGTGTGGAATGAGCTTCCAGTGGAAGTGGTGGAGGCAGGTTCGATTTTATCATTTAAAAATAAATTGGATAGGTATATGGACAGGAAAGGAATGGAGGGTTATGGTCTGAGTGTAGGTAGATGGGATTCGGGGAGAATAAGTGTTAGGCACAGACTAGAAGGGCCGAGATGGCCTGTTTCCGTGCTGTAATTGTTATATGGTTAAGATAATGTGAGGGTTTTGGAGACTTTAGTGACCATGAGACTGGTGTAAGTAAGGTCAGAATAAGGGGGTCTATGTGTCTTGTTTGGGGAACAATGTTTCACCTTCATGCATAATAATACTAGCCCGGAGGGGTCTTTCACTAAAGCCATGGATAAGCTAAAAAAACCCAAAGGAGTGAGGTTAAAAGAAACGTAGGGTTCAGACATCAATTGTTTGGATGGCCGGAGAGCATGTTGGGGGGTTGGGGAGCATGGCTGATTAAAATTGGTTTGACCATTGGGTCGCATTCCTTGCAGTGGCAATAATGTTGTGCTGTGTTTTCCCCTGTATTAAGTCTCTCCTGGTGAAAGCTACTGTGCAGCAACTACCAATGATAACGGGTGAAGATGAATCTGGCCCTCAAGGAAAGTGGACCTCGGCGATAGAATACTATTACAGGGCTCTCGCTTAACTTTTTTGAGTACTTATTGAGTACTGCCCACAATACTCCAGATGTGGTCTCACCAGGTCCCTGTACAACTGCAGAACGATCTCTTTACTCCTATACTCAAATCCTCTATTTATGAAGGCCAACATGCCATTAGCTTTCTTCATAGTCTGCTATAACTGCATGTCTACTTACAGTGACTGGTGTACAAGGACACCCAGGTCTCATTGGACTTCCCTTTTTTCAAATCTGACACCATTGAGATAATAATTTGCCTCCTTGTTCTTGCCGCCAAAGTGGATAACCTCTCATTTATCCACATTATACTGCATCTGCCATACATCTGCCCACTCACTCAACTTGTCCAAGTCACCCTGCAACTACCTAGAATCCTCTTTGCAGTTCACACTACCAGCCAGCTTTGTGTCATCTGCAAATTTGCTAGTGTTACTTTTAACTCCATCACCTAAATCATTAATATATCTTATAACTAGTTGCTGTCCCAGCACCGAGACATGCGGCACTCCACTCACTACTGCCTGCCCTTCTGACATGGACCTGTTTATTCCTACTCTTTGTTTCCTGTCTGCCAACTAATTCTCTATCCTTGTCAATATCCTACCTCCAATACCATGTGCTCTAATTTAGCCCACTAATCTCCTGTGTGGGGCCTTATCAAAGGCTTTCAGAAAGTCCAGATACACTACATCCACTGGCTCTCCTTCATCCAATTTACTTGTCACATCCTCACAAAATTCCAGAAGATTAATCAAGCTGGATTTCCCCTTCATAAATCCATGCAGACTTGGACCAATCCTTTTCTACTGTCCAAACTCACCATTATTACTACTTTAATAATTGACTCCAGCATCTTCCACACCACCGATGTCAGACTAACTGGTCTATAATTCCCCGTCACCCCTACTTATCCAGAAATAGTAAAGTAATAGTGAAGAGCGGAGGGCACGTAATCCCTCATCGTAAATCCTCATAAAATAAAGATCAAACTTCGAACAGGTAAGTTCTCGTTTAATCTTACAATTTTACTTCGGAGTCACGTGGGTGACTACGTGAAGATTTTAAAGCTCTGTGATTTTCATGCCGTAGATCATGCCATACGACACACTGCTTCAGTTTACCCAGTAGTGAGTAAATAATATATATTGCTTGAAATTATGCAATAAATATTTACATATATACACATATTCTCTTTTTATTTATTTATTTATTTATTTAATAATAATTATTATTTTTAAAATAATAATAAAATAAAAAATAATAACCCCTCTATCCCAGGGAAAATAACAACAAATGTTATGCAACAAAGCAAACAATTTTGAACAGAACCCAACACAGCATGTGCAACTCTGGCACTGTAACAACAGGTTTATCATAAAACTAGGAAAGTTTCTTTTTTAGACCATCCTGCAGTCTCTAGAATTTGGTCGAGCGGCACGTCCTGCACCTTCGGCGCGGACATTGATACTGGCCTTGTGGAGTGAGATTTATACACATCAGTGTCTACTCCAGTTAATCCAGAACCTGTTTATCCATCTAGAAATAGTTTGTAGTCACTTTTATATGTTTCTTGTGGGTAATGAACATTGGTGTCTCACAATCTTGGAGACTCTTAATTCAATATATATTCATTCAGATGCTTAACCACACACAATGTTTAGTTGACAGCGTACTTCTTAAAGATTACATTGGTTCCAGCCTTTCTTGGCTTGCTTTGCTTGCTTAGATCAGTGACATAAAACGTTATTTTATCTACAGCCAACTGTATACAATCTAACCACAACATTTGTAATGTTTGTACTCATTGTGCTGATATTAATGGTATGAACATAACCACTTTAAATAGTAACTTCTGAAACTTTTTGAATTTTAACATTCATTCTGTATTGTAATTTGCATTTTCGTGATCTGTTGTCTTACCACAGTATTGTTTCTCCCACAGTTGTGGTATTGTCTACTCGTAATTGAACATGTAAGTTCTTTATTGTAGAACAACAGCTATCTATGCATAAAATGCCCCCAATAACTCCAAATAATTCAACCATGTATTTGGAGAATTAATCGTCTTTGACAGTCCATCGACCACCACAACTGGTGTCGCTGTCCTTGGCTCCCCATCCGAGAGCACCCCCAACAGTCTGTAATAACACTGAAGACTGCTGAACAAGCACATTTTTACTTCTGCAACATTGAGAATCCATTATTGCAATTCAGCTCAACCTTTTTAGTTGGTAACTGCATGGACCTAATCAATGACCTGCACGCTTTTTACGCTTATACTCTGGTCTTTGCAGACTTTGATCATGCAGAGGTCCCAATATGACAGCATGAATGCTGCTAACACTTTACCAGTAACCGTAGCTACTTCTTGGATGGTGGGATAATGTTTTTTCCAAAGTCAAAAGTCAAACAAACTTTATTGTCATTTAGAAATACATCGATATATGCAATTCCAAACGAAATTCCGTTGCATTTGGCTCCCTGTGCAACACGATAATTAACAGAAGGATAAACATGGATAAAATGGATAAAAAGGGTAAAAGGATAAATAGACAATGGTGGCAGCCCATTACATGGCATTCAGGAGTCTGATGGCTCGTGGGAAGAAGCTGTTGCAGAACCTTGATGTTCTGCTCCTTATGCTACGATATCTTTTGCCCGAGGGCAGCGGAGTGAACAGTCGTGATGGAGATGTGTGGGGTCTTTTATAATACTGCTGGCCTTAGACACGCAACATTTGGTCGCAATATCCCCGATTGAGGGGAGAGAGGTCCCAAGACAAATACAGGCATTTGTAACATCCCCAACCTTAAGTTGTTGATAAAGTTACTCACATATCAACTGTATTAAAGACAAACCCCAAATAATCAATTGTTTGGGATGCCTGTAACTTCCATGTTGTTTGGATGTACAGAACCTTAGCCTTTCAATAGGCTTATGGTTGCTGAACTCAGTTCTTCAGCTGACTCCCATTTACAATTAACATATCCTCTTGATATGTCATTACAATGTGATTCTGATCCCTCATTAACACCAGTGCTGGTTTCAATAATTGTGTGAGCAATTTGTGGGCTGAATTTAACCCATTTGGTAATTCCTTCAGCTGACCCATCCAATTAATTGAAGTTACTGAATAATAAGGCATCTTTTTAAAATCTAAAAAATAACCACATGAATGAATGAATGAATAGCCTTTATTGTCATTCAGACCTTTCGGTCTGAACGAAATTTCGTGCCTGCAGTCATACATATATAAAAATAACAATACCATACAATAAACACAAAATTAACATCCACCACAGTGAGTTCACCAAACACCTCTCACTGTGGTGGAACGCAAAAGTCTTAGAGTCTCTGTCTTCTTCCCTCCTTATTCTCCCTCTGCGCTGAGGAGATCCAGGCCTCCGATGCTGCCGTCCACCAGGCCCGCGGCCGAGCCTTTGAAACCGGGCCGCCGCCACCGCCGTTGCCGGAAACACCACCACAGGACCCGCCGCCAGAACCCCGCTGGAGCACCGCAGCTCCCGAAACCCAGGTCGCCGCTGGAGCACCGCAGCCCCGAAGCCAGGTCTCCGCTGGAGCACAGCAGCTCCCGAAACCCAGGCCGCAGCTGGAGCACCGCAGCTCCCGAAAGCCAGGCCGCCGCTGGAGCACCGCAGCTCCCGAAAGCCAGGCCGCCGCTGGAGCACCGCAGCTCCCGAAAACCAGGCCGCCGCTGGAGCACCGCAGCTCCCGAAACCCAGGCCGCCGCTGGAGCACCGCAGCTCCCGAAACGCAGGCCGCCGCTGGAGCACCGCAGCTCCCGAAACCCAGGCCGCCGCTGGAGCACCGCAGCTCCGAAGCCAGGTCGCCGCTGAAGCTCCGAAAGCCGTGCCGCCTCCGCTGGAAGCTGGAAGGCCGTCACCAGGGCCTCAGCACAGACGGAGACGGTGACGGGGGACACGACAAGAAAAGTCGCATCCCCCCGAAGGGAGAGACTAAAACCCCGTTTCTCCCCCCCCCCACACACACATACACAACCCAACAAACCAAAAATAATCGCCAAAAACAGGGACGAAGACAAAAATAGCAGCCTTGTGATAACAACTTCATTATAATGCTGAAGTGTACTTTTTTAATTGTTCATACTGAACTATAAATATAAGTTTGTGAGTCCTAGAATGACTCTGCAATCCCCATACTTGTGTCTGGGATATATTATCTCTACCTGACGAGTTTCTGGTACATTCAAACACCAAGCCGATCAGATTAATGCAGAATTACAAAACAATTGTACTCTTAACCAACCAGACATTGTTTCCCCAGAAATTCCCTGTTTAATGGAATAACGTTTCTGTACTTCCGTAAATGAACCAGACGATCTCCTTCTTCTTAATATAGGGGTTCGTTTTCATCAATCATAAATCTGGTTATAGCTTGCCCACATAATCCTGCATTATCAGCAGCAGTGGCGACCCGACTCCCGGAGCGGTTCCAGCAGCGGCAGCAGCAGCAGAGGGGCGACCCGACTCCCGGAGCGGTTCCAGCAGCGGCGGCAGCAGCGGCGACTCGACTCTGTCCCGGAGCTGGTCCAGCAGCAGCCGCGGCAGCAGTGGCGACCAGACTCTGTCCCGGAGCTGGTCCAGCAGCGGCAACCCGACTCTCGGAGTGGTTCCAGCAGCGACGGCGGCAGCAGCGACCCGACTCCCGGAGTGGTTTCAGCTGCGGCAGCAGCAGCAGCAGCGACCCGACTCGGTCCTGGAGCGGGGGCGGCGGCAGTGGCAGTGGCCCGCCACGGGCCCGGTGGACCCCCCGGGCCGCGGAGTTGAACCGGCCCGTTCGCGGAGCTCGGTTGAACCGCGGGACTGACTACTTACCATCGCCCGGTGCGGTCGCGGCATCTGAGGCCTGGATCGACTCGGCGCAGAGGGAAACAAAGAGGGAAGAGACACAGACTTTAAGACTTTGCCTTCCATCACAGTGAGGAAGTGTTTGGTGAACTCCCTGTGGTGGATGTTAAATTTGTGTTTATTGTGTGTTCCGTCATTTTTATTTATTTATTTTCAATTATATGTATGACTGCAGGGGAACAGAGTTTTGTTCAGACCAAAAGGTCTGAATGACAAATAAAGAATCTAATCTAATCTAATCTAATTTTTTGGGGATAATGTTAGCCAAATGGCAATTTGCATCATACAATTGGGTTTGAATACGCATTGCAGAGTAACGCAAGCATGTCTTAAAAGTATTGGACATTATCGACCCATGTATGTCTCCCCCAAATATAATGATGCCAACTGAATATCAGCTAGAGGACATACTGGAACACATTTCCTGTCCTCGCATCATTGACTCATGGGTGCCTAATTACTGAGGTACTGTTGGCACCCTGAGCAAAGCACAATAGACGGGTGTTTTATATATTTTTATATATTATTTACTGTTTCAGTCATAACAGTATCTTGGAGTAGGTGAGAAACCAAATAATGTTGGCCGCCAGGTCCATCCATAGCCTTACCAGTCCATACCGATATAGCAAAACTTGGTGCTACATCGGGAGCACCCGGAATATTTCTATTGTGTTCTGGTGTATACACATAAGTAGGGACACCAGCTTCAGGGTCAGTTTCATCCTGCCCTGGTACTCCCGAGTCTTGCTCTAGGGAGACTTCATCCAGACCTATGCAAGGCACTGGTGAATGAGATTCTCATTCTTTATAGGCACCATACTTAGTGTATGGAAACTCCCACGGAGCCTGCCTTAGAATCATATGGGTCTTTAAAACCCTTGACTGATTAGAAATTTGAGCATTTTATCTTGCTCTAGTGACCTCATCCAGACCTAACCAAGGTACTGGAGA
Source organism: Raja brachyura (assembly GCA_963514005.1). The sequence continues at coordinate 302,326 of OY740781.1, forward strand.
ATCAGAATTCAATTTTCATAGGCACCATACTCAGTGTATGGAAACTCCTTTGGGGCTTGCCTTACAGGAAGACATACATGGGTCTTAGAACCCTTGACTAAGTCAAGTGTGGAGCATTTTCTCCATTTCCAGCCTTCCCCTCATTCTTGTCCTCCCTTGGAGGAGAGTTACTTTCTTTACTGTTTTGTATTTGTGCAGAAATCATATACCTTTAAAATTATAATTCTGAGAGGCACATTCTGCTTGCAGAATATTAGTATTAACCTCAGTATCATACAGGGTTATATACATTTCCATAAAGGAAGACTGCATCTGGTAACATATACACAGAGCAGACTTTATTTTACCATTGTGGGTATTTGGAGCTGACATTTAGCGCAGCCGTTATCTCCAAACCCGATCGAAATAGCGGTAAATAGCGGGAACCGGCTTTTAAATCAGCCTTATCTCCCGATCCGATCTAAATCGGAAGCTGCGGTTTCAGCGCGTTCCATTCAATTACCGCAGTTTAAATACTTATACTCCAGCTGGCTCCGTTATTTTCAAGCCAGATTTATAGAGTTTAAAAAAAAAAAATTCCACAATACATATACACTCTAGCTGGCTCTGCAGACTTACAGAGATTAAAAAACACTCACAAGAAGTTCAACACTGACTTACCTGCGGGTTAAACTTACCGCTGGTGGGAGCTGCGCTCTCCACCCTGTCGGTATCACATGCATCGACGTAATGCCTAACATGCGCCTGGCGGGGCTTCTTCACGTAGTCACTCACGTGACTCCGAAGTAAAATGCATTTTAAGTATGCACTTTTGTAGCAAACCTAACTACCTATGCATTTACTTTTAATTTCTATTGCACATCAGATTTTTTACCTCATAATTTAGCCATTTAGCTCATATCTGTGGCAATAGACCATAGATAATAGGTGCAGGAGTAGGCCAATCGGCCCTTCGAGCCAGCACCGCCATTCAATGTAATCATGGCTGATCATCCCCATTCAGTACCCCATTCCTGCCTTTTCCCCATATCCCCTGACTCCACTATCTTTAAGGGCCCTATGCAGCTCTCTCTTGAAAGCATCCAGAGAACCTGCCTCCACCACCCTCTGAGGCAGAGAATTCCACACACTCACAACTCTCTGTGAGAAAAAGTATTTCCTAGCCTCCGTTCTAAATGGCTTATCCCTTATTCTTAAACTGTGGCCCCTGGTTCTAGACTCCTCCAACATGGGGAACATGTTTCCTGCCTCCAGCATGTCCAAACCCTTAACAATCTTATGTTTCAATAAGATCCCTTCTCATCTAGGTAAATGGACAAGGGAGAGCCAGTGGAAGTAGTGTACCTGGACTTTCAGAAAGCATTTTATAAGGTCCCATTTAGGGGATTAGTGGGCAAAATTAGGGCACATAGTATTGGGGATAGAATGCTTTCTACAGTCAGTGGTGAGTCTGTGGAATTCTCTGCCTCAGAGGGGGTTGGAGGCAACTTCTCTGGATGCTTTCAAGAGAAAGCTAGATAGGCCTCTTAAAATAACGGAGTCAGGGGATATGGGGAGAAGGCAGGAACGGGGTACTAATTGGGGATGATCAGCCACGATCGCATTGAATAGCGATGCTGGCTCAAAGGGCCAAATGGCCTACTCCTGCACCTTTTGTCTATTGTCTATTATCCTTCTAATTTCCAGCATGTACAAGCCCAGCTGCTTTATTCTCTCAGCATATGCAAGTCCCAACAACCTGGGAATTAACCTTGTAAACCTACGCTGCACTCCATCAAGAGCAAGAATGTCCAAGGTTTCCGTGTGGTTCCCGGAGGTTGCAGGTAGTGGAAGCAGGTGGGGAGACTGACAAAAACCTCCGTGAACCGCACGGAAATTTTGGATGGGGCGCAAAGTCTCCAGGGTTTCCGTTCAGGTTTCCTAAGTGGGACAGGGGCATAAATAGGCCTTAGTTTAATAAATTTTGGATTACTGCTTTTATAATTTTTACTTAATTCAATGGAATTTTAATTTTGTCATGGTCCTTTCTGTATTTTTTTTTCTTTCCGTATAATGAATTATGGTTTTTATTTCAAGAATAAACATTTTTTTAAAAGCCACAACAGCATAGCTACAACCATTGGACTCAAAACTTTATGGACATGGGTTTAAAAGGCAGCCTGCCGATTCATGTGGTTCTTATGAAATGTCATCTTGTGTAATGTCATCACAGCAGATTTAGAATTATTATACCCTGGGGTTGGATGTTCTGGGTACGACTCCACAGCCTTGTTTATAGGGGGGTTGCACGTAAGGTCACTCAGTCATAGGGCTTGACGCACAGAGCCACTCAATCCATCTGGATGACATCCGTAACTTCCGGTATATGTTATTAATGTAAGTAACTCGTACTTTCCTACCTGACAATTTTGGCGGATTTTAATGGGCCCGCTATGCTGGAAACAATGGTAAGTGCTTACCTGCTGTTCATCGCGTGTACTCCACTTGGCGTAGCGTAGCAACAGTACGGTCATGAGTTGTGACCCAACTGCCGTGAAACCTCCCTATAGGTCCTATATTGTTAATTTTTGCGCTGTAAATAATTATGGAAATCGGGATAAGCGTGAGAGACATTTAGCCTAATTCAGCATTACTAAAGTGAGGAGAAAAGATGTTAGATAGAAGCGAGAGCTGAAGGGACAACAACAGCCAGAGTGCTTGGCGATCATTGGCCGTTTGCTCACTGCATTTCATCAACTAAGGCATTATTTGTGTTTTTTCTTGAGTCTAAAAAGTTTGAAAAGTGATAAATCTGGCTGTAAAATGTTTAAATCGCCCATTTTTCTTGTGGGTTTTTACATACAAAAATACAATGCCTCTGAAGCAAAATTTACAGCCAGATTTATCACTTCTGAGACTTTTTAGATACCAAAGGAATCAAGAAAAAATACATAATGCCTTACTGTTGATGAATTGCAGTGAGCAAACGCGATAATTCCCAATATTTTCAATTCCGATATCTGCAGGGCCAATGCTCGCCAAGCACTTTAGTTGTTGTTGTCCCTTCAGCTCTCGCTTCTCTTTACCTTCATTTTGCTTCACTTTTGGAATTCTGAAGTTGGGTACGTCTCTCACACTTACCCAGACTTCCACAATTATTTACAGCACAAAAATTCAACATTTTGGGGTTTTTTAACAGGTAGGAAAGTACGCGTTTCTTGCATTAATAACATATACCGGAAGTTACGGATGTCCTCCAGATGGATTGAGCGGCTCCGTACATCAAGCCCTATGACCCAGCGACCTTACGTGCAACCCCCCCATTCCGCTCCCCTGTGGGTTTATAACTTTATTTACATCAGTTTTCCCACCAGACCGGTTATATTCCCCCAGACGTGTAGTTTATTTGGTGATTTATATATTATTTACAGAGGGGAGAGGAGGAGGGGGGAGAGGAGGGGGGGAGGAGGGGGGAGAGGAGGGGGGGGAGGAGGGGGGAGAGGAGGGGGGGGAGGAGGGGGGGAGGAGGGGGGGAGGAGGGGGGAGAGGAGGGGGGAGAGGAGGGGGGGAGGAGGGGGGAGAGGAGGGGGGAGAGGAGGGGGGAGAGGAGGGGGGAGAGGAGGGGAGGAGGGGAGGGGAGGAGGGAGGGGGAGGGGGGGGGTAGAGCCAGAGAGAGGGAGATGTTTATAACCTGCTTTATCTCAGGACGCTGCTCCAGGCGGTGAGTTTATATTATTTACCCCAGTTTTCCGCAAGACGTGAAGTTTATGTGGAGATTTACCTCAGGTCTCCCCCAGACCGGGTTTATTCCGCTCCGCTGCTGATTTATAACGTTATTTACCTCATTGAATAAGAGGGGGAGGTTTATAACGGGTTTTACCCCAGTTTTCCCCACAGACGTGTACTTTATTTGGTGATTTATCCCGCTGCCCTGCTGATTTATAACATTATTTACCTCAGGTCGGCAGCGACGCCACCAACTGCCGCTTCTCCGCCGCCATTTTCATCCGGTCGATGGGGAGACTCGGCCCGGGGCGGGACTGGGACTGGCGGGTGGCCATCTTGGTGAGGTCGGCGTCGCTGATTGGTCGGCTGTCGGTGGCCATCTTTGTGAGGGGTTGACGGCGGGCATCTTGTTAGGGTCTCGTCGTTCATAACGCCATCTTGAGAAGGTACCAATGGCCCACTCACTTGTGGTCCATTCTCCCCCTCTAAACCTGTCTTGTCCACGCACCTGTAAAAATGTCTTCGTTTCCAACCCTTTGCCTGTAGTGGCCATTTGGCATATTTTGTGTGTCATTAATTATGACATGTGCCTTTAAATTTTAGACTGCCCGTTATTATGTGGGTGGGATTTATTACCTATTCAAGGGCGTGTTTGGAGCTAGGTTTGTGGATTGGTGGGTAGCTAATGTTATCCCACATTTTATGAAAAGGTGGGAGAGATAAAACGGGGAATTATTGACCAGTTAGCCTGATATCGGTGGTGGGGAAGATGCTTGAGTCATATAAAAGATTAGATAGCCGCATATTTGGATAGCAGTAACATCATCGGTCCGTGTCAGCATGGATTTACGAAGGGGAAATCATGCTTGACTAATCTTCTGGAATTTTTTGAAGATCTAACTAGGAAAATGGACAAGGGAGAGCCAGTGGATGTAGTGTACCAGGACTTTCAGAAAGCATTTGATAAGGTACCACAAAGGAGATTAGTGAGCAAAATGGGGGCACATGGTATTGGGGGTAGAGTGCTGACATGGATGGAGAAGTGGTTGGCAGACAGGAAACAAAGAGTAAGGATTAATGGATCCCTTTCAGAATGGCAGACAGTGACTAGTGGGGTACCACAAGGCTCAGTGCTGGAACCGCAGCTATTTACAATATAAATAAATGATTTGGATGAAGGGATTCAAAGTAACATTAGCAAATTTGCAGATGACAGAAAGCTGGGTGGCAGTGTGAACTGTGAGGAGGATGCTATGAGAATGCAAGGTGACTTAGACAGGTTGGGGGAGTGGGCAGATGAAGTTTAATGTGGACAAATGTGAGGTTATCTACTTTGGTAGCAAAAAGACAAAGTAAAAAAAGTCAAAAGAGTTTATTGTCATGTGTCCCTGACAGGACACTGAAAATCTTTCTTTGCATAGCACAACAGAACATAGTAGGCATTGACTACAATTATATACGTAAATACACATATTAATTAATAAATTAATAAAGTGCAAATAACAGATGGAGGGATATTAATGTTCAGAGTTCCGAGCCAAGTTAATAGTCTGATGGCTGTGGGGAAGAAGCTATTCCTAAAAAGAGGAAAGCAGATTACTATCTAAATGGCATCAGGTTGGGAAAAGGGTAAGTACAACGGGATTTGGAGGTCTTTGTACATCAGTCTATGAAAGTAAGCATGCAGGTACAGCAGGCAGTGAAGAAAGTGAATGGCATGTTGGCCTTTACAACAAGAGGAATCGAATATAGGAGCAAAGAGGTCCTTCTGCAGTTGTACAGAGCCCTCGTGAGACCACACCTGGAGTATTGTGTGCAGTTTTGGTCCCCTAATTTGAGAAAGGATATTCTTGGTTCTTGGTTACTTGGTCCTCCAAAATATTCCAACTGGATTTAAACTGGAGGTGGTGAAGGGAGGGGTTTAGCCAGAGAGGGTTATTGGGAAGAAAGTGCCACTTCAAATTTAGTTGCATCTGGCTGGGCAACCGTGGCTTGCTGGAGATTATTCCATGCTTTAATAGTGCGTGGAAAGAACAAATTGCTGTACACATCTGTCTTTGAGGCTGGGACCACAAATTGGATTGAGTGCCCTCTTCTGCTCCTGATTGGTTTGGGGTTGGTGTTGGTCTTGTGATCTATGTCTAGCTGACCATTTAACATTTTGTAAAAACAGGTCAAACAGTGAGCTTCATGTCTGTCCTGGAGATATTCTTGCTATTGAGGGAGTGCAGCGTAGGTTTACAAGGTTAATTCCCGGGATGGCGGGATTAAATTCCTTAGATTCTGGAGTAGTTCCTGAGGATTGGAGGGTAGCTAATGTAACTCCACTTTTTAAAAAAAGGAGGGAGAGAGAAAGCGGGGAATTACAGACCAGTTAGTCTAACATCGGTAGTGGGGAAACTGCTAGAGTCAGTTATTAAAGATGGGATAGCAGCGCATTTGGAAAGTGGTGAAATCATTGGACAAAGTCAGCATGGATTTACGAAAGGTAAATCATGTCTGACAAATCTGATAGAATTTTTTGAGGATGTAACTAGTAGAGTGGATAAGGGAGAACCAGTGGATGTGTTATATCTAGACTTTCAGAAGGCTTTCGACAAGGTCCCGCATAAGAGATTAGCATACAAACTTAAAGCACACGGTATTGGGGGTTCAGTATTGATGTTGATAGAGAACTGGCTAGCAGACAGGAGGCAAAGGGTAGGAGTAAACAGGTCCTTTTCAGAATGGCAGGCAGTGACTAGTGGGGTGCCGCAAGGCTCAGTGCTGGGACCCCAGCTATTTACAATATATATTAATGATTTGGACAAGGGAATTCAATGCAACATCTCCAAATTTGCAGATGACACCAAGCTGGGGGTTATAGTTAGGTGTGAGGAGGATGCTTGGAGGCTGCAGGGTGATTTGGATAGGCTGAGTGAATGGGCAGATGCATGGCAGATGCAGTATAATGTGGATAAATGCGAGGTTATCCACTTTGGTGGCAAAAACATGAGGGTAGACTATTATCTGAATGGTGGCAGATTAGGAAAAGGGGAGATGCAACGAGACCTGGGTGTCATGGTACACCAGTCATTGAAAGTAGGCATGCAGGTGCAGCAGGCAGTGGAGAAAGCAAATGGTATGTTAGCATACATAGCGAAAGGATTTGAGTATAGGAGCAGGGAGGTTCTACTGCAGTTGTATAGGGTTTTGGTGAGGCCACACCTGGAGTATTGTGTACAGTTTTGGTCTCCAAATCTGAGGAAAGACATCCTTGCCATAGAGGGGGTACAGAGAAGATTCACCAGACTGATTCCTGGGATGTCAGGACTTTCATATGAGGAAAGATTGGATAGACTCGGCTTGTACTCGCTGGAATTTAGAAGATTGAGGGGGGATCTTATAGAAACTTACAAAATTCTTAAGGGGTTGGACAAGCTAGATGCTGGAAGATTGTTCCCGATGTTGGGGGAGTCCAGAACAAGGGGTCACAGTGTAAGGATAAGGGGGAATTCCTTTAGGACCGAGACGAGGAAAACATTCTTTACACAGAGAGTGGTGAGTCTCTGGAATTCTCTGCCACAGAAGGTAGTTGAGGCCAGTTCATTGGCTATATTTAAGAGGGCGTTAGATGTGGCACTTATGGCTAAAGGGATCAGGGGGTATGGAGAGAAGGCAGGTACGGGATACTGAGTTGGATGATCAGCCATGATCACACTGAATGGCGGTGCAGGCTTGAAGGGCCGAATGGCCTACTCCTGCACCTATTTTTCTATGTTTTCTATGTTTTCTATAATTGTCATATGCTGAGAGAATGGAGCAGCTGGGCTTGTACACTCTGGAGTTTAGAAGGATGAGAGGGTTTCTCATTGAAACGTATAAGCCTGTTAAGGGCTTGGAAACGCTAGAGGCAGGAAACATGTTCCCGATGTTGGGGGAGTCCAGAACCAGGGGCCACAGTTTAAGAATAAGGGGTAAGCCATTTAGAATGGAGACGAGGAAACACTTTTTCTCACAGAGTGGTGAGTGTGTGGAATTCTATGCCTAAGAGGGCAGTGGAGGTAGGTTCTCTGGATGCTTTCAAGAGAGAGCTAGATAGGGCTCTTAAAAATAGTGGAGTTAGGGTATATGGGGAGAAGGCAGGAACGGGGTACTGATTGGAGATGATCAGCCATGATCGCATTGAATGGGAGATGTCTCGAAGGGCCTGAATGGCCTACTCCTGCACCTATTGCCCATAATGTGCTTGAGTAACTGGGCGGGATGGGCAGCATCTCTGGAGAGAAGGGATGGGTAATGTTTCCGGATCAGCAGAGGGATATAGGAGCGGCCAATGTGACCGCGTCCCACCTCCCCCTCGGGCAGGACGGGCAGCGCCAGCGGCCATTGGGAGCAGTTCCTGCCTCCCCCTCTGACGAGCAGCGCCAGCGGCCAATGGGAGCTCGTCCCGCCTCCCCATCCCAACATCAGAAAGGACCAGGTCCCGCCCCCTCCTTGCGTCTGCCTTCCCCTCAGTCATGCTGGAGTAACTACGAACTCGCAGCATCCCAAGCGGGGCGTGGGCGGCAAGTCCGATCTGGCAGCATCCTGAGCTGAGTGAGAGCAGCAAGTCCAATTGGCAGCACCCTGAGCAGAGTGCGGGCAGCAAGTCCAATCTCACAGCACTCCAAGCAGAGTGCAGGCAGTGTAGTGGCCATTTCGCCCGTTTTTCATGTCACTGATGATGGCATGTGCCTTTAAATTTTAGACTGCCCGTTATAATGTGGGTGGGATTTATGACGTGTTTTTGGGCGTGTTTGGAGCTTTGATGTTTCCGCAGAAGTCTAGTTTTTAGATTAGTTTGGAGAGATGATCAAGGTCAATCTTTCGACCATGTCAATATTACAGAGACACGAGGAGTTTTGTAATGTTTAAAGTTGGAATTCAAGGAAGATTGTAGTAACTAGTCAGAAGTATATTGTTGTTTACCATTAACAATAAAGCATTTATTCAACAAAAGACTATGTTGAAGCTTTATAGAAACATAGAAACATAGAAATTAGGTGCAGGAGTAGGCCATTCGGTCCTTCGAGCCTGCACCGCCATTCAATATGATCATGGCTGATCATCCAACTCAGTATCCCGTACCTGCCTTCTCTCCATACCCTCTGATCCCCTTAGCCACAAGGGCCACATCTAACTCCCTCTTAAATATATCCAATGAACTGGCCTCAACTACCCTCTGTGGCAGAGAGTTCCAGAGACCCACCACTCACTGTGTGAAAAAATTCCTTCTCATCTCAGTCCTAAAGGATTTCCCCCTTATCCTTAAGCTGTGACCTCTTGTCCTGGACCTCCCCAACATCGGGAACAATCTTCCTGCATCTAGCCTGTCCAACCCCTTAAGAATCTTGTAAGTTTCTATAAGATCCCCTCTCAATCTCCTAAATTCTAGAGAGTATAAACCGAGTCTATGCAGTCTTTGTTCATAAGAAAGTCCTGACATCCCAGGAATCAGTCTGGTGAACCTTCGCTGCACTCCCTCTATAGCAATAATGTCCTTCCTCAGATTTGGAGACCAGAACTGTACGCAATACTCCAGGTGTGGCCTCACCAAGACCCTATACAACTGAAGTAGAACCTCCCTGCTCCTATACTCAAATCCTTTTGCTATGAAAGCTAACATACCATTGGCTTTCTTCACTGCCTGCTGTACCTGCATGCCTACTTTCAATGACTGGTGTGCCATGACACCCAGGTCGCGCTGCATCTCCCCTTTTCCTAATCGACCACCATTTAGATAGTAGTCGGTTTTCCTATTTTTGCCACCAAAGTGGATAACCTCACATTTATCCACATTATACTGCATCTGCCAAACATTTGCCCACTCTCCCAGCCTATCCAAGTCACCTTGCATTCTCCTAGCATCCTCCTCACAGCTAACACTGCCCCCCAGCTTAGTGTCATCCGCAAACTTGGAGATATTGCCTTCAATTCCCTCATCCAGATCATTTATGTATATTGTAAATAGCTGGGGTCCCAGCACTGAGCCTTGCGGTACCCCACTAGTCATTGCCTGCCATTGTGAAAACGACCCGTTAACTCCTACTCTTTGCTTCCTGTTTGCCAGCCAGTTCTCTATCCACATCTATACTGAACCCCCAATGCCATATGCTTTAAGTTTATATACTAATCGCTTATGTGGGACCTTGTCGAAAGCCTTCTGGAAGTCCAGATACAGCACATCCACTGGTTCTCCCCCATCCACGCTACTAGTTACATCCTCGAAAAATTCCACAAGATTCGTCAGACATGATTTACCTTTCGTAAATCCATGCTGACTTTGTCCAATGATTTCACCACTTTCCAAATGTGCTGCTATCCTATCTTTAATAACTGACTCTAGCAGTTTTCCCACTACCGATGTTGGACTAACTGGTTTGTAATTCCCCGTTTTCTCTCTCCCCCCCTTCTTAAAAAGAGGGGTTACGTTTGCTACCCGCCAATCCTCAGGAACTACTCCAGAATCTAAAGAGTTTTGAAAGATTATCACTAATGCATCCACTATTTCCAGAGCTACTTCCTTAAGTACTCTGGGATGCAGCCTATCTGGCCCTGGGGATTTATCGGCCTTTAATCCATTCAATTTACCCAACACCACTTCCTGACTTGCTACGGTTTTCTATACAATTATCCTAGATCCTGACAAGGAACCCACTAGAATACTAAGACTAACTCCCCCTTTTCCCGGGATCTTGACTAGTCCTTTTTCCTTGTATACCGGTTAGTTATGTCAATAGAACTAAGACCGTATTCATTATAGAAAATGCAAAAGATAAACTAATACCTTAATTCCGGTCTGGGTCGTCGGTCGTTCGCCGTTGATACGTGTCGACGTCTCGGGAATTTAAAAGCTATTAAGTGTTAAATGTTGCTCCTCGCATTTACTTATATCCTATATATTATTGCTACACTATAAGTAGTAAGATGACGACAGGGCGTTGATTGAATTTAATCAAATAATGGTTTTTATTCATTTTGTCAAAAGGTATAATAACTCAAGCAGTTGGTACAATTCATACGCACATCCTTGCTCTACATACAATATGTGTACATATCATAAATCTTACCGTTCAGATGTCCGTATGAAGCCTAACAAAAAGCGTTTAAAAGCGCTGTAAGTTTAACACACTTTTTTAGTTAAAAAGGTCCCCGACTTTTACCGAGCCTCAGCCCCTCTAGGAGACTATATCAGAGAGCAGGGTAGCCGTACGGGGTAAATACAAATATAACACTAGGTTGCCTGTATCAGGACTTGCCTTCACTACCTCTCTAGGAGCGTAGCATGGAGGAACTACTCTAGGTAGTTATGCTCCTGAAGACCTCTGTCGAAAGCTGCCCTGAAGGCTTGAAAAGCACTTGTATTTATATTGCTCAATTAGGATGGCTCATCCTTTATTTCATTAGTCAGGAAGGCCACGTAGCTCAATAGCTTCAAAGGTCTTATTTATTTTGCAAAGCAGCTGACTTCTTTTCTTTAATTAACTGCACATCAGCTAATCAGCTAAATACGCTTTTCTGCAGTTTGCGAGAAGAAATCTGTCAGCATGTCAAATTTTGAGAGAATGAATCACCTCCAAAGCTACAATTCCTTGATTTCCGTCACACCCCCTCCTTGGAGTGAACCATTCTCTGCGTCCGGGGATGTGGACTGCCTAACTTCTTCCTTCTGGTCATACATAATGATCTTATGCTCAAACATATTATAATAAATTGCTCTAGGCATATCATAGCAAGAAAACATCCTAAGTATATTTTAGATTAATATTAATACTATTTCAATACACAACAAACAGCATCTTATTCTAAATTGTCGCATGATTTTGCGGGTGGAAGCAAAAAGGTTGCTTTTAGTCATAATACAATACAAAGTATTACTAAACAGATTACAATAAATTTTCCGTCTTCAGAGAAGAAGCGTTGATATTTTCCTGAAGACTTGCTTTGCATTCGAGGTTTATTCTCGGCACCTTTGCAGTTGTGTTGGTTAATACTCTTGCAATAATTTCTATTTTTCATGTGTCCATGGGTATAAGGCGAAAATATTGAGAGTCTAGCTACTCAATAGTTTTTATTCCATTTCTGGGTCATCACAGTTGTGTCCGAAAAAACGGTACATCAACTCATCGGATGGATGACCCAACTCAGCATCCTCTCCTTCACTGTCACGCTCGACAGGGATTATGGAAGTTTCTTCCTCGGGGTATTCTTCTGAGATCCATAGCTGCCGTGGAGCACTAGGCAAGCACACTATTTCATCAGCCGGTATCTCAGTTAGTCCTCCTTTTGCATTTCCCGACACCTGGTGGGTCAATTCACTAGGACCCTTAGCTTTAGAGTTTTCCTCTTCGTCGGTGTCGTCGGAGAAGTGGTTCTGGTCTCTCCAAACGGCTAGAGCTTCCATTTCCCTCTGAATATCTTCTTCCTTATCCTCCCCACTTTCTGAGACGATATCTGTGTCCTCATTGTCGGTGGAGCGGGAGTGATAAGGACCTGAATTTAGTATGTTGTCTCTAGGACCCCATACGGTTAGTTTCTTCAAGACCAGAAGGAAAACCTTCGGTCTACTCCCATCCACTAGGGTTATGGGTATCTGGTTTGCAGTGGTTATACCACAAGTCAGGATCACTAGGATACTCAGACTTTATTTTTTATTTATTTATTTTTTTTTTTTTACTACCTCCCTAGGAGTGTAGCATGGAAGAACTACTCTAGGTAGTTAGCCATTTCGGTTTTACTTTTAAGTAGTTGGTCACGTTAATGAGGAATCTTATTTCTATGCCGAATCTTTCACATAATAATTTGCCATCTGGGCATAACATTTTAGGGCCCTTGTTTCCAAAAGGGGTATTTGCTGGGGCCAGTCCTATTTCGGGTTGGCCGCATCCCAGACAGTCAGTAAGTTTGAATTTATTTGCACTGCCCTTTTGGGAGTATGAACTGAATACTTGGTTACGCAAATACTGCCATTCAAAACGGTTACAGCAGAGGATCCACTGGAGGGTGCCTCCAGTGGTTTTGGCCGTATACATGTTCCCTTATTTATCCTGGGTTGTGTAGATTCTTGCTAATACTTTAATAGGTGATTCTAATCTCGGTTTGTATATACATTCCCATTTCCCCTCTTCTCGATCTATCACGTTTCCTCCAAAGGCGGGAAAAGTATCCCATGTGGAGAAAACTTTAACGACCGGTCTGTAATTTAGGCAGGTTAACAGTAGGTATCGTAGCTGTTCTGGCCAGCTAGGTCCCCATTGTTTTGTTCCTGGGTTCCAGTCATTCCTATGTAAACCTGGGAATCTGATTCTGGGGGGGCTGTTGCTGCGGGACGCAGGTGCACTTCCCTCATTAGCTGGACCTTGGTGGGACGACCCTGCCGGTCGGTCTTGATCACTAGATACGGGAGGTTTTGGTAATATATTACGAAGGGTGTTCGAATTGGTCCCGTTGTCGGGGTTTGCGAAGATATGTAAGGTATTGCAATATTGCAACTGACGCATTTTCGAGGATGACATGGTTTTACAATTGGTGTTGGAGTCCGGGGTAGTCGTTCGGAAGAGAGAGCTGAAAGGTAAACAAATATACAATCTAATACTATAGCTACAATAGCTAGGGTGCATATAGCCTGTCCTATCCAGGGTGTTTTTCCTTGGACTATCAATCCTGTTGTATATAATAACAGGATTAAAACTAACCACCATCTATATTTTTGTTTGTTATCGGTCTGCATCCATGGTCTCTTTTTTGTGATAGAAAACAGGACATAAGCATCTACTACTGCTAATATCAATAGTAGGGCTCCTAAGATGTAGATAATGGTGGGTGTAAGTGTAATAAACCAAAAAGCTAGGTATGGCGTCATAGTCAGATGTATAAAGACAAAGAAGATAACTTCCTTGTGATTCTTTAGAAGGGATGTTCGCTCCCCCTCCTGGGGATCAGTGAATCTGTAATGTCGCAGGTTGATTAGCCCAAATAATAAATGAGCTGTTGAAAAGAAAATTAAAATATTAAACTCTGCATATGACTTGTATTTGACATCAGTGGTTGTGCTGTTAATTTCGGTGGTGGTTTTGATGTCGGAATCCTCTCCCCCTCCTTGGGCTAACATGCTGCAAATGACTGTTGCAATGCTAATTGGGTATATGAGAGCGATTAGAAAAGGTCCGAGAGGCCACCGCCTGTGTCGTAATTTAGAGTAAAAGAACTTTAGCATGTATATTAGTTGTAATGCCAGGCAGGCAATACTGAGGATAAATCCCATGGCCATCATCTTATGGTCCATTTCTTACCTTTTAGTAACGAGGATCTTTGGGAGTTTTGAGGGTTGTGAATCGTCGTCAGGTTTGCCTCAAAATTTTTAAATTGAACAATGGGCATCCTTGGCACTGTGGCCATGTTAACCTCGTTGGTAACGAAAGATGAGTAATATTGCTGCCTGGTCACACAAGGATTCTTGTGATTTTTTATGGAATGGGAGTCCGGCATAACCTCCGCTCAGGAGGCAATGACCGGGGCACCATTGGTGGCATAGATTACATCGGATGAAAACGTTTCTGAAAGTGAAATCTCCCGCGAGAGGGTCAGGCTCAATGATAGGATGACCCCTAATATAGGGGCCTGATTGCATGGATAAATCTGAGGTTTTGGTAAGACTGTTGATGCAGAATAAATGTAAATGTTCCATGCTTAAACAACTGGCAGCCCTGTGTCTGGCAATTAGTTCCATTTGTTCCTCGTGATCGGGGTGTGCCTGCAAATCTTTCCTTAAATGTTCCAAAATCGCCTCCCTGTATAGGTCCTTTGCCTTGTCAGAACTCATTTGGGGTTCTGGAAGATAAAAAGGTTCGACAGACACGGTAGAGGACTAAGCCTACTACGCAGTATATTCCATATTTGGCATACGAGCCAAGACCCCAAAGGTCAGCGAGGAAGTTCATTACATCATCCATAAGGCTGCCGAGACCTCCTATTAATCCTCCTAGGGCTGCTAATCCTTCAGGTAAAATCTCTTTGAGAGTTTCTGCCAGGGCCTCAAAAACATCCTGAATCTGTCTCCCATAACTGGTATCGATATTGCTAACTTTTGATCTCAAGTTCCTAAGTTGGGTACTGATGTCCCAATCTGTATAGGTAACTATCAGCTCATTGTCCTCAAGGTTGACAAGTATGTCTCCGAGCTTGGAAAGAATGATTTGAAGGGTCTGATCTTTACTGGGAACGTGAAAAATCAATTCCCTTTCCTTTGGCTGACCATATATTGTATGGTTACAGCAAGTGGTTTTGTCATGTGCAAAAGAAGAGACTAAGTATGTGCCCTCACTAATTTTGCAGGAGTCATTGCAGGAGCCAGGCGAAGTTTTGGAAATTATGTATGAACCATTTCCCATAGAGTAAAAGGAATCTTTGGGTATATTTATTCTCTCCTCTATAACGGGACAATGATGATTGATACATTCGGTTGTTTCCTCGAAATTTGTAAGGGTCAGTCCTGTCCTATCTTGGCGTGGAATGCCCTGATATACCTGGAGCGTGTTATTCCGCAACAGGCCATATTTATATGGGACTTTGATGATGGTTTTCCAACAGCCTTTGTTCCAATAATGGTGGCAACGCACTATACCAGGATTATATAATCTGAGGGTGTAGTTTGCAGCTGTGGTATCTGTTATCCAAGGAACAGTGATTAAAATGTTTAGGGTTAATTTTAAGGAGGGGCTCCTATATGTGGGAGGTGCCCCTTCTCGTTTGATGTAGTAAAGACGACTGGATGAATCGAGTAGCTGGGTGCTAGTAATCCAGCGTTCTTTGCTTAAAATCTGCTTTGGGATCCAAGAAGGTTTAACCCTTCCGGTACTCAAAAGTGCGGCTAGCGCCATTAACGTGGTTTTAAGATTTTCCCTTGTGAAGGCTTGGTCTATATGGGTTAGAGCCTTCATTGTTTCCATAGTAGTTTCTACCTGCGATTTGTGTAAAAACCTAGTAAACTCAACGATGTTTTTCTGATTATTCTTGAGCTCCTCTGAGAATTTGTTCATGTTATTTAATATTTCAATGGTTTCCAATTGGGAATCTTTTAACTTGCTGGCTACATTTCCCTTTATACTGGAGAAGCGTAGGAGCAGAAAAATAAAGAAAATCATCTTACCGGCAAGTCTAAGTTACTCTTCCCCCGTGGTGTTAAAATGTAACCACCTGTAAGGGGAAGGTAATTCGAAGAACTTTACGGTAGCAGGTTCAACAGTACGCTGTCTTGTTATGTTTGTGCATTTCATATAACCCCAAAGCCAACAGATAATGTCTGTCGGTTGTTGTGTAAAAGTCTTGCTTGTAAGATTAAGATAAACCTTAAATTGGGTCCTCGTAAAATTAAATTTGAGGACTTCTTCCTTTATGAGGGACCCGTTTACCCCTCGCCATGTCTCATTGTTTTGTATCAGTTGATAAACCGATTTCCAATCTTGAAAACCGGCCTCGGTATCGCCGGTGGGGTCATTGGTTGTATCCCCTTCCTTGAAAACCTCCTTTCTTTTCTCCGGGTAATCTTTATGTGTTTTCCAGGGGTATTCAATTCTCTGCCATTTCTCGTCTCCTTTGGCCCATATATCCCCACATCTACCGGGTGTATATCTAGCGACATTAACACAGGTGTAATTTCCAATTTTGGTTTGGTTTAATAAGGAAAAGATAGGGAGGTTACATATGGAAGGGTCGATGGGTGCAAAAATGTCTCCCATCTGTGTCTCGTTCCATTTTTTCCTAATTTCTCCCTCCTTATTCTTGGTTCGTCTGAACCACGGGCCGTATACTCTGGGACTGCAAATCATATGGAATCCTGGCGGTATGGCGGGTAAATTGAATGTGTAAGGTATTTCACTTGGACCTAACTTACTTTCGTCCTCTGTGGTAAACCAGACTTTGGAACCATCGTCATAGGAACAATCCTTGCGAAGGTATTTGGTTTGGTGGTTAAGGGCTGATTGGCAATTTGCAAAGGCACTCCACATCAGGATGGGGTGATAGCTGGCTAAGTCATGGAAGCCACTGTTACTAACATCCCTGTAGGGCCAAGTGCAGTCTGCCCTGGTCACAGTTTTGGACGGAATCGTTGTATGAATCTGGGTGATATAACAGTCCCTGTATTTACTCATTTCTTCTTCCTGCCAGATGGAGGGGTCTGTGATCTGGGGACTGATCTTTAACATGGTTTTGTAAAACTGTTCTAGTTCACTAACCAGGATAAGGCCGTCCCCGGCCCCATTACGGTTTAAGTCCATATCATCCAACATGGCCTGGGAATCCAGTACCAGAGTTAGAG
Organism: Raja brachyura; assembly: GCA_963514005.1. Next base: position 319,370 of record OY740781.1, read on the forward strand.
GTACCAATATATTCCCTGTATCTAAACGGAAAGGATATGGCTCTTTAATCCAAATCATCCCGTTTCGGAGTGGTTCTACTTCCACCTTGTCTTGGGGCTTGGCAATGGAAAAGTGGATTAATGCGGTCAAGGCTATCATTTGTCCCTTGGGACCAAAGATTAGGCCTAAACCTCCTATAATTCCCCATTTACTTGGTTCCATTCCTGAAGTAAGGGAGTTATTCTTAACCAAGTCACTTTCCATGAGGTGACATGAGGAGCTAGTTAGGTTAACTAAAAGGATCACTCCTGCACCGAGGAGGGTGAAAATTATAAAAAAGAATGCAAACAGAAAATAACATGTAATCCGTCCACCAGCTTTACATCCATCCTTACATCCTGATCCCTGAGGATCTATAACTAGTTTAACCTCGTCCCCCTTCTTATTTTTCTTTGTTTTAGTGGGTTTGATTTGTTTATGTGTTTTACAGGTTCGCCGGGCCCATAGACCTAGTCTTAGGCCTGGCTCCTTGTACTTCTTGCTGGGTTTTTGACTCAGCATTGGCTCTTCCTCCGGGAGCGGTTCCATCTCTAACTGATCTATCCAACTCATTTGTAGGAGGAATAAAGTCTTTACTTACGGGTTTACAGTTGTCAACCGATATGATCTGTTGTTTACCTTTCCTAAGGTATGTTACGGTCCGCTCCCCAACAGCTATCACCTGTTGAGCAGGGCCAAATTTAGGTTTCAGTGATTTACCCTTGGTGTAGTTAGTCTTGACTAAAATCCAATCACCTACTTTAGGTAACCATATATTTTTCCCTTCGTCCTGTTTGGCTCTTTCTGCTTTAAGTAAGACCGACTCCGCGTGTCGTAGTTCCCTATATTCCTGCATAAGGGACAAACGTCTTTGCTCGTCTCCTATACTTAGTTTAGTGTTCATTTGTACACTAAACATTAGAAAGTATGGAGTGATATGTCTATTTGGTCCTTCGCTGTCTATGGGGGTGTTGTTGACTGCCATTTGTACAAAGTTAACAGCTCTAACCCATGATCCACTTCGGGTAGTACACATCTTAGCTATGGCCCTCTTGACGTCCTGATTTTTCCTCTCCACAACTCCCGCTGATTCGGGGTGCAAGGGGCTACTGTATTCGGTCCGTACTCCCTTAAATTTACACCATTCTCTGTAGGCCGTGCCTACGAAGACCGGACCTTGGTCTGAGTGAATGATTAAGGGAGGACCTAGTATTTTTATCGCTTCCTCAAGAGCTTCGATAGCGTCTGAACACGTGCAACTAGCAGTGGGATATAGGCAAGTGTAAGATGTACATTCATCAACACACACAAGTATGTACCTGTTTTTTCGGTTAAAGGGAGGATCCCCTCGGGATTCGGGCAACGGACCAATGAAGTCAACTTGCCATTGCTTCATAGGGGCTTCGGGTTTCTCCCGTACGGTGTATCCAGGTCTAGTTACCCCCCCTCCTTTGTCGTGTTTCATACAGGTTTCACAGTTGGCTTTAAACTTTCGACATTCAGACAACATAAATGGCCACCAGTATTGAAGCGATAGGTGGGCACAGGTGGTTTTTGCTCCTCCATGTGCCACACCCAATCCTTGATGTGCTTCTCTGATGTACCGATGCCTGTCTTTTTTAGGGATTATGATTTTCCCTTTTAGGTCTCCTTTTTTCAGGCAGCGGACCGTCCCGTCGGGACTTAATATATACGAGTAGTATTTGGGATATCCTGGAATGGTCTTACCAGCCACCAGGTCCATCAACTCTTTATCCGTGTTATCTTTTAATGATTGGCGTGTTACAATATTAACAATTGTGTGTCTAGGCAGATTTGTACCAAGTGCTTGTTTAGCCAGTGAATCGGCCATATTGTTTCCTACGGCATGCTCGCCTGTTTTTTGGTGAGCAGGTACATGTCTTACAATCAGTCTAGGCATGTTTTCTAGATATGCATTTATCTTTTTCCACCATCCAGCATGCTGGATGGGTTTGCCTCTAGCTGTTTTGAAACCATTATTCGCCCAGTCTTTTAGCAATCCGTTACAGCCACCATGGCAATAGTTGCTGTCGGTACAAATCAAGATTGCTTTACTTCTATCTCCAGGTGCTACAAGCTCTAGAGCGGCAGTCAGAGCCTCCACTTCGGCTAACTGTGCCGTCATACCTGTCCCTAAAAAGACTGATTTCGTGGTGTCTGGGGTAAAACCTTCCGGTCCCCAGGTACCCTTAACTATACCAGCTCCTGCTTTCCTGGTTGTAGAACCATCAGGGTTCTTAGTTTCTTGAGATGACCCGTCGCAATATATGACTATGTCTGCTCGATCGGGTTTTTCTCTTTCCTCGGCTAATTCGGGTAAAGCCCAGGTATTCATTTCTTCACTGGGATCTTTTAGCCAGAGGATAGTCGGGTCTGCCCTTATGATGTCCCATTTGTCCCATCGGACGTTGTGGACGCGGCGATCCCTGACAATGCTTTCCCTTGACTCATTTAGTTCCGGGAAATGTGTGAGTACTTTTATAGGGGCCTCGGATTGTACTCTTCTTAAGTGTAAAAGCCCGTGTGTTAAAACAGTCAGGGCTTTGGCAAGTTTTGGGAATTTTAATTCCGTAGTGGAGAAGTTCATGGAATAGTATTGGAAGGGGGTAGCTTTCCCTTCATCTTTGCATACCACGGTTCCAGAGGAGTCTGAGAGTATCAGAGTAACCTCTATGGTTTCACCGGGTGTATGTGTGGCTAACCAGGCGCTTTCAACTATTTTCTCAACTAGTGTGTTTAGTGCTTCCTGGTGTTCTGGTTCCCATACAAATCTTTCGTTTGGGGCTACTATCTGTCTGTATAGGGGGGCTGCTAACTCAGCGTATCCTATAATGAAACCTCTAGCGAAATTTAGGGATCCCAGAATGCTTTGTAATTGTTTTACGTTAGTGGGTGATTTGAATTCTGACAGTTTCTCTTTGAACGCGGAAGTCAAGCCACGTCCTTCTTCTGCGATCTCAATCCCCAAGAACTTCACGGTTGTCTTGGATATTGCTGATTTTTTGAGCCCTACTCTGTACCCCAATTTTCGTAAGACTTGGAGCATCTTATGAAGACAATTGAAGTGATCATCTAGAGTCGCATGAGTAGTGAATATATCATCCACGTAGCATTCAATTATGTGTTCGTTTCTTAGAAAATCTAAAGTGCGTAGGACTTGGGCCGAAAAAATCTGCGGGGAATTTACAAATCCTTGGGGCAATCTGGTCCAGCAATATTGGACTCCCTGAGGGGAAGTAATTGCTGTATAGTCCCAATCATGCTCGGGAATTGGATGACTCCAAAAGCCGTTGGCTAAGTCGAAAGTGGTTTTATATATATGTCTTTGAATCTGCATGGTCTGACTCGCCATGTTAAATAGAGTTCCCGCGAATTTCACGGAGCCTTTATTTAAGGCGCGAAAGTCACATACCAAGCGGTATTCGCCCGGTTTACCGGGTTTAGCGACTGCTAAAATTGGTGTGTTGACCTTAGAACTCCTTTCCACCAAGACTCCCTGTTCAACTAGATCATTAATGACTTCTTGAATAGCTCGTCTGGCTTCAGGTTTGTTGATATGATACTGGCTTGGATTGGGGAAGTCGTTCATACCGGTGACGGTGTCTCCGTCGGGTGTGATCGATCCGCAATGGTTTTTGTGCATCTGCCAGACTCCCCAATTACTAAAGACTAAATGTTTTATTCTAGCCCTTATCGTTGGATCTGGTTCTGCTTCTATTTGTAATTCGAGGTGTGAATTTCTATCATCTCGGGGGGTCTTTAATAGCTCGTATTTTTGAATATCTCGCACCCCGATCAAAATCCCAATTTGTAATCGTTTTTGTAAATTATCTATGCCGGCGGCTATGGAGGTGAATTCTCTCCCGTTCGCCATTTTTACTTTAACTTTGTAATTGGTACATTCTTCTATGTGACCGGTGGCACCTTGTATCCAAACCTGCCCTTGAGGGTCGCAGTCTAAACGCTGGGCTATGGCTGTATCTATACAGGTGACATCGGCTCCAGTATCAATCTGTCCTCGGGTCCACCCCTGTTGTGGTTTTCTACCTTGTAAGTTCACCTTGCAAAATGGGAACTTTGTGTGGTGGTCCTGCCACTTACTACTGTGTCCTTCCCTGGGCTCTTGTTCCTCGGGACTGTTGAATGCCGTTTATTCCCACATGGTGAGGTTTATTTTGTGTTCCTCTACCTCTCTGTCTATTATCCCTTTGGTAGCCGGTTTCTCCCTCAGCTCGGGCCCTACCTCCACCTGAAGTTTGTGCATACCCATCTTGATTTCTAGGTCTTAAATTATAACCTCTCTGTTGCAGGTAACCGCCTCCGTCTCTTTGATCTCTTTGATCCCTTTGATCACGTGTATCTCTTTGGTCTCTATGGTCGCGCTGGTCTCTTTGATCATAATCTCTATCCTGTCGCCTACCCTGGTCCTGGCGATAGTTTTGATAATCTCTCTGGTCTGATCTCCTGGGTGATCCTTGTGCTGCTTCTCTATACTGTGTACGCCCTCTCAGTCGTCCACACCCTCTTCCTCCTCTGCCTCGTCCGTCCCTTTGAGGAGTGGCTTGGCTGGTGGAAGTGGTTGTGTCAGATGATCGGGTTTTTTCCTTTTTTGGAATTACTCCTGCTGATTTACGGGAGGTTTCTCCCCCTTGATCAGCCTTTTTCAAAAGCTCGCCTAAGCAAACATCTCGGTCAGTGGCACATTCTCCTAAAGCAGTACCGAACATCTCAAAAGGATTTTCTTGGAGTGTGCGGTTTCTCACCCGACCCCTTACTCTTTCACTTACTGCCGGATCGAGTATGAGATCAAACAAATGTCTTTTACAGCGGTCCCAGTCTAACCCCAAGAAAACTGCTACTTGTAAGCATCTGACTAAATTAATGGTGCCTGACAATAGGCTTTTTATTATTTGGAGAGAGGCTTCTCTTAGTCCTATGCCATAGCAAAGGACGTGAGCTTGTCTAAGCACATCGGTCAGATTTCCGGTGTGCGCTATATCTAATACCAGACAGGGCGCACCCAGATTTCCCAACAGATGCCTTCTATCTTCAGCTGTCAAAGGTCTGGTCATGTTTTCTATTCTATCGAATTTCTGGACTAAATATTTAATAGCCGCTCTGTTTTCTTTAGGAAAATCAGGGAAGGTTTCATTAAAACTTTTTACCGTGCACGGGCCATATACAGTCATGACTGGAGCAGGGCGTGGTACTCCCTGAGGGTGAGCTCTTTCCCATAAAATACGGGCATAATTATGTGCGGCCAATCTCATGGAAGCCTCTGGTCTCACAATTGCTAGTATTTTCCTAAGTTCTGAGGGCCTTAATAACAAGATTTCTCCCGGATCGTCTGGCCAGGCAAATCTGGATAATCCGGGACTTACTATTGTAAAATTCACTGGTAAGTCGTCCATGTGGACTACAACTGTACCCACAAGGGTCGGATCTTGGACATTAGACCCTAAATACCAGGGGTCTCCTATATTAGCGGGTACCTCACAATCATATCGATGTCGGGTTCCTTGGTCCACTATCTCGACTACAAAGCGGGCACCTGCAGCAGGAGCTGCATTCCCGTTGTGGCCGGCTATTTCTGCATGAAAATCTCCTCCGACAGGGACTTCAAATCTTTGGTTTCCCCATCCGTTTATTTGATTTGCCTGAGCATGCTGGTCTCGCCATGCAGCAGGGTGAGAGGCTGGAGCAGCCATCCCTGGTTTATCTAAAGAGTCTTTTTATCGACTTTTAAACTCTAGACTCAGTACTGATTTCTTCGAGGTCCTTATACTTCTGTTTTACCTATTTTAACGGCTGTGTACCTATTTTCTTACCTACTTATAGGCAGTTTAGGATTTTTAGTGAGGCTCTTCAAATTAAATCCAAAGAGCCCCACGTTGGGCGCCAATTGCTACGGTTTTCTATACAATTATCCTAGATCCTGACAAGGAACCCACTAGAATACTAAGACTAACTCCCCCTTTTCCCGGGATCTTGACTAGTCCTTTTTCCTTGTATACCGGTTAGTTATGTCAATAGAACTAAGACCGTATTCATTATAGAAAATGCAAAAGATAAACTAATACCTTAATTCCGGTCTGGGTCGTCGGTCGTTCGCCGTTGATACGTGTCGACGTCTCGGGAATTTAAAAGCTATTAAGTGTTAAATGTTGCTCCTCGCATTTACTTATATCCTATATATTATTGCTACACTATAAGTAGTAAGATGACGACAGGGCGTTGATTGAATTTAATCAAATAATGGTTTTTATTCAATTTTTCAAAAGGTATAATAACTCAAGCAGTTGGTACAATTCATACGCACATCCTTGCTCTACATACAATATGTGTACATATCATAAATCTTACCGTTCAGATGTCCGTATGAAGCCTAACAAAAAGCGTTTAAAAGCGCTGTAAGTTTAACACACTTTTTTAGTTAAAAAGGTCCCCGACTTTTACCGAGCCTCAGCCCCTCTAGGAGACTATATCAGAGAGCAGGGTAGCCGTACGGGGTAAATACAAATATAACACTAGGTTGCCTGTATCAGGACTTGCCTTCACTACCTCTCTAGGAGCGTAGCATGGAGGAACTACTCTAGGTAGTTATGCTCCTGAAGACCTCTGTCGAAAGCTGCCCTGAAGGCTTGAAAAGCACTTGTATTTATATTGCTCAATTAGGATGGCTCATCCTTTATTTCATTAGTCAGGAAGGCCACGTAGCTCAATAGCTTCAAAGGTCTTATTTATTTTGCAAAGCAGCTGACTTCTTTTCTTTAATTAACTGCACATCAGCTAATCAGCTAAATACGCTTTTCTGCAGTTTGCGAGAAGAAATCTGTCAGCATGTCAAATTTTGAGAGAATGAATCACCGCCAAAGCTACAATTCCTTGATTTCCGTCACAGACTAACCTGGATTTCATTCAAGTACTCCTTTGATCTGCGGTCCCCTGCTATTTCCGGCAGATTATTTATGTCTTCCTTAGTGAAGACGGAACCAAAGTAGTTATTCAATTGGTCCGCCATATCCTTGTTCCCCATGATCAACTTTATGAGTGAAGAAGCTCTGATGGTCTGTGAGGAAGCTTGTATGCGTATTGAAGATATTCCCCTTATCCATTCTCATCCAAATAGCAGCTAGAAAATTTGTTTCTCAAAAGATAACAAGAGTCTTTTCAGTATAGGTTCTTCTGCAGTTGTATAGGGCTCTGGTTCTTGGTTCTTGGTTACTTGGTCCTCCAAAATATTCCAACTGGAATTTAAACTGGAGGTGGTGAAGGGAGGGGTTTAGCCAGAGAGGGTTATTGGGAAGAAAGTGCCACTTTAAATTTAGTTGCATCTGGCTGGGCAACCGTGGCTTCTGGTGAGACCACATCTGGAGTATTGTGTACAGTTTTGGTCTCCTAATTTGAGTAAGGACATCCTTGTGATTGAGGCAGTACAGCGTAGGTTCACGAGATTGATCCCTGGGATGGCGGGACTGTCATATGAGGAAAGATTGAAAAGACTAGGCTTGCATTCACTGGAGTTTAGAAGGATGAGGGGTACCTTATAGAAACGTATCTATATTTACTCAACATCTGATCTTGACTGCTTTTGGCTCGCTGTGCTGTGATGTTCGAGAACGTCGCCACCTATGGCCGTCATTTTTGGCCACCTCAGAACCCCCCACCGCCTTCCTGGATCAGAGGATTTTTCCCATCGATGAAATATAAGAGAGATATTAATGTTTTTTTTAAATTCACCATTCTCTCTGCTGCCCCCACTGCCGGCAGGTGGGAGGGACTATAAAACCCAGAGGTGACGTGCCCCACTGAGTCTCTGCCAGACCCAGGAAGCTAGAGGGTCGCGGCTCTCTGAGCTGCGAATAACACTGAAAGCCGTCTACTCCACGGTGAGTTCCCTGGATGTGGTTTTCAGCAAATGTTTTTTGTGGGCTTGCTAAGTGTGTTTTGCCCTAATTGGGTTTTTTTAATTGCTTTCAGTAAAACGAATGTCTTTTGTCGGCTTGCTAAGTGTGTTTTGCCCTAATTGGCTTCTTTTAAGTGCTTTTAGCAAAACAAATGTCTTTTGATGGCTTGCTAAGTGTGTTTTGCCCTAATTGGCTTTTTTTTAAGAATAAAAATATAAATATAAATTCTTTAATTTTCCACAATCAAGAAATGGAAGGATGCACCTTGATGGTGACAATCCAGAATAGCTGCAGGAATTGCAATACGATAGAAATGAACAACAGCAGTTTGTTGAGGAGAATGAGCTTCTGCTGAACGATGAGCAGAGAGCACTGTATGACCAGGTGTGCAACTCCTTGCAAAGGAATCTCCCTTCAATGTTTTTCATTGATGCACCAGGAGGAACAGGAAAAACATTTATCACCAATTTGATCCTCTCCAAAATTAGAGGTCAAGGGCATGTGGCTATTGCTGTTGCGTTCTCTGGGAATAGCAGCAACATTAATGCCTGGTGGAAGAACTGCACATTCTCGATTCAAGATACCCATCCAAGTGGCCGAGGATACATTCTGCAACATCGAGAAGAACTCTAAGCCGACACATTTCATGAGGCAAGTGAAAGTCACTGTTTGGGATCAATGTCCAATGATTAGGTGAGAAAGCTTTCAAGCAGTGGACAGAACTCTTCAAGATGTCTGCAGCAACACTAAGCATTTTGGCGGCATTCTTATCGTTTGTTGTGGTGATTTTCCGACAACTACTTGCTGTGGTGAAAAGGGGAAATGATGCTAATGTTGAAAATGCCTGCATCAAGAAATCCTACTTGTGGAGACTTTTCACCAAGTTTCAATTGCACACAAATATGCGATTGACAGAGGGAGAAGGCGACTATTCTCAATTTTTGTTGAAAGTTGGAGAAGACAAGATTTTAAAGAATGAAGACGATGAAATTGAAATCCCACAAGACACGTTTCTATCTGAAGAAAAACTGGAGGATTGTATTGATTTTATCTATCCCACTTTTGACAATCTTGAAGAATTATTCTCCGACAATTGTATCTTGGTTCCTTACAACAATACCATGAGAAGCATCAATTCTACATGCATCAGACGCTTCCCTGGAATCGTTAAGGAGTACTTTTCTTGCAATGCTGTCACTGAGGGAACTCATGATACTCACTTCCCAACAGAATTCCTCGATTCACTTGAGCTCTCTGGATTGCCACCACACAAACTGGAGTTGAAAAAAGGATCTCCAATCATATTAATGAGAAACTTGGAGCCACCAAAGCTATGCAATGGAATGAGGATGATTGTGGAAGAGCTACACAATAATCTGATCATTGCAAGAATCAACATGGGAACCTTTAAAGATGACTTTGCTCTCATTCCAAGGATAGCACTCATTTTGACAGAAGGTGAAGATATTCCCCTTCAGCGGACCCAATTCCCCAATACTGGAGAGCTGGAATATTGCGTTGGGTGACCAGCCCTCCCTTGTGATGCTGGGACTCAATGGGTCCCACTTAGACTTGTAAAATTATGAAAGGACTGGTCATGATAGATGCAGGAAAAATGTTTCCAGTGTTGGGTGTCCAGAACCAGGGGCCACAGTCTTAGACTAAAGGGGAGGTAATTTAAGACTGCGTTGAGAAAAAAACGTTTTCACCCAGAGAGTTGTTAATTTATGGAATTCCCTGCTATAGAGGGCAGTGGAGGCCAAATCACTGGATGGATTTAAGAGAGAGTTAGATAGAGCTCTAGGGGCTAGTGGAGTCAAGGGATATGGAGAGAAGGCAGGCTTGGGTTATTGATAGGGGATGATCAGCCAAGATCACAATGAATGGCGTGCTGGCTCGAAGGGTCGAACGGCCTCCTCCTGCACCTATTTTCTGTTTCAATAAGAAAAATCAGCCGCTAAATTAAGTCAAAGGATACCTCCAGCAGGGGGGTTAAATACCAGTCCCAGAGAGTGGGACAGTAGATTAAATTGAAGCAGGACGACCAGCCTAAGATCATGGTGAGGTTTAGCCAGAAGAAGACTGGTTCCATGGAACGGAAGGAAAATACCAGTCCCAGAGATTGGGACAGAAGGTCCCTGGTTCCTGGAATGACCTTCTCCTCTGCGTAAGCCTCTCCGAGAATCTTAGCTTGGTCTTAGAAACATAGAAAATAGATGCAGGAGTAGGCCATTCGGCCCTTCGAGCCTGCACCGCCATTCAATATGATCATGGCTGATCATCCAAATCAGTATCCTGTACCTGCCTTCTCGCCATACCCCCTGATCCCTTTAGCCACAAGGGCCACATCTAACTCCCTCTTAAGACTACACCGCCAGTCCTGAATGTTGGTGCTTGTTTGAATCTCTCCAATCCAATTGGCGAAGAATGTCTGAAATCAGTAGCTTTCTCGCTGTATTGCACCAAGGATTGTTTGGCTATCCACAAGATGATTTTAACATTCCTTCCCGTATATGGACGGGAAGGAAATGGAGGGGTATGGTCTGAGTGCAGGTAGATGGGACTAGGGGAAAATAAATGGTCGGCACGGACTGGAAGGCCTGTTTCTGTGCTGTAATTGTTATATGGTTACATGATACCACTTCTCCACCTGAATTCGACTGTGTAGCTCGAAATACTTCCTTAAGTGTGAGGCAAACACTGCTCCGCACATCTCTGCTTTAGCAGCGTCTCCTCTGTGGTCCAAGGGAGTTAACTTGGCCTTGGATTCCACAAGTCTGACAATTGGTCCATGGTCTGAATCCCATCTCAGGTGTGCTCACTTCCGTCAGAAAAGGTGATTCCCAAGGGTTCAGTTGAGGAGCAAGAGGAAGTCAGTGCCCTGACAAACTTGACTTTTCTAAGTTGTACATACTTTTGAAAGAGCTTAATTGCATCCTGCATGAGTCCATCTGAAAGTGTCATGTCCCATGTGTCTCTGACTGAACAGCTTTCCTCTTTTGCTTCTTGGAAAGCTCTGCGTACTAGAATCGCTCCCTTTTGCTTAACAGGAGCCACTATGCCGATGGGGTCATATAGCCCTGCTACCTGGCTGAGAAGCTCTCTTCTTGTTAGGGGATTTGGCGTCTGAGTTTTGATTTGCTCTTGTGTAAGGCCTTGACCAAGCCGCATCTTTTTCTTTCTCTTGGAGAAATTGATTCCCACCATAACGTGGAGCATGTCCTCTTCAACAATGTAGCCCAGACCAAGTGCCTTGTTATCATCATCATGCATTTGGTTTGGTACGATCATGGTTTTTGTTTTACTTTTCTTTAAAGTATCACTGTCCTCCTTTCTCCCACTTTGGCCAGACAGAACCCAAGGCTTGAGCTCAAACCCACCAGCATTTAGGATTCGTTCCACATTTGCTGTGATTATTCTCAACTGGTCAAGGCTGTTGTGAGATGTGAGGATGTCGTCTACATAGCTGTCTTTCTGGAGAACTTGCTGCTCATCCTTGAGGTGGGTAAAAGAAGGAAGATTAGCAGTCTCACGCATTGCCAATTGTGCAATGCACCCCGCAGGTTTGTCTCCGATGTTCACTCTTGTGATAGCATACTCTCCCAGCTCCTCGTCATCTCGCCAGAGGAATCTGTGTAAGTGTACTTCATGGTCCTCCAACCAGACTGAGTTATACATCTTCTTTATGTCTCCCAGAGCAGCATAGATTCCGCCTCTGAATCTGCGGAGGACGGCGCGACTTTGATTGAGGACGTCTGGACCTTTCATCAGCAAATCATTGAAGCTGACACCATTGCACTTTTGGCTGCTGTTCCACACTAGTCTCACTGGGGTTGTGACAGAGTGGGGGTTTGGAGCAATAAAGTGACTCACATACCACACTGGTCCCTTCCAGTTTGCAATCATGTCTTCGGACAATTTGATTGCAGCCTTTCGGTCCACCATGTCGTGCACCTAAGCTGTGTAGGGACTTTTCCATTCATAGAAACATAGAAAAATAGGTACAGGAGTAGGCCATTCGGCCCTTCGAGCCTGCACTGCCATTCAATATGATCATGGTTGATCATCCAACTCAGATTCCCGTACCTGCCTTCTCTCCATACCCCCTGATCCCTTTAGCCACAAGAGCCACATCCAACTCCGTATTCAGGCTCTCTGGATAGCTGCCTCTCTGTCCTGGGAAATGTGGCTTTCACTGTCCTTTTATTATTTGGTAGAGAAGCTGGGTCTTCCAACCAAGGATAGCTAGCATGCCAATGTGGGTCTTTACTGTGACGGTCTCCTGTTATGTAGGTGAGGCCTTCCCTTACCACTTTGAGCTCTCTCTCTTCAACAAGTCATTTTTTTCCCGCCTGGCTAGCAGTTTCCACAGCGGCAACCCCCGCACTTTGGCTCGCATGCTCCTCCAATTCTATCCCACTTCCACCAATTCAAGAAGTCCCGATTGGTGGTTGATGTACGTGACTTCTGGACTTTGATGGCGACCTGTCCATTTGGTGAAAGTTCCTCAGGGACTGTGTCAGTGAGCTCCTCGTACTTTAAAGCAGCTGCTATCATTGATCTTGCGAAGTGTGTTTTGGACATGTGGGTTGACACGGTAAGCTCCTCAAACAGCTCAGGATGACAACCTCCAACAGTCTTTCCCAGTGGTCCATCCCACAGAATTAGATCTCCAACAGTTCTAATCATCTGAGGCACTAGCTGACCTTCTCTATGGCTTATGAGCAAATGTATCTCTTTTGGTCTCACAAGTTCCTCAAGTGGGACGTCTGGAAAGAACTTTTGCAGCTGCTGTGGTGTCACATGTTGTGAACATCTGCAATGCTGTCCAATCCATAACAAACTAACTGGTGCAACTTGAGTGTGCCCTTGGGAGTCTTCACTCGGATCTTTAGAAGGTAGTGCCTCGTCTCTATGTGGACCTTCATCCCCCCCAAACTCCATGGACGATAAGCGTGATGTTTTCACTCCTAAGGTTCAGTCTACTCGCAGCCTTGTGAGTTATGTAGTTGGTATCTGAAGCCAAGTAAATTAATGTCCCAACCTTTTGTCCAGCATTTTCTACGACCTCCAGAAGCATCATAATGACTGGATGCTCTTGCAGTCCACCTTCCTTTAGGAGACTTGGCTGATGCTTTGCAGCATTGGAGAACACATCTCGGCATTGGCGCTGGTGTATCATCATGTAAAATCAATGACAACACAGTATGAATGTTGGATCATAAGTATTTTAGGATATTATGGCTCAATGGCACCCGATAGCAACATGTTTGCATCAGGCTCATTCACCAGTTGTAAACGTGTGGCATCACAGTGGCGAGAGATATATTTGTGCTACACATGGGAGGAATGTTCTTTATGTGTTTCTTCATTTTGCCTCATTAGTCGCGTCTTGCAATAATTCAGCAAGATCCCGCTTCAGGTTTCTCACACTGTCTGACTGGCCTGTGCAGCTATGGTTTCCTCCAAATGTTGGGAATAACAATGAACCTGATATGGGTTCTAAACATGAAACTTTGCTGGTTCAGCCTGGAATTCGGGGAACCAGCCTCTACATGATTAATCAATTAATTGCCTTACAGAATCTGAGAAGACCGCTCCTGCGGCTCGGGCTGGCAGACTTATTCATGTATGTGCTCACTGCAGACTGCTGGGATAGCACCAAAAAAGCAGTACTTTGCCTCTTAAGGAGATGGGAAGCGTTGTCTGTTAAATGTTATGTGACATATAATACGGCATGGTTACTGACATCTTAGAGTTCAATTTCTATGGGTTTTGACAATAATTAAGTTATAGTCCCATTAACTTGCCCAATGTGCTTCTCATCATAGTTCTGCAGCAAGCTGGACCCGCTCTGTCTGGTCTCACCCTCGGATATCCAGTTATTAAGGATATCATTAACACAAGTTTCCCCAGACCCAAGTACATGGGAGTATGGAATATTGACCTTGTGTTAACATTTATTCACCATGGGGCTCCAGCTATATCTCTATCTTTGGTTCAGCTTTCATAGGTAGTTATTCCTCTGGTGCTGCCCTCAGCACACGGCTCAAGTCATTACATGAATTGCAATGGGACAGGATGGTTATATCTGGGATCTAATATTTTATGTTTACAATTTAGTTAAGCAGGACAGCCCAGGGGTGTCAGGTCTCAAACTGTTCTCATGGCATACCCCATGCACCTTCGCTTATGTGTGGTCACACATTTACAACATTACGTCAAAGTCATCTAGAGCTTTAGAGGCTCTGATACTAGTTATGCTCGTTATTTACAAAACCTCATACGAACGTGGCAGTTCAGACCATCTCCAGGTGGTTAATACGGGTTTTGGCTCATTCGGGAGTAGATAATATTTCTAATCTCACTCCACTAGGTCTGCTACAACACCAGCATCAAGGGTTATGTATGGTCTTCTGGACCACATTCTGTCAACTGCAGGATGGTCTAATGATCGAGGTTCCAACATTTTATTTTTAACCCATTGCCAGACCAGGGGTATTTGCCAACTCTATTTTAGATTCTATTTTATAATTTGCTCTTGGATGAGAAGGGTTACTGTTATTGTTATTTGTACATTTGTCAGCATTAGCATGTTTTAAATCTATGTCATGTCTGTATGCACTATGAATGTTTCCCTCAACTAATGCAGTCGTGCTTGTGTGGACTCGTTTTTCCAAGGCATGAAATCACAGAGCTTCAAATTCTTCACGGAATCACTCATGTGACTCCGAAGTAAAAGAGCAAGATTAAACAGGAATTTACCAGTTTGAAGTTTGATCGTTATTTTATGAGAAGTTACGATGAGGGATTACGTGCCCTCAGCTCCCGACCCTCGTAACATAACGATCTTTCTGTAAATTCTAGTTAACTCTAATCTTAATGTGACCAGGTATGGAAATGAACTTAATATCAGGATCAGTTTGATAATTAATTGTCTGAATAGGCCTGAGCTTGGCATTGTGCGTGTAGCCGTGTATACTTGTGTCCATGGCCTAGGAATGTGCTCTGCCCTCTACCACTGCTTCCTTGGCTCTATGGCCCACGGACCTGAGTCAGTGACGATAGACAACATCTCCTCCATAATAACTCTCAACACCGGCGCCCTGCAAGGATGATTTCTCGGTCCCCTGCGATTCTCTCTTTACACGCTGACGACAACCCTGTGATGGGCCGGATCAGGAACAATGATGAGGCGGAGGGTACACAAAAGGCTGGAGAAACTCAGCGGGTGCAGCAGCATCTAAGGAGCAAGGAGATAGACGACGTTTCGGGTCGAGACCCAATGATGAGGCGGAGTTCAGGAAGGAGATAATAAACCTACTCACATTGTGTCAGAGCAATAGCCTCTCCATCGACATCATCAAGACGAAGGGGACAGTTATTAATTCCTGGAAGCAAGGTGGAGTACATGCGTCAATCAGGATTAGTGGCGCGGAAGTGGAAATGGCTGAGGCTCAAGTTGTTTGGCGTTCATATTAACACCGATGTGTCCTGGATGAACCACACAGTTCAGACAAGCAAGACACACTCGACTTCCGGGGAGGCTGACAAAACATCTACAAACATCTCCAGATGTGCCATTGAAAGCATACGGTCATGATGCATCACAGCCTGGTTTGGAAATAGTTCCAGCCAAGACGGCAAGAAATTGCAGATATATTATATTGTGTCCATGTATAATGTGACTGGTCTGAGTGGATAGGATGCAAAACCACGCTATTCACTGTAAAAACGTACATGCGACAATAATAAATCTAGCCTAACCCAGCCAAATCTAATGATTGGAGATAAGTAACAACTGTGATCAGAGCGTGAATATAAGTACAATGATGGGGGTCAAAGATTACCCACGTGACAGACGGTGTTTACATACAAGATAAGTTGATGCATCGTTGTTAAACGCAAATGATCAGTTCGACAAATGTATGAGAAGATTAGGTGTGGAGGTAGGAGACAGAATAGAGTAAAATGCTAATACTGATTTGCGGACCGCAGTTATTGCCGGGCATCGGAAATAAAAGAGGAAAAAAAGGATAATCACAGAAGATTCGGAAGACTTTCGCTTGAGAGGACAACGTACCTATTGTCTGAAATGAATGACCTTATCAAAGCTCCGATCTTGTCTAAACAAATCCACGCTGTGTTACTGTTTCGCAAAGTACATGTCTGTAAAAATTGGCGTTGCACCGCGCTGTAGATGAGAGCGTAAACTGGCTCGTCAGCGCACCACAACATTGCTGCGGAATCAGTTGTTGCCCAACATTTATTACTCAACAGAAATAACCACACCTGGCTACCTATTGCAACTGCCGAGATGCCCATACAAGGAAGTAGTGGTGCACCCTGCTATAGGGAGGTTGCACGGCAGTCGGCTCACAAACCGTACATGACCCGTACTGTTGCTACGCTCCGCCAACACGCGATGAACTGCAGGTAAGCACTTACCGTTGTTTCCAGCGTTACACACGTAGCGGGCCTGTTAAAACCCGCCGAAATTGTCAATTTATGCACTGTAAAATAATTATGGAAATTGGGATAAGCGTGAGAGACATTTAGCCTAATTCAGAATTCCAAAAGTGAGGAGAAATGATGGTAGATAGAAGCGAGAGCTGAAGGGACATCTGGCCATCCAGAGTGCTTGGCGATCATTGGCCGTTTGCTCACTGCATTTCATCAACTAAGGCATTATTTGTATTTTTCTTGATTCCTTTGGCATATAAAAACTTTCAGAATTGATAAATCTGGCTGTAAAATTTTTAAATCGCCCATGTTTCTCGTGGGTTTTTACATACAAAAATACAACGCCTCTGAAGCAAAATTTACAGCCAGATTTATCACTTCTGAGACTTTTTAGATACCAAAGGAATCAAGAAAAAAAACATAATGCCTTACTGTTGATGAATTGCAGTGAGCAAACGCGATAATTCCCAATATTTTCAATTCCGATATCTGCAGGGCCAATGTTCGCCAAGCACTTTAGTTGTTGTTGTCCCTTCAGCTCTCGCTTCTCTTTACCTTAATTTCGCTTCACTTTTGGAATTCTGAAGTTGGGTACGTCTCTCACACTTACCCAGACTTCCACAATTATTTACAGCGCAAAAATTCAACATTTTGGGGTTTTTTAACAGGTAGGAAAGTACGCGTTTCTTGCATTAATAACATATACCGGAAGTTACGGATGTCCTCCAGATGGATTGAGCGGCTCCGTGCATCAAGCCCTATGACCCAGTGACCTTACTTGCAACCCCCTATAACTACTGACGGTGATACCACGTGTGGAGAAAGGTCACACGAGTCACACGACATAGAAGTAGGCCGAAAAACTGCCTGTATGTATGCTGTCCAATTACAAATTCCCATCGACCAGCACTTAGTCTGCAGAATATTATGCCCTGACACTACCTTGTTTAATGAAAGTGATACTTACGTTCGACCCGGGGCGGAGGCAGAATTTGAGGCTTGTGCGTCGCATCAAGTGGGTCTGAAAGGTGAACAATTGATCAGATCATCCATTCCGTGCAGTTATAATCCTAATGCGATCATTCATTGGCGGGCTGTAATTCTCTCAAAATCTATCCTGCTTGGCATTGTGCGTGTGACCGTGTGTACCTGTGTCTGCTGGGGGAATAATGGCTGTTATCTCCAAACCACTGGACCTCGGAATCTGCTCGCCCTCTCTCACTGCTTACTAGGCTCCAATGTCCACGGACCTCAGTCAGTGGGGATAGGTAACCGCATCTCCTCCATAATAACTCTTGACATCGGTGCCCTGCAAGGATGCGTTCTTAGCAGCCTCCAACTCTATACTCTCGACTGAAGGAACAAATTTAGCTTTAATTACATTTACAGGTTTGCTCACAACCCCATTGTGCTGGGTCAAATCGAGAATAATGACAATATGGAGTACAGGAGGTAAATAGAGAACTAAGATACATGGTGCCTGGACAATAATCTTCCCCTCAATGTCAGCAGGACGAAGAACTAGTTATTGACTTCAGGAAGCACGGTGCAGGACTTGCCCAATCAGCATCAATGGTGCAGAAGTGGAAATGGTTGACAGCTTCCTCTTTATGTTAATACTATCCAAGGTCTGTCGTGGATCAAACACATAGATACAACAATTCAGAAGGCGCACTAACCCCTTTATATCCCGATGTGACAACTAAATCTTGGCATGTCTCCAGTGACTTTTCCAAACATCAATAGCTGCACCAAGGACAGAATAATGTAGGGCTGCATCACAGCATGTCGAGAAAAGCTCTGCCTGGGAACGCAAGCAATTGAAGACATTTGTGCATGTAGCCCAGTCCATCACACAGACCAGACTTCTGACCACCGACTCCATCTACACTGCCTCGAAAAAGACCTACTTAAGGCAAGACTACAGTCTGAAAAGACTGAACCCTTTCCCACCCTAACCAACACGTCACACCCACTTACAGCTTGACCTCAGTCAGCAAAAACGGGGCCTTTCTATACCCACCCCCTCCAATCACCACTTCACACACAATTACTCACACCCTCCTTTCTGATCAACATCACTTCATCAACAATAAAAATAGAGGGGGTGGAGAGTCTTTTCAGAAGACAGAAAAGCTAGAAATGTCCAGGACCTGACAATGTTTGCCCCTCTCCTTTCAGGCTCTGTGCCAAACAGCTGAAACTGGTCGACGCAGCCATTTTTAACCAGTCCCTGCAAACATGTACTGTCCCTGCCTGCTTTAAAGTCTCCACTATTGTCCCTGTACCCAAAAAGGCAAGGATTACTTGGCTTAATGACTACAGGCCTGTCGCACTGACCTCTGTAGTCATGAAGACCCATGAAAGGCTTGTGCTGGCCAAGCTGAAAAATATCACGAACCCCCTGCTGGACCCTCTCCAGTTTTGAATATCGGGCCAATACACCTGTGGATGATGCAGTCAACCTGGGCCTGCGCTTCATCCTCCAGCACCTAGACTGTCACGGGACCTATGCGAGGATATTGTTTGTTGATTTTATCTCTGCATTCAACACCATTGTGCCAGAGCTAATACACTCCAAACTATCCGAGTTGACTGTGCCTGAACCTGGTGAATCGCCACAGACAGGAAGCAGCATGTGAGGCTGGGAAAGCACATCTCGGACCCGCAAACGCTCAGCATAGGAGCACCGCAAGGCTGCGTACTCTCTCTTCTCTACTCTCTCTACACCAACAACTGCACCTCCACAAACACATCTGTCAAGCTTCTCAAGTTTGCGGATGACCCAACCCTGATTGGACTGATTAAAGTTTGGGAGGCATCTGCCTACAGACAGGAAGTGTCACAGCTGGCATCCTGGTGCCATCGCAACAACCTAGAGCTCAATGCTCTTAAGACAGTGGAATTAATTGTAGATTTTGGGAGAGCTCCCCCTCCCCTCACCCCACTCACCATCAACAACACCACAGTCGCATCTGTGGAGTATTTTAAGTTTGTGGGAACCATCATCTCCAAGGACCTTAAGTGGGGGGCTACTATCGAATCCACAGTCAAAAAGGCACACCAGAGAATGTACTTCCTGCGGCAGCTGTGGAAGCACAATCTGCCACAGGCAATGATAGTCCAATTCTACACGGCCATCCTAGAGTCTGTTCTCACCTTGTCCATCATGGTCTGGTATGGCTCAGCCACCAGGCACGACACCTGGGGGCTGCAGCGAATCGTCCGACCAACAGAGAAGGTTATTGGCTGCATCCTTCCCTCAATTGATGAACTGTACAATGCAAGGGCCAGGTAGCGAGCGGGCAAGATCATCTCTGACTCCTTTCACCCTGGCCACAAACTCTTTGAATCACTTCCCTCTGGAAGGCGAATCCGGACTGTAAAATCTGCCATGCCAGACATAAAAACAGTTTTTGTCCACGAGTAAGTTGCTCTACTCAACAGCCAAAAATCTGTAGCCTTCCTTTGATCTGGCATTTTGTTGGTTCACATGCTTGATAAATGGTGTTTTATCATTAATGTTTTATTATTATTAATGTTTAGTGTTTTGAGTCATTAGTAACTGTCACTGTATGTCATGTTGTTACTTGTGGGCGGAGCCCCAAGGCAAATTCCTTGTATGTGAATACTTGGCCAATAAACTTACTTACTTATAACTGTAAAGGTGTCGGCTTCCGCCGGTATAGATGACAGATAATATTGGTCAGGGCTCTCACTTAACTTTTTTTCCCTGTTGCCAGCCGGGCAACCTTGACAACTTTTTAGGTTGGCAAATGACAGTTTAGGTGGTCATTTAAGACTGTTTGCATGACGTGTGTGATAATGGGCTCGGATGAAGTGCATAGTTACCAGTCGGAATTTTGCTCAATGAAGCATTCACATATTATGTTCAAGAAGGAGCTGCAGATTCTGGAAAATCCAAGGTAGACAAAAGTGCTGGAGAACCTCAGCGGGTGCAGCAGCATCTATGGAGTGAAGGAAATAGGCAACGTTTCAGGCCATAACCCATGAGTCTGAAGAAGGGTTTCGGCCCAAAACGTTGCCTATTTCCTTCGCTCCATAGATGCTGCCGCATCCGCTGAGTTTCTTCAGCACTTTTGTCTACATTCACATATTATTTCTGCTTCAAATAACTCACAAACTAAACATATTCACCAATCAAGACATGGTATATACCACAATGACATGCAGCAAAATTATAATACAATATCTCAACTCTTTTAGGAGGGCACATTATCCGAGGACGTACACACCATTGAGGATAAATGGGAATACTGTGGATAGGGTGAGCTGTTTTAAATACCTGGGAGTCCACATCTCTGAGGATATGACATGGACATCGCACGCTGCAGCACTCGTGAGTAAGGCAAGGCAGCGCCTTTACCACCTCAGGCAATTGAGGAAATTCAGAGTATCTCCAAGGATCCTCCAGTATTTCTACTCTGCAGCTGTGGAAAGCATCTTGTCTGGAATCATTACAATCTGGTTTGGGAATTGCTCTGCCCAGGACAAGAAAGCTCTGCAGAAAGTAGTGCATTCGGCCAAATGCACTATGGGAACTTCTCTCGCCCCTCTGCAGGAACTATACATCAGGAGGTGCAACCAGAGCCAATAAGATAATGGGAGACCCCTTCCACCCCTGCAATGGACTGTTCCAGCTGTTACGGTCAGGCAAACGCCTCCGTTGCCATCCTGTGAGAACGGAGAGGATGAGAAGGAGTTTCTTCCCAGAGGCCATTCGGACTGTAAAGTCCTATCTCACCAGGGACTAATGGCCCTGTATCACGGTGTGAGTCCACCCAAGAGTGACCCCAAGTGAAAGAAAAAAAACGGACTCGTGGTTATGCACGAGATTCAAAGTTTATGGTCAAGTGTTTAACCGAGTTCCCATGTTCTTTATGCGATGTTCCAAGGTGCTCTCCCGAGTTACCAAGTTCCTCTCCCGTTACAATTGAGCCAACCGTGAATGAAGGTATGTTTTAATAAAGCAACAATGTTAAAGAAAACATCTCCATTCTGCGGCTTTGAGTTAAAGATAGAAATCAGCGCGGCTGCATCTATTAATATGGCCTGCAGAGGGAAAATGCGCATCAGATTGTTGGGAGACGGAGCTCAGGGTTCGCCTCCTGAGCTGCTTTGGTGCCCAGGCGTGAGGGAGGTTGGGGAGGGGGGGGGGGGGGGGAGGGGTGCCATTAATCTCTCTGGGGTGACAAGGCTCTTGGGTTAGGAGTGGTGTGCAAGGGAGTGGTGTGCAAGGGAGGCTTAATTCTCTCCGATCTCTCTGAAGCCCCGGACGAGAACAAAGGAAACCTATCTTGCCAGCCCGTACAAGCCCGTTGTATATAAGGGTCTCGACTCGAAACGTCACCTATCTCCTTCACTCCTTAGATGCTGCTGCACCCGCTGAGTTTCTCTTAAGGAAGAAGGGTCTCGACCCAAAATGTCGCCTATCTCCTTTGCTCCTTAGATGCTGCTGCACCCGCTGAGTTTCTCCAGCCTTTTGTGTACCCCCGTTGTATATAACTTTGCTGCTGACGCGCACACGCACTCTCTCTCCCTCTCTCTCTGCTCTCTCTCACTGCAGCTCAGAGCCCAACCTCGCCATCCTATAGTGGTAACATTCACATCGGGTCCCCTCCACACCCACACCCCCTCTCTCCGACACACACCCCCCACAAGGCAACAGGCAGCATAAGAGACAGAGAGTTTGTAGGGTGTTGGTTTTGTATAAGGATTTATTTTAAAATTATTAGCCAAGGTCGGATTTACTTATTTTAAACGAAGTTTGGAGCGCTTGACAATACCTTTTTTTTTCTCTTTGCGCTCGTTTTCAGAAAGGGTTCAGACCCCGCTTGGCTCGTTGCCCCTTTTGAACCAAGCCCTGCAAGAGGGAGGGAGGGAGGGAGGGAGGGAGGGAAGGTGTGAGTGAACAAGAGCGCCGAGGAAGAGAGGGAAATCGGGGGGGGTGGGGGAGTGGGTGGGGGAGAAATAGGGAAGAAGTTAGTTGTTCAGATCAGAAACCTGTAGGCTGGGAGCCATAATGGTGAAGAGCACACCCAGTTCTTCTGAGGAGTGCATAAAAGACATCGTGTCCACATCACCTCCTCTTGGCCGGACCGCAACACCAAATCTACGCGTCAGGAAAATCCAATGTTCATTGATTCATCTCCATGGTTTTTATAGCTAATTTTCCAATAAATAACTGCAGTAATCACCACCCGAAAGGGTAGGATAGGGCTGAAGCCCAGTGTTTAGACGTTGGAATGTTTTTTTAAATCATTCTAATAGAATGATTTTCCAACTCCTGTGGTAATTAAACTTTTTTTTCACTCCTAGTGTTTGACTTTTTTCACGAGTTCACGTTTCGCGGGTACCTGCCGTTAGCGCCACGAGTGGACAAGTTGATCGCGCGAGGTCCGACGTTCCCGCTACGTTGGCTGTACGAGATCACCACGAGTGAAAACTCGGGGTCACTCGTGGGCCAACTCGCACCGTGAGACAGGGGTTTAACTCTACTACAGTTACTGTACCACAATACTGCCCACAATATTTAATATGAAAAAGAACATGTGATTCTATTTGTAGTTTGTTGGTTGTTTGTTTGTTTGTTTGTTTTTTGCACAAAGTCCGCAGGCACGGCCACTTTTCATTTCACTGCACATCCCGTATGTGTATGTGACGAATAAACTTGACTTGACTTGACTTGACTTTTTACACATTGCGATTAATGCAATTTCTATTAGTTCATTCCACTTCCAAACAAAAATGTGGTTGGATT
Source organism: Raja brachyura (assembly GCA_963514005.1). The sequence goes on from OY740781.1 coordinate 342,561, forward strand.
ATTCAGCATATGATCAACCTGTGTCAATAAATCATATAGCCATATAACAATTATAGCACGGAAACAGGCCCTCTCGGCCCTTCCAGTCCGTGCCGAACATTTATTTTCCCCTAGTCCCATCTACCTGCACTCAGACCATACCCCTCCATTCCCTTCCTGTCCATATACCTATCCACTTTACTTTTAAATGTTAATTAAAAGTAAATTAATCCTGGACCATGGTAACATATATGCTTAGCCATACACGCTATAGATTGATGCAAGCATGTTCTCTGTGAAGGACCGAAAATGATCATGACATGGCCATAGCATGGGTCGTTATTGCTATTGGCACAGAAACACTCTGGCTTCCCACATAATTTATCCATAACAAAATATACAGGTTGCAAGGAAATTTTCTAAAGGCATTTTATGATAACCATATAACCATATAACAATTACAGCACGGAAACAGGCCATCTCGGCCCTTCAAGTCCGTGCCGAACAACTTTTTTCCCTTAGTCCCACCTGCCTGCACTCATACCATAACCCTCCATACCCTTCTCATCCATATGCCTATCCAATTTATTTTTAAATGATACCAACGAACCTGCCGCCACCACTTCCACTGGAAGCTCATTCCACACCGCTACCACTCTCTGAGTAAAGAAGTTACCCCTCATGTTACCCCTAAACCTCTGTCCCTTAATTCTAAAGTCATGTCCTCTTGTTTGAATCTTCCCTATTCTCAAAGGGAAAAGCTTGTCCACATCAACTCTGTCTATCCCTCTCATCATTTTAAAGACCTCTATCAAGTCCCCCCTTAACCTTCTGCACTCCAGAGAATAAAGACATAACTTATTCAACCTATCTCTTAGCTGTTGAAACCCAGGCAACATTCTAGTAAATCGCCTCTGTACCCTCTCTATTTTGTTGACATCCTTCCTATAATTGGGCGACCAAAATTGTACACCATACTCCAGATTTGGTCTCACCAATGCCTTGTACAATTTTAACATTACATCCCAGCTTCTATACTCAATGCTCTGATTTATAAAGGCTAGCATACCAAAAGCTTTCTTTACCACCCTATCTATATGAGATTCCACCTTCAAGGAACTATGCACGGTTATTCCCAGATCCCTCTGTTCAACTGTATTCTTCAATTCCCTACCGTTTACAATGTACGTCCTATTTTGATTTGTCCTGCCAAGGTGTAGCACCTCACATTTATCAGCATTAAACTCCATCTGCCATCTTTCAGCCCATTTTTCCAACTGGCCTAAATCATTCTGTAGACTTTGGAAATCCTCCTCATTATCCACAACACCCACTATCTTGGTATCATCTGCATACTTACTAATCCAATTTACCACCCCTTCATCCAGATCATTGATGTACATGACAAACAACAAAGGACCCAACACAGATCCCTGAGGCACCCCACTAGTCACCTGCCTCCAACCCGACAAACAGCCATCCACCATTACCCTCTGGCTTCTCCCATTCAGCCACTGTTCAATCCATCTTGCTATTCCTGCATTTATACCCAACAGTTGAACCTTCTTAACCAACCTTCCATGAGGAACCTTGTCAAAGGCCTTACTGAAGTCCATATAGACAACATCCACTGCTTTACCCTCGTCAATTTCCCCAGTAACCTCTTCAAAAAATTCAAGAAGATTAGTCAAACATGACCTTCCAGGCATAAATCCATGTTGACTGTTCCTAATTAGACCCTCTTTATCCAGATACTTATATATATTATCTCTAAGTATCTTTTCCATTAATTTGCCCACCACTGAAGTCAAACTAACCGGTCTATAATTGCTAGGTTTACTCTTAGAAACCTTTTTAAACAATGGAACAACATGCGCAGTACGCCAAACCTCGGGGACTATTCCCGTTTCTAATGACATTTGAAATATTTCTGTCATAGCCCCGGCTATTTCTACACTAACTTCCCTCAATGTCCTAGGGAATATCCTGTCAGGACCTGGAGATTATCCACTTTTATATTTTTCAAAAGTGTCAGTACTTCTTTTACTTTGAAACTCATAGTATCCATAGCTACTCTACTAGTTTCCCTTACCTCACATAATTCAATATCCTTCTCCTTGGTGAATACCGAAGAAAATAAATTGTTCAATATCTCCCCCATCTCTTTTGGCTCTGCAGATAGCTGCCCACTCGGTCTCTCCAATGGACCAATTTTATTCCTTGTTATCCTTTTGCTATTAATATAGCTGTAGAAACCCTTTGGATTTACTTTCACCTTACTTGCCAAAGCAACCTCATATCTTCTTTTAGCTTTTCTAATTTCTTTCTTAAGATTCTTTTTACATTCCTTATACTCCTCAAGCACCTCATTTACTTCATGCTGCCTATAAATATTGTAGATCTCCCTCTTTTTCCGAACAAGATTGTACACCATACTCCAGATTTGGTCTCACCAATGCCTTGTACAATTTTAACATTACATCCCAGCTTCTATACTCAATGCTCTGATTTATAAAGGCTAGCATACCAAAAGCTTTCTTTACCACCCTATCTATATGAGATTCCACCTTCAAGGAACTATGCACGGTTATTCCCAGATCCCTCTGTTCAACTGTATTCTTCAATTCCCTACCGTTTACAATGTACGTCCTATTTTGATTTGTCCTGCCAAGGTGTAGCACCTCACATTTATCAGCATTAAACTCCATCTGCCATCTTTCAGCCCATTTTTCCATTTCCCTTGAAAACCAGGACTCTTTCCAATTTTTACTGGTTCCTTTCAACCGAACAGGAACATAAAGATTCTGTACTCTTAAAATGTCCCCTTTAAATGTCCTCCATTTCTCCTCTACATCTTTCCCATAAAACAAAATGTCCCAGTTCACTCCTTTTAAATCATCTCGCATCTCGTTAAAGTTAGCCTTTCTCCAATCAAAAATCTCAACCCTAGGCCCAGTTCTGTCCTTCTCCATAATTATATTGAAACTAATGGTATTGTGATTACTGGACCCGAAGTGCTCCCCAACGCATACTCCGCCACCTGTCCCGTCTTATTTCCAAACAGGGGGTCCAGCACTGCCCCTCCTCTAGTAGGCACCCCTATGTATTGCTGCAAAAAACTATCCTGCACACATTTTACAAACTCCAAACCATCCAGCCCATTTACAGAATGTGTTTCCCAGTCTATGTGTGGAAAGTTGAAATCTCCCACAATCACTACCTTGTGCTTACTACTAATATCTGCTATCTCTTTACATATTTGCTCTTCCAATTCTCGTTCCCCATTTGGTGGTCTATAATATACCCCTATAAGTGTTGTTACACCTTTCCCACTTCTAAATTCCACCCAAATAGCCTCCCTAGATGAGCCCTCCAATCTATCCTGCCAAAGCACTGCTGTAATATCTTCCCTGACTAGCAATGCAACACCTCCACCTCTTGCCCCTCCAATTCTATCACACCTGAAGCAACGAAATCCTGGAATATTTAGTTTCCAATCACAGCCCTCCTGCAACCATGTTTCACTGATCGCCACAACATCATACTTCCAGGTGTCTATCCAGACTCTAAGCTCATCCACCTTTCTTACAATGCTCCTAGCATTAAAATATGCACATTTAAGAAACCCCCCATCTCTTATTCTCTGTTTATTTCCTTTTTTTTCTTTCTCCTCTTGTGTCCGAGTGCTTCCCTTTTCTGCTTCCTGCCTCCCATTCTGTCTACTAGCTTTTGCTATTTGCATCCCTCACCCCAACCATTCTAGTTTAAAGTCTCCCCAGTGGCCTTTGCAAATTTCCCCGCCAGGATATTGGTCCCCTTCGGGTTCAAGTGCAACCCATCCTTTCTGTACAGGTCCCACCTACCCCAAAATAAGTCCCAATGATCCAGAAACTTGAATCCCTGCCCTCTGCACCAGTCTTTCAGCCAAGCATTTATCCTCCACCTTGCTCCATTTCTACTCTCACTGTCACGTGGCACAGGAAGTAATCCTGAGATTGTTACCTTTTTTGGTCCTTTTCCTCAACTCTCCTCCCAAGTCCTTAAATCCTCCCTTCAGGACCTCTTCCCTTTTTTTACCTTTGTCATTGGTACCTATATGTACCACGACCTCAGGCTCCTCTCCCTTTGATTTGAGGATATCTTGGACACGTTTAGACACGTCCAAGACCTTGGCACCAGGGAGGCAGACCACCATCCTGGTCTCCCGACTGCGTCCACAGAATCGCCTATCCGACCCCCTAACAATATAGTCCCCAATTACTATTGCCCTCCTCTTTTATTCCCTACCTTTCAGAGCAACAGGGCCTGTCTCTGTGCTGAAGGCCCGTCCGCTGTCGCTACCCCCGGGTAGGCTGTCACCCCCATCCGTACTCAAACAGGAGTACTTATTTGCCAGGTGTACTGACATTGGAGTACTCACTCGTTCATGCCTCTGCCCCTTGCCCTTCCTTAGCGTGACCCACATGTCTCTCTCCTGTGGTTTTGGAGTGACCACCTCCCTATAACTCTCCTCTATCACCTTTTCACTCTTCCTGACCAGACAGAGGTCATCGAGCTGCTGCTCCAGGATCCTAATACGGTCCCTTAGGAGCCCCATCTCTCTGCACCTGATGCAGATGTGGACGTCAAGAGGGCCATCCGACACCATGACCTCCCACATCTGACATGCAGTACAGTACACTGCTCTGGCTGACATTCTCTCGCCTTACCCTGGATCCGATACCAGTATAATATAATAGAAACTGCTGTGAGAAATCAGCAGGTATCTGACTCAAACAGCTGCTCCCTCTTGACCTTTAAATTACACCTTTATTATACAAACCAAAAACACTGTGCCTTTACTAAAACACTGTACCTTTACTGAAACACTGTACCTTTACTAACCCCCTGTACCTTTACTCACCCCCTGTACCTTTACTCACCCACTGTACCTTTACTAACCCCCTGTACCTTTACTAACCCACTGTACCTTTACTAACCCCCTGTACCTTTACTCACCCCCTGTACCTTTACTAACCCCCTGTACCTTTACTAACCCCCTGTACCTTTACTAACCCACTGTACCTTTACTAACCCCCTGTACCTTTACTAACCCCCTGTACCTTTACTAACCCCCTGTACCTTTACTAACCCCCTGTACCTTTACTAACCCCCTGTACCTTTACTAACCCACTGTACCTTTAACCAGAAAGCAGAAATACTAACCAGAGGCTCCACCCAATCAGCTGCTTCCTCTAGTTTGCTTCCACCAATCAGCGGCTTCCACCAGAAACCTCCCTATTCAGTATAGAATGTTCCGGATTTCGGTAAAAACAAGCCCCTGACCCTCCTCCACTCGCTCCAACGGTCCCGGGCCTCTGTAAAAACAAGCCCTGCGCTGGATTTATGTACTCACCGCCCCTGACCCTCCTCCACTCGCTCCAACTGTTAAAATATAGCTGTTAAAACCGACTATACCCATCTGACAGGTTAAACATTATACTAACTGACAAGAGATGGCCAAAGGACATAGAAACATAGAAAATAGGTGCAGGAGTAGGCCATTCGGCCCTTCGAGCCTGCACCGCCATTCAATGTGATCATGGCTGATCATCCAACTCAGTATCCCGTACCTGCCTTCTCTCCATACCCCCTGATCCCTTTAGCCACAAGTGCCACATCTAACGCCCTCTTAAATATAGCCAATGAACTGGCCTCAACTACCTTCTGTGGCAGAGAATTCCAGAGACTTACCACTCTCTGTGTAAAGAATGTTTTCCTCATTTCGGTCCTAAAGGAATTCCCCCTTATCCTTAGACTGTGACCCCTTGTTCTGGACTCCCCCAACATCGGGAACAATCTTCCAGCATCTAGCTTGTCCAACCCCTAACATAACTGCAGCAAATGTTCTTTTGGTAATATGTTTAAAGGTGTCAAAAGAAATAATAACATTGGGAATTAAAACACATTTGATTGCATTCTGTTATCAAACATAGTCAATGTTCGCTCTGAAGATCATGAAGCACAATAGGGACAGGGAGTGGGGGGGGGGGTGAATCAATGTGGGGTGGATAGATGGCGGGGGGGGGGTGGTTGAGAAGGCAATCGGTGTGGAATGGATAGATTGAGGCAGGTGAATTAGTACGTGTTGGTTGGAGTATGGAAAATTGTGAGGGGAGAGCACGGGGGATGTCAGTGGTGTTGAATGGGGGGATCAGTACGGGATGAATGGGGGTAGACAAAACTCAGTGGGTGAGGCAGCATCTATGGAGCGAAGGAAATAGGCAACATTTCGGGTCGAGACCCTTATTCAGACTGTTCCCCTCATTCTTCTGGAATGGGGGGGGATCAGTACAGGATCAATGGGGGGGTTCAGTACAGGTTGAATGTGGGGGGGGGGGGGGTCAGGAGGGTCTGTGCAGGATGCATGGAGAATCACTACAGGATGAATGAGGGGATCAGTACAGGATAAATGAGGGGATCAGTAAAAGATGAATGGGGAGATCAGTACAGGATGGATGGGGGGATTGGTGCAGGGTAAATGGGGCATGGGTCAGTACTGGATGAATGGGTGGATCAGTGCAGTATGAATGGGGGAGAAGTGCAGGATGGATGGGAAGGGGGGTCAGTACAGGATGAATTGGGGGAACAGTGTAGGATGGATGGGGGGGACGGTGGCAGGAGAATCAATGCAAGGTAGGTAGGGTGATGAATAGATGGGGAGGGCAGCACAGGGGATGTCAGTGAGGACTGAATAGAGGAGGCGGGATGGAGAGGAGGGGTCTCAGGATAAGAGGGGTGGAGGGGGGCGTACAACAGAGAGAGAGGGGGGAGGGCAGAGGAGGTGGGGGGAAGGAAGGTCAGCGCTCCTCGGACAACATCGCCCCGCAGCCTTGACCATCCTTGTCCAATGCCAAAGTGCCTCCGCCAATGGGGGTGGCGGTTGGGACCCCTCCTCCGCCAGCCGACATCAAGGTGCGGGGCCGAGCGGTGCAGCTCAACGATCCTATAGCTATAGGATCTTGGGTGCAGCTGCATCAGACGGCGGAAGGGTCCTCCGCCTCCCTCTCCCTCTCCTTCCTCCTGACCTCGGCGTGCGAGAGGGGTTGTTTTGAAAGCGCCGTTGGCAGATTGGCAAGCAGCGGCCATTATCAGGACCATAGCAGCCGCTGCTTGAAAATGCACCAACGGCGCTTTCAAAACAACCCCTCTCGCACGCCGAGGCTGTGAGGAGGGAGGGAGGGAGGGAGAGAGAGGGAGGCCTCCTTCCGCCTAGCGGGGTGCGGGAGGAGGAGGCGGTGGAGCTGCTATCGCGGCCGCCGCTGTTGCCGCTGTGCTGGGCCCGTCATTCGCTCCGACCCTTCGTCACCCCGCTCCTAGTATCTTTATCCCGCAATGGAGCCGCCGCCGACACGAAACATCACGTTCCCAGTGACTAGTGGGGTACCGCAAGGATCAGTGCTGGGACCCCAGATATTTACAATATATATTAATGATTTGGACGAGGGAATTGAATGCAACATCTCCAAGTTTGTGGATGACACTAAGCTGGGGGGTAGTGTTAGGTGTCAGGAGGATGCTAGGAGGCTGCAAGGTGACTTGGATAGCTTGGGTGAGTGGGCAAATGCATGGCAGATGCAGTATAATGTGGATAAATGTGAGGGTATCCACTTTGGTGCCAAAATAGGAGGGTAGACTATTATCTTAATGGTGGCAAATTAGGAAAAGGGGAGATGCAACGAGACCTGGGTGTTACGGTACACCAATCATTGAAAGTAGGCATGCAGATGCAGCAGGCAGTGAAGAAAGCAAATGGTATGTTAGCATTCATAGCGAAAGGATTTGAGTATAGGAGCAGGGAAGTTCTACTGCAGTTGTACAGGGTTTTGGTGAGACCACACCTGGAGTATTGCATACAGTTTTGGTCTCCAAATCTGAGAAAAGGCATTCTTGCCATTGAAGGGGTACAAAGGTTCACCAGACTGATTCCTGGGATGTCAGGACTTCCCTATGAGGAAAGATTGGATGGACTTGGCTTGTACTCGCTAGAATTTAGAAGAATTTAGAAGACATCGCCGGTGTACCGGGCCCATCCAACATCGCCGGTGTACTGGGCCCGCCGAAGATCACAGCCGCACCCGCCTCACCTTGTATCGCCACTGGACCGGGGCCCCCCGAACATGGCCGCCGCACCGCACCCCCACTCACCGGGCGGGCTGAACCTTGCCGCCCCACCGACCACCCGCCCACCGGGACCTTCCATGCATCGCCCGCCGACCCCGACTCCACTGCCCACGGATTCCTACCTTCGGGCCCGCCAACCCACGACACTCCACCGCCCTCCAGCAGCCCGCTGAGGACCGACCTTTCGGTGTCGGAGAGGGGGTAGGTCCGGGGGATGGTGAACACGTGGCAAGGATGGGGGTTGTGGCCGGAGGAAGGCAGGTGAGTGGACGGAGGACGGAGCGTTGCGTGGTGGGGGGTGGAGGGTGGTCAGGGGGTGGGGGGGTATGGGGGCTGTGGTGTGGGTGGGGAAGAGCAAGGGTTACATCGTAGGAGGGGGATGGGGAAGACCCAGTGGAATAGCCACTGAGGTCACCGGGGCTGGGGAGACGGGCACTAGGACCCAGTTCCGTTAACAACAGAGTGGTGGGAGGAGTGAGCAAGGTGGAGGCTTCAGGCCCACTGCACAGTCCAGTCTGTAGGTGAGGCGACGGCTGCGGGCTGCTGGAGGGCGGTGGAGTGTCGTGGGTTGGCGGGCCCGAAGGTAGGAATCTCTACAAAGCGGAGGCCACGCGCCAACTCTCGGACACCTCCTCCTACTTACCCCTGGACCATGACTCCACTGACGAGCACCAGGCCACCATCTCGAGCACCATAACCGACTTCATCAACACTGACTCCCTACCCCCCCGAGCCTCCAACCTCATCGTTTCCCAGCCCCGCACGGCCCGATTTTACCTTCTCCCCAAATTCCACAAACCCGACTGCCCCAGCAGACCCATTGTCTCTGCCTGTTCGTGCCCCACCGAACACATTTCCACATACCATGACTCCGTCCTATCCCCCTTTGTTAAATCCCTCCCCACCTATGTTCAAGACACCTCAGACACTCTCCGTCGGCTCCACGCATTCCATTCCCCAGGCCCCCATCCTCTCATCTTCACCATGGACGTCCAGTCACTATACACCTCCATCCCCCACCAGGATGGTCTCAAAGCCCTCCGGTACTTCCTCGACCAGATGAGCAACCCATACCCATCCACTGACACCCTCCTTCACCTAGCGGAGTTGGTCCTTACCCTCAATAACTTCTCTTTTGACTCCTCCCATTTCCTCCAAACACAAGGCGTAGCTATGGGCACACGCATGGCCCCGAGCTACGCTTGCCTCTTTGTCAGGTACATCGAACAATCTTTGTTCTCGGCGTACAAGGGCCCCACCCCCGACCTTTACCTCCGTTACATCGACGACTGATTTGGTGCCACCTCCTGCACCCACACACAACTGACTGACTTCATCCATTTCACCACCCACTTCCATCCGGCACTCAAATACACTTGGACCATTTCCGACATTTCCCTACCATTCCTTGACCTCACCATCTCTATTGCAGGTGATACACTCCTGACCGACATCCACTACAAACCAACTGACTCCCACAGCTACCTGGACTACCCTTCCTCCCACCCTGCTTCCTGTAAGGACTCCATCCCCTATTCCCAATTCCTCCGTCTACGCCGCATCTGCTCCCAGGATGAGGTGTTCCACACCAGGTCATCACAAATGTCCTCGTTCTTCAGAGAACGGGGTTTCCCCTCCCTCACTATAGATGAGGCTCGAACCAGGGTCTCCTCCATACCCCGCAACAGTGCCCTCTCTCCCCATTCCCCCACTCACAACAAGGGCAGAGTCCCCCTGGTCCTCACCTTTCACCCCACCAGCCGGCGCATACAACAGATAGTCCTCTGCCAGTTTCGCCACCTCCAACGTGACCCCTCCACTCGCCACATCTTCCCATCTCCCCCCCTGTCTGCCTTCCGCAAAGACTGCTCCCTCCGCAACTCCCTTGTCAATTCTTCCCTTCCCTCCCGCTCCACCCGTTCCCCGGGCACTTTCCCTTGCAACCGCAAGAGATGCTGCACTTGTCCCTTCACCTCCCCCATCCACTCCTTTCAGGGACCCAAGTAGTCCTTCCAAGTCCGACAGAGGTTGACCTGCACCTCCTCCAACCTCATCTACTGCATCCGTTGCCCCAGATGCCAGCTGATCTACATCGGTGAGACCAAGCGGAGGCTGGGCGATCGTTTCGCCGAACACCTCCGCTCGGTCGGCAATAACCAACCCGACCTCCCGGTGGCTCAGCACTTCAACTCCCCCTCCCATTCCATATCTGACCTCTCGGTCCTGGGCCTCCTCCACAGCCAGAGTGAGCAACACCGCAAGTGGGAGGAACAGCACCTCATATTCCGCTTGGGGATTCTGCATCCTCTGGGCTTAAACATTGAATTTTCCCAATTCTGTTAACCCAGGCTGCCTCCTCCCCTTCCCACCTCTCCCTCAGCCCTCGGGCCTTGGCATTCCTTCTCTCTCTATCTCCCACCCCACCAACCCAAGTCGCACTAGCTTCTCATTTTCACAATACAAACAGCTTACAATGGCCTGTTTCCTTTATCATCGATACTTTTTTGCATGTCTTTCATTCATTGTTCTTTATCTCTCCACATCACTATCTATATCTCTTGTTTCCCTGATCCCTGACCAGTCTGAAGAAGAGTCTCGACCCGAAACATCGCCTATCTCCTTCGCTCCTTAGATGCTGCTGCACCCGCTGAGTTTCTCCAGCTTTTTGTGCAACCCTAAACAATCTTATATGTTACAATGAGATTCCCTCTCATCCTTCTAAACTCCAGAATGTACAAGCCCAGCCGCTCCATTCTCCCAGCATATGACAGCCCCGCCATCCCAGGAATTAACCATGTAAACCTATGCTGCACTCCCTCAATAGCAAGAATGTCCTTCCTCAAATTGGGTGACCAAAACTGCACACAATACTCCAGTTGTGGTCTCACTAGGGCTCTGTACAACTGCAGAAGGACCTCTTTGCTTCTATATTTGATTCCTCCTGTTATAAAGGCCAACACGCCATTCGCTTTCTTCACTGCTTGCAATGTCTTGGCTGGAAACCATCCCAGACATGCACATGGTGAGCTTCATCATGGAGATGCTGAGCAACCGCAGCTTCAGGCGACACATCAGCAACGGGTAATGCAGCAGGGTGAGGAAACTTAAGAACGGTGTCCCACAGGGCTCAGTGCTGGCACCAATGCTGTTCAACACTACATCCATGACCTGCCTGCAACCCAGTCAAAGACGTATGGCTATGCTGATGACCTGGCCATCCTACTCAGTAAGCCATCCTGGGAAGCAGCAGAAGAGGGCCTCTCTGAATACATGAACATCCTGTCTTCATACCTGAGGAACTGGCGCCTCAAACTCAGCATGGGTAAGACAACATCCTCAATGTTCCACCTCAACAACAGGGAAGCGACCCGTGCGATGAACGTCATGGTGTATAACGCCCGGTTACGGTCCCAGCCCGTCCCCACGTACCTCGGTGTGAAGCTCGACAGAACGTTGTCATTCAAACAACACCTGGAAGGTGCTAAGGCAAAGACAAGCTCCCGTGCCGCACTGATTTGCCGCCTAGCCGGCACCACATGGGGAGCCATGACGAAGACACTGCGCATGTCCACAGTGACCCTGGTGTTCTCAGCCGCCGAGTACTGCGCCCCGGTTTGGTGCTGTAGCCCTCACACCAAGAAGCTGGACGCTGCCCTCAACAGCGCACTGCGGACTGTCTCCGGATGCCTACGAGCCACACCAGTAAACCAACTGCCCGTCCTCGTTGGCATAGCCCCGGCCAACATCAGATGAGAAGCAGCCACGCCGGCCCTCTCTCGAAAGGCACAGACCAGTGAATCCCACCTCCTCCAGCAGATCGTCACAGAGACACCACGACGTGTGCGCCTCAAGTCACGGCAACCCATTCCCACACAAGCCCAAGAACTGCTCCGCACAACACCGGCTGACGCTTCTAAGGCCGCCTGGGTCAAGACGAGATGGAGAGACCAGTGGAAGTCAGCGGAACCATCTAGGCTACACCATTACATCGATGACCCCATGGACGTCCCTGGCCAGGACCTGCCCCAAACGCAGTGGACAACCCTTAACCGCTTGAGGACAGGCATCGGACGCAATGGAGTAGCGATGAAGAGGTGGGGCCTCGTGGACAGCACCTCCTGCGAGTGTGGGGACCCAACACAGACTGTGGAGCACATAGTCACCAATTGCCCCAAACACCGGCCACCGAATGGTGAACAAGGTCTGATTAACCTGGACGATGAAACGTTGGCCTGGCTCGCCTCAACGGAGCTGCAGGTCTAAAAGACATACGACAGAAGAAAACTGCCTGCTCTACCTGCATGCTTACTTTCATAGACTGATGAACAAGGACCCCCAGATCCCGTGTACTTCTCCTGTTCCCAACTTGACGCCATTTAGATAATAATCTGTCTTCCTGTTTTTGCTACCAAAGTGGATAACCTCACATTTATCCACATTAAACTTCATCTGCCACGCATCTGCCCACTCCCCAATCTGTCCAAGTCACCCTGCATTCTCATAGCATCCTCCTCACAGTTCACACTCCCACCTAGCTTTCTGTCATCTGCAAATTTGCTAATGTTACTTTGAATGCCTTCATCCAAATCATTGATGTATATTGTAAATAGCTGCGGTCCCAGCATCGAGCCTTGCGGTACCCCACTAGTCACTGCCTGCCATTCTGAAAGGGACCTGTTAATCCCTACAATTTGTTTCCTGTCTGCCAACCACTTCTCTATCCATGTTAGCACTCTACCCCCAATACGATTTGCCCTAATTTTGCACACTAATCTCCTATGTGGGACCTTAACAAATGCTTTCTTAAAGTCCAGGTACACTACATCCACTGGCTCGCCCTTATCCATTCTCCTACTTACATCTTCAAAAAATTCCAGAAGATGAGTCAAGCATGATAGAGAGGGTACAGAGGAGATTTACTAGAATGTTGCCTGGGTTTCAACAGCTAAGTTACAGAGATAGGTTGAATAAGTTAGGTCTTTATTCTCTGGAGCGCAGAAGGTTAAGGGGTGACTTGATAGAGGTCTTTAAAATGATGAGAGGGATAGACAGAGTTAATGTGGACAAGCTTTTCCCTTTGAGAATAGGGAAGATTCAAACAAGAGGTGTGGAATGAGCTTCCAGTGGAAGTGGTGGCGGCAGGTTCGTTGGTATCATTTAAAAATAAATTGGATAGGCATATGGATGAGAAGGGTATGGAGGGTTATGGTATGAGTGCAGGCAGGTGGGACTAAGGGAAAAAAGTTGTTCGGCACGGACTTGAAGGGCCGAGATGGCCTGTTTCCGTGCTGTAATTGTTATATGGTTATATGGTTATATGATTTCCCCTTCGTAAATCCATGCTGATTCGGACCGATCCTGTTACTGCTATCCAAATGTGCAGCTATCTAATCTTTGATAATTGACTCCAGCATCTTCCCCACCACTGATGTCATGCTAATTGGTCTATAATTCCCAGTTTTCTCTCTCCTGCCTTTCTTAGAAAGTGGGATCTTTAGCTACCCTTCAATCCACAGGAATCATAGAATCATAGAAAATAGGTGCAGGAGTAGGCCACTCGGCCCTTCGAGCCTGCACCGCCATTCAATATGATCATGGCTGATCATCCAAATCAGTATCCTGTACCTGCCTTCTCGCCATACCCCCTGATCCCTTTAGCCACAAGGGCCACATCTAACTCCCTCTTAAATATAGCCAATAAACTGGCCTCAACTACCTTCTGTGGCAGAGAATTCCACACTCACCACTCTCTGTGTGAAAAATGATCTTATAATCTCGGCCCTAAAAGACTTCCCCCTTATCCTTGAACTGTGACCCCTTGTTCTGGAGTTCCCCAACATCGCGAACAATCTTCCTGCATCTAGCCTGTCCAACCCCTTAAGAATTTTGTAAATCTCTATAAGATCCCCCCTCAATCTCCTAAATTCCAGCGAGTCTATCCAGTCTTTCTTCATATGGAAGTCCTGCCATCCCAGGAATCAGTCTGGTGAACCTTCTCTGTGCTCCCTCTATGGCAAGAATGCCTTTCCTCAGATTAGGAGACCAAAACTGTATGCAATACTCTAGGTGTGGCCTCACCATGACCCTGTACAACTGCAGTAGAACCTCCCTGCTCTTGTACACAAATCCTTTTTGCTATGAATGCCAACATACCATTCGCTTTCTTCACAGCCTGTTGCACCTGCATGCCTACTTTCAATGACTGGTGTACCATGACACCCAGGTCTCGTTGCATCTCTCCCTTTCCTAATTGGCCACCGTTCAGATAATAGTCTACCCTCCTGTTTTTACCGCCAAAGTGGATCACCTCGCATTTATCCACATTATACTGCATCTGCCATGCATTTGCCCACTCCCCCAACCTATCCAAGTCACCTTGCAGCCTCCTAGCATCCTCCTCACAGCTAACACTGCCCCCCCAGCTTCGTGTCATCCGCAAACTTGGAGATGTTGCATTCAATTCCCTCATCCAGATCATTAGTATATATTGCAAATAGCTGGGGTCCCAGCACTGAGCCTTGCGGTAACCCACTAGTCACTGCCTGCCATTCTGAAAATGACCCATTTACTCCTACTCTAGGAACTGATCCTAAATCTATAGAACATTGGAAAATTATCACTAATACATCCACGATTTCCAGAGCCACTTCCTTAAGTACCCTTGGATGCAGACCATCAGGCCCTGGGGATTCATCAGCCTTCAGTCCCATCAGTCTATCCAACACCATTGCCTGCCTAATGTGGATTTCCTTCAGTTCCTCTGTCATCCCAGATCCTCTGGCCACTACTATATCAGGAAGATTGTTGGTGTCCTCCTTAGTGAAGACAGATCCAAAGTACCTGTTCAACTCGTATGCCATTTCCTTGTTCCCCATATTAAATTCACCTTTTTCAGTCTTCAACGGTCCAACTTTGGTCTTAACTAATTTTTTTCCTCTTCACGTACCTAAAGAAGCTTTTACTATCCTGCTTTATATTTTTGGCTCGCTTACCTTCATACTATATAACAACCATATAACCATATAACAATTACAGCACGGAAACAGGCCCTCTCGGCCCTTCCAGTCCGTGCCGAACATTTATTTTCCCTTAGTCCCATCTACCTGCATTCAGACCATACCCCTCCATTCCCTTTCCGTCCATATACCTATCCACTTTACTTTTAAATGTTAAAATCGATCCTGCTTCCACCACTTCTGCTGGAAGCTTATTCCACACAGCCACCACTGTCTGAGTAAAGAAGTTCCCCCTCATGTTACCCCTAAACTTCTGTTCCTTAATTCTCATGTCATGCCCTCTTGTTTGAATCTTCCCTACCCTCAATGGGAAAAGCTTATCCACGTCAACTCTGTCTAAGTGGTGGCTGTGTGGAATGAGCTCCAGCAGAAGTGGTGGAAGCAGGATCGATTTTAACATTTAAAAGTCAAGTGGATAGGTATATGGATGGGAAGGGAATGGAGGGGTATGCCATTTACCACCATTGCTGGGGACCTCAATAAGGCAAACCTAAAGAAATCACTCCCCAACTTCCACCAACATGTCTCCTGCTGCACTAGAGGACCAAGCACCCTCGACCACTGCTACACCACCATCAAGGATGCCTACCACTCTATCCCTCGCCCTCACTTCGGTAAATCCGACCATACCGCGGTGCTGCTTCTTCCTGCCTACAGGCAGCAATTAAAGAGCGCACCCCCAGAGGTGAGGACAGTACAGAGCTGGTCGGTGGGGGCAGAAGAACAACTACAAGACTGTTTGGAGTCTGTAGACTGGGCTATGTTCAAGGACTCGGCAACGGACTTGAATGAATACGCCACAGTCGTTACAGACTTCATAAAGAAACGTGTGGAGGACTGCATCCCTACAAAAACCTTCCGAGTGTTTCCCAATCAGAAACCTTGGATGAACTGTGAGATCCGCACTCTTCTGAACTCCAGACACCGGGCATTCATGTCTGATGACACAGTGGTCTACAAGAAGTCCAGATACGACCTTGGTAAGGCCATCAAAAAGGCCAAAAGGGAGTTCTGCTCCAAGCTGGAGTATGAGACAGATGTTCGGCAGCTGTGGCGGGGACTGAATGCAATCACCTCTTACAAGGCGAAACCAGGAGGCAGCTCGGATGTCGACGATACATCACTCCCTGATGAGCTCAATGCATTTTACGCACGCTTTGATAGGGAGAACACCGATGTGCCTTCCCGAGCCCCTATTCGCTGTGATGGTATTTCAGTCTCAGTCACAGAGGCCGACGTCAGGAAATCCTTCAGAGGGGTGAACCCTCGAAAAGCGTCTGGACCTGATGGCATACCTGGTCGTGTCCTAAAAACCTGTGCGGACCAACTGGCTGGAATTTTTACGGACATTTTCAACCTGCCACTTCTGAGGTCTGAGGTTCCCCCCTGCTTCAAAAGGGCATCAATAATACCGGTGCCCAAGAAGAGCAAGGTGACGTGCCTCAATGACTATCGACCTGTGGCACTAACGCCTGTGGTGATGAAGTGCTTCGAGAGGTTGATCATGGCGCATATCAACTCCTACCTCAACAAAAACCTGGACCCACTGCAGTTCGCTTACCGCCACAACAGATCAACGGTGGACATGATCTCACTGGCCCTCCACTCCGCTCTGGACCACTTGGACAACAAAAACTCATATGTCAGGCTGGTATTCATTGACTACAGCTCGGCATTTAACACAATCATCCCCTCCAAGCTGGTTACCAAACTCGCAGAACTGGGTCTTTGCGCATCCCTCTGCAATTGGATCCTCGACTTCCTCATCCACAGACCTCAGTCTGTTCGTATTGGTGGAAATGTGTCAGACTCGATAACAGTCAGCACGGGAGCACCTCAGGGCTGCGTGCTCAGCCCCCTGCTGTACTCACTCTATACTCATGACTGTGTAGCCGGTCATACCGCGAACTCCATCATCAAGTTCGCTGACGACACCACTGTTGTGGGACGTATCACTGATGGGGATGAGTCCGAGTATAGAAGAGAGATCGAGCAACTGTCCATATGGTGCCAGCACAACAACCTGGCCCTCAACACCAGCAAAACCAAGGAACTGATTATGGACATTGGAAGGAGTAGGATGGGGACCCACAGTCCTGTTTATATCAACGGGTCGATGGTTGAAAGGGTCAAGAACTTCAAATTTCTGGGCGTGCACATCTGTGAGGATCTTTCCTAGTCCGAGAACACAGATGCAATTATTAAGAAAGCTCATCAGCGCCTCTACTTCCTTAGAAGATTACGGAGAGTAGGTCTGTCATGGAGGACTCTCTCTAACTTCTACAGGTGTACAGTAGAGAGCTTGCTGACTGGTTGCATCGTGGCTTGGTTCGGCAACTTGAGTGCCCTGGAGAGGAAAAGACTACAAAAAGTAGTTAACACTGCCCAGTCCATCATCGGCTCTGACCTTCCTTCCATCGAGGGGATTTATCACAGTCGCTGCCTCAAAAAGGCTGGCAGCATCATTAAGGACCCACACCACCCTAGCCACACACTCATCTCCCTGCTACCTTCGGGTAGAAGGTACAGGAGCCTGAAGACTGCAACAACCCGGTTTAGGAATAGCTACTTCCCCACAGCCATCAGGCTATTAAACCTGGCTCGGAACTCTGAACATTAATATCCCTCCATCTGTTATTTGCACTTTATTAATTTATTAAGTCATGGGTGTATTTATGTAGTCAATGTAATTGTAGTCAATGCCTTCTATGTTCTGTTGTGCTATGCAAAGAAAGATTTTCATTGTCCTGTCAGGGACTCTTTTGACTTTGACTTTGACTTTGACTATCCCTTTCATCATTTTAAAGACCTCAATCAAGTCCCCCCTTAACCTTCTGCGCTCCAAAGAATAAAGACCTAACTTGTTCAACCTTTCTCTGTAACTTAGTTGCTGGAACCCAGGCAACATTCTAGTAAATCTCCTCTGTACTCTCTCTAGTTTGTTGACATCCTTACTATAATTAGGTGACCAAAATAGTAAGATTAAACGAGAACTTACCAGTTCGAAGGTTGATCTTTATTTTATGAGGAGTTGCGATGAGGGATTTCGTGAAGAACCCGCCAGCACGCATGCGCGACATACTTCAAAGCAGCGGTGTGGAATCACAGAACCAACAAACAGAGAAATGACTTGTTATAGTAAGATTGAAGAGATGCTAATTACCAGTTGATTTATGATCGAGGGTTGGGAGCGGAGGGCACGAAATCCCTCATCGCAACCGCTCATAAAATAAAGATCAACCTTCGAACTGGTAAGTTCTCGTTTAATCTTACTATTTCATTTCGGAGTCACGTGAGTGACTTCGTGAAGATTTCAAAGCTCTGTGATTCCATGCCCTGGACCACGTCCATGCTGTCACACACCACTTATAAGGATGGATAGGAGTAATCAACTTTCCAGACTGCTTGTACTGAAAAATAATAACAATATTTATTAACAACAAACAAAGGAAAAAACCCCTCACTGGGGGACATCTGCATGCTCTTGACCTGCATTCAGCACGGCCTCCGCGAACAATACAGGAGCGGCAACAGGTTTATTGTAAAACCGCTGGAAGGTGGCTTCGTTCGCCCATCCTGCTGTGGCAAGAATATGGTCCATGGGCACCTCCATGACCCTTGCCGCCGACGTCGATGCAGCCCTGGTGGAATGGGATTTAAAGACATTAGTGTCAATACCTGCCTCATTCAAGACGATCCTGAGCCACCTGGAGATCGTCTGTACTGTCACTCTATGGTGAGGTTTCTTGCGGCTGATGAGTAGGTATTTCTCCATTCCCCTTAATTTTCTCTTCACTTTGATATAGTGGCGGATATGGGTGGCTAAACATAGCCTTGCATCAGCGGGGTATGCCGGAAACTTCAGCTGCAGCCCTGTGAACCCAGGTCTATGCTGCTTGAGTAATTCATCTATGAAGATTACTTTGCCAGGAGTAGAGATCATCCTGTCGATCTTGACCTTGTGGAGTGTCTGTACCATCTGCGCTGAAGTCAGTGCCAGTAACATCACCAGCTTCAGCGTGAGTTTGTCCAATTCAAGCCCTTCCATGGGCGACCACATCCTGAGCAGGGTTAATACCTTCCCAATATCCCAGGTGATGTTATAACGAGGTCTAGGCGGATTGGAATTAAATATTCCCCGCATGAGTTTGGACACCAGCCTGTTGGATCCTACCTCAATATTGAGGTAGAATGATAGCGCACTCCTGGCGCTGTTGATGGCACTGTAGCTGAGGTGTTCGTCATGATGCAACCCCGCCAGGAATTCCAGCACGTCGGTGATGGTAACGGAGTCGTATGCAATGTGGGAGCGGCCGCAGTAGGTTTCCCATTTCCGGATATGTGTGAGATATTGCCGCCTGGTGGACTCCCGGCATGACGCTCCAATGGTATCCATACTTCTGGATGATAGGCCATACCGCAGTAATGGCTGGTTCAGAACCTGCAAGCCAATAATTTTAGGTGACTGTGGCAGGGATGTGGTTCCCCTGAGACAGGGTTCGTCACCAATAGTGGGCAACCCTCTAAGAGGACCCATGGTTGACTGATCATATCAAGGACCACCGGATACCATGGCTGCGTAGGCCAGTCGGGTATGATAAGAATGCCTTTAGCAGCATCCGACTGGATTTTCTGCAATACCCGACTGATGAGGCAAAATGGAGGAAATGCATAGAAAAACCATTTCCCCAATCTAGCGAGAACGCGTCCATCGCCATTGCCCCAGGATCTGGCTCCCATGAAACGTATGTTGGTACCTGATGGTTCAACCGTGACGCAAAAAGGTCGATATCCGGTTTACCAAATTTGGCTGTAACTTTAGCGAATATTTGGGGATTTAACATCCACTCGATGTTGTCATTGAATTTACGTGACCTGGTGTCCGCCACTGTATTGAGCTTACCCGGTAAATAGGTAGCTGAGATCCAAATATTCCGTCGAATACACCAGAGCCAAATTGTATTTGCCAATTCATCACATGAAATTGACCTGGTACCACCCATATGATTTAGATATGCCACCGCAGTGGTATTATCTATTTATAGATGGACATGAGTGTCAGTAAAGTTAGAACAATAAGCTCGAAGTCCGTGAAATGCTCCTAGCATCTCCAAATAATTAATCCCTTGTGACAACAACAGGGTAGATTCAAGGGTGTCCCATCTGCCTCCACAACTAGAGTAGTTGTCCGTGGCTCCCCAGCCATGGGAGCTTGCGTCTGTTTGTAGGTATACCATCGGATTGGGCAAAATGATGGGTTTAAATGAGTCACAAATATTGTCAATCCACCATTGTAACTCAACTTTTGCCTTTAGAGGCAGCTGCATTGGTCTATCAAAATGTCCAGCGTTCAGTTTTAATGCTGAGATCTTGGCTCTCTGCAAATTTTGATAATGCAAAGGTCCGTATTGGGCAGCTGGAAAAACTGCTACGATTTTGCCAATCACCTTAGCAGTTTGTCTAATTGATGGTATACTGGCACAGACTAGATTCTTGCATACCTGAATGACATCCCCAACTTTGTTAGTTGGTATGGTGGCCCTCATGCGATTGGAATCCACCATGAACCCCAGATAATCCATAACCTGTGAAGGGCAGAACTTTTATTTATCTGGATGGATAATGAACCCCATTTTTTGAAAAATTTCCACGGTGGCTGAAACTGCCAGTTCCGCTGATTCCCGGGTGTTCCCAATAATTAGGATATCATCTAGATAGGCCATCACTATGTGATTTTGTCTCCTTAGTGTAGCCAGTATTGGTTTGAGCAATTTAGTAAATAATCTAGGGGCTGTGGAAAGCCCATTTGGCAAAGCTTTGTATTGCCAGAGCTGATCCATCCAGGCAAATTTCAAGAACTTCCTGTGGTGTTTCTGAATGAATACTGAATAGTATGCATCTTTTAAATCAATGCATGCCATAAAGCAGCCCTCAGAAATCAATAACTTGGCTGTTTCGAACGTGTCCATTTTGAAATGGGTATATTTTACAAAAGTATTCAAATGGGTCAGATCAATAATAACCCGATATCCTCTATCCTTCTTGGTTTTAGTAAATACGTTGGATACAAATTCAATTGGTTCGTGCATAGTTCTTTCTATCACGCCTTTTTCTTGTAGCATTAAGATTTCAGCATAGCCTACTGCCGTTTCTTTGCTGGACAGTGTAAATTTCCGATCTGGCATATGCTGGGATGGAGGGATTTTACCATTGATGAATTCAATCTCATGGCCTTGAATACTTTGTAAGATAAACTCATCAGAAGTGATGGTTCCCCATGCCTCCGTAAAGAACCGTAGTCTCCCACCAACATGTGAAGTTAAGCATGCAGGTGCATGAAATCCAGACCGCCTTACCTTCATGGTTATCGGCGGTCCCTGATATGTTTGGCGGCACGTGGAGGTGCTGGGTTGAGTTGATAATGCAGCGTCCGCATTTTCCAAGCTGGCCGCTGGGGGCCTAGCCCTAAAAAAGGCCTAGGCTGTTGAGGTTGCTGATATTGAGGCGGTGCTGGAGCGTAGGTCCTTGCTGGCCTGATGGCAGGGCCTCGTGGCCTGAAGAATGGCACTTTCTTGGCCGGCTGCCTGGTCGAGATATGTGACCTCATGAGTCCCACCGTCTTAGCGTGGTCATCCAGTTCCTTGACCCGCTTCGGGAGGTCCTCCAAGAACAACTGTGTGGGTGGCGGCGTAGGAGGTGCTTTGCATAGTCCCGCAAATTTCGGGTTCAGTGTGGGTTTAATAATGCTCTTCCTAAATGCATTTATTTCGTACTGTGTGTTGCACAGTAGTGCCAGAGCATCCTCCTGCTCGGTGTTCAGATCCACCCTGTCCACCGACCTTGCAAACGCGGTAATCCCAGCAGTGAGCAACTTCAGGATCCTTTGCAACTTCATCTCCTGAGTTCTGATCCCTGGGCTGATGTTGCCCCAAATCGGCGTATTGACGATGGGCACGTTGAGGGAGTTGCAATTCCCTGGGGCCTTGTGCCTATTCATGGCCTCCGTAAGGACCTCCTCCTGAAGCTGGTGGTTCGTCAGGAAGTCAACGGTAGCAGCCAGTTTGGAGTTGAGGGGTTGTCCTGATGTCTCCGATAGTGCAAATTTAGTTGCCACATCCAGGAGCTCCTCCTGAGGGGCCTCAGATGTAGATGGTGCATGGACCAAGATGTCCTCATCCTCCGGCTGTCTCATGCTTCCCGCTGACGATGGGGATAAATTCATGTGCCCCCTGGATCTAAATGTTTCCCGCCTCTGGTTTTGTTGCAGGATAAGTTCCAACATCCGCTCCATCCTGTCAATACGCCCTTCGCCCTGCGAACCCGGGCGGTCGGAGTCTTCATGTTCACGGAACTCCTGAGGCTCCTGTCATCAGCCCGTACCTCGTCGAGGTAATCTCGGTGCCGGAAAGAACTGTCGCTACCAGCCGCCTCAGCGAAACTGAGCGATTCCCGCGCGGATCTGCTCAAACGCCTCCTTTTGGCGGAGCTTGATCCCGCTGCCTCGGAGGGCAAACGCGGTGAGAGGTCGGCACCCGACGCCTCGGCGTGGTGACCCGACATCCGCGCAGGCTTGCCGACTGTCCTAACCCTGGACCTAGACGGCGTACGGTCCCGTCCTCCCATCCACGGGGGACTCGGTGACTGTGGCGGGACTCCACCTGAATGACTCTTCCTGGTCCTGCTGGTTGGCGAGTCCATACTGGCCCTCTCAGGTCTGCCAGTGGACTCGAGTCCCGCCAATTCACCAGTCCGCAATCTAGCGGCTTTAGGTGATACCTTCGCCCGCGAAGGGCTAGGTAGACGGGCTCTATCCCTGCCTCACCAATTTCCCTAGTAACCTCTTCAAAAAATTCAAGAAGGTTTGTCAAACATGACCTTCCAGGCACAAATCCACGTTGACTGTTCCTGATCAGACCCTGTTTATCCAAATGCTTATATATATTATCTCTAAGTAGCCTTTCCATTAATTTGCCCACCACTGACGTCAAACTAACAGGTCTTATCTTTTCTCCCTGTATTGTCATTTGGGTTATCTCAAAGGTCAAAAGAGTTTATTGTCATGTGTCCCTGACAGGACAATGAAATTCTTTCTTTGCATAGCACAACAGAACATAGTAGGCATTGACTACAATTATATACGTAAATACACACATGAATGAATACATTTATAAAGTGCAAATAACAGATGGAGGGGTATTAATGTTCAGAGTTTTGTCCGAGCCTAGTTTAGTAGCCTGATGGCTGTGGGGGAGTAGCTATTCCTAAACCGGGTTGTTGCAGTCTTCAGGCTCCTGTACCTTCTAGCCGAAGGCAGCAGGGAGATGAGTGTGTGGCCAGGGTGGTGTGAGTCCTTGATGATGCTGCCAGCCTTTATGAGGCAGCGACTGTGGTAGATCCCCTCGATGGAAGGAAGGTCAGAGCCGATGATGGACTGGGAAGTTGTTCTGTTGTTCTTTAAACATTACCCTATCCCCTTGCTTGCCGCTCATCTTTGCTACATTGTACTTCTTCGCTTTAATTTTTAGACTGTCCCTGACGTCCCTTGTCAGCCATGGTTATCCATTTCTACCCTTGGAATATTTCTTCCTCCTAAGAATGAACTGATCCTGCACCTTCTGTATTATTCCTAGAAATACCTGCCATTTTTGTTCCACTGTCATCCATGCTAGTGTATCATTCCAGTCAACTTAGGCCAGCTCCTCCCTCATGGCCCCATAGTTCCCTTTATTCAACTGCAACACAGACATCTCTGCTCTACTCTTCTCCCTCTCCAATTGTAGATTAAACCTGACCATGTTATGTTCCCTGCCTCCTAATGGCTCATTAACCTTCGAGGTCCTTTATCAAATCCGGTTCATTACATAACACTAAATTCAGAATTGCCTTCTCCCTGGTAGGCTCCAATACAGTCTGTTCAAAGAATCCATCACAAAGACTCTCTACAAAGTCCCTTTCTTGGGGTCCAGTACCAACCTGGTTTTCCCAGTCTACCTGCATGTTGAAATATCCCATAACAACCACAGCATTACTTTTACTACATGCCAATTTTAACTCCTGATTTAACTTATGCCCTATGTCCAGGCTACTGTTTGGGGCCTGTAGATTAGTCCCATTAGCGGCTTCTTACCCTTACAATTCCTTTGTTCTATCCATACTGACTCCATATCTCCTGTTCAATGCCACCCATTGCCAAGGGACTGGATTTCATTCCTCACCAACAGGTGCCTTCCTGTTTTTGCTACCGAAGTGCATAACCTCACATTTATCCGCATTAAACTTCATCTGCCATGCATCAGCCCACTCCCTCAAACTGTCCAAATCACCCTGCATTCTCATAGCATCCTCCTCACAGTTCACACTGCCACCCAGCTTTGTGTCATCTGCAAATTTGCTAATGTTACTTTGAATCCCTTCATATGACAGTCCCGCCATCCCGGGAATTAACATTGTGAACCTACGCTGCACTCCCTAAATAGCAAGAATGTCCTTCCTCAAATTAGGGGACCAAAATTGCACACAGTACTCCAGGTGTGGTCTCACTAGGTCTCTGTACAACTGCATAAGGACCTCTTTGCTCTTATACCCGATTCCTCTTGTTATAAAGGCCAACATGCCATTCGCTATCTTCAGTGCCTGCATGCTTACCTTCATAGGCTGATGAGCAAGGACCCTCAGATCCCGTTGTACATCACCTTTTGCCAACTTGACGCCATTTAAATAGTAATCTACCTTCCTGTTTTGCTACCAAAGTGGATAACCTCACATTTATCCGCATTAAACGTCATCTGCCATGCATCTGCACACTCCCCCAACCTGTCCAAGTCACCCTGCATTCTCATAGCATCCTCTTCACAGTTCACACTGCCACCCAGCTTTGTGTCAACTGCAAATTTGCTAATGTTACTTTGAATCCCTTCATCCAAATCAGCGATGTGTATTGTAAATAACTGCGGCCCTAGCACCGAGCCTTGCGGTATCACACTAGCCACTGCCTGCCATTTTGAAAGGGACTCATTAATCCCTACTCTTTGTTTCCTATCTGCCAACGTATTCTCTATCCAAGTCAGCACTCTACCCCCAATACCAAGTGCCATGTGGGATCTTATCAAATTATTTCTGAAAGTCCAGGTACACTACATCGCAGTTCAGACAGATGTGTAATATGGTGCTGTGCACAGACAATACATATCTATGTTTATACATTGTTAATACATTGTTTCAATGATTAGTATAAACCAAGCTTCTAAGATTTTCCCTAAGATATTCTGCTGGGAAAATTCGCTTTTAAATTTGACTAAAGTAGGGGGGGAAAGAAGAAAAAAAAATTAAACAGAGAATAAGAGGTGGTGGGTTTCCAGGACAAAAATCAATAGGGGCCACTTGTCAACATAATTGTATAAGGAGTAAGTGTTGTAAAAACAAGCCTGAACGCTTTGTGTCTCAATGCAAGGAGCATTCGTAATTAGGTGGACAAGTTGAATGTGCAGATAGCTATTAATGACTATGCTGTAGTTGGGATCATGGAGACGTGGCTCCAGGGGGACCAAGGCTGGGAGCTGAACATCCAGGGATATTCAATATTCAGGAGGGATAGACAGAAAGGAATGGGAGGTGGGGTAGCATTGCTGTTGAGGGAGGAGATGAATGCAATAGAAAGGAAGGACATTAGCTTGGAGGATGTGGAATCGATATGGTTAGAGCTGCAAAACTCTAAGGGGCAGAAAACGCTAGTGGGAGTTGTGTACAGGCCACCTAACAGTAGTAGTGGAGTTGGGGATGGCATCAAACATGAAATTAGAAATGCGTGCAACAAGGGTAAAACAGTTATAATGGGTGACTTCAATCTACATATAGATTCGGTGATTCAAATGGGCAGGGGTGCTGAGGAAAGAATTTCTTGGAATGTATGCGGGATAGTTTTCTAAACCAACATGTAGAGGAACCAACAATAGAGCAAGCTATTCTAGAATGGGTATTGAGTAATCGAGGAAGGGTTAGTTAGCAGTCTTGTGTGTGGCCCGTTGGGCAAAAGTGACCATAATATGATTGAGTTCTTCATTAGGATGGAGAGTGACATAATTAAGTCAGAAACAAGGGTTCTGAACTTAAACCAAGGTAACTTTGAAGGTATGATACGTGAATTGGCCAAGATAGACTGGCAAGTCATTCTTAAAAGGTTGACAGTGGATGTGCAATGGAAGGTATTTAAAGACTGCATGGATGAACTACAACAATTGTTCATCCCAGTTTGACAAAATAATAAATCAGGGAAGGTAGTGCATCCATGGATAACAAGGGAAATCAGCGATAAAAACAAAAGATGAAGCATACAAATTAGCCAGAAAAAGCAGCCAACCAGAGGACTGGGAGAAATTCGGAATCCAGCAGAGGAGGACAAAGGGCTTAATTAGGAAAGGGAAAATAGATTATGAAAGAAAACTGGCAGGGAACATAAAAACTGACTGCAAATGTTTTTATAGATATGTGAAGAGAAAGATTAGTTAAAACAAATGTAGGTCCCTTGCAGTCAGAAACAGGTGAATTGATCATGGGGTATAAGGACATGGCAGACCAATTGAATAACTACTTTGGTTCTGACTTCAATAAGGAAGACATAATTAATCTGCCGGAAATAGCAGGGGACCGGGGGTCAAATAAGGTGGAGGAACTGAGTGAATTCCAGGTTAGCCGGGAAGTGGTGTTGGGTAAATTGAATGGATTAAAGGCCGATAAATCCCCAGGGCCAGATAGTCTGCATCCCAGAGTACTCAAGGAAGTAGCCACAGAAATAGTGGATGCATTGGTGATAATTTTTCAAAACTCCTTAGATTCTGGAGTAGTTCCTGAGGATTGGAGGGTAGCTAATGTAACCCCATTTTTAAAAAAAGGAGGGAGAGAGAAAACAGGGAATTACAGACAAGTTAGTCTAACATCAGTAGTGGGGAAACTGCTAGTCAGTTATTAAAGATGGGATAGCAGTACATTTGGAAAGTGGTGAAATCATTAGACAAAGTCAGCATGGATTTACGAAAGGTAAATCATGTCTGACAAATCTTATAGAATTTTTGAGGATGTAACTAGCAGAGTGGATAAGGGAGAACCAGTGGATGTGTTATATCTAGACTTTCAAAAGGCTCTCGACAAGGTCCAACATAAGAGATTAATATACTAACTTAAAGCACATGGTATTGGGGATTCAGTATTGATGTGGATAGAGAACTGGCTGGCAGACAGGAAGCAAAGGGTATGTGAGAGAGTACTAGAGATGGTGTGTGCGCGAGAGCAAGAGAGGTTGTGAGACAGCAAGAGAGGGGTGCGTGTGTGAGAGAACAAGAGGTGTGTGCGTGTGCGCGTGTGAGAGGAACAGAGAGAGGGGGTGTGTGAGAGAGGAGGGGGGCACGAGGGTGGAGTGGAGAGAATTTGTACGAGTGGGGGGGAGAATGGAGGGAGGAGAGAGAGGAATGAATATGTGCAGCTTTAAGGGACATTGGTCAGGTAGCATTTGGAGTATTGTATACAGTTCTGGTCACTCCATTACAGGACTGATGTGGAGGCTTTGGGGAATGTGCAGAAATGGTTCACCAGAATGGTTTAAAAAA
Organism: Raja brachyura; assembly: GCA_963514005.1. Next base: position 370,318 of record OY740781.1, read on the forward strand.
AGGAACTGCAGGTGCTGCTTTACAAAAAAGGACACAAGATGCTGTAGTAACAGTGAAACAGGTAGCATTTCTGGAGAGAAAGAATGGGTGACGTTTCAGGATTAGCGAAGGGATCTAGGAGCAGCCAATGATAGTTGGTCCCACCTCACCGGCACAACATCACAAAGTACCCGGTCCCGCCCCCTCCTTGCTTCCGCCTCCCCATCCCCCATCCTAGAGTAACTCAGCGGGTGAGGCAGCATCTATGGAGAGAAGGAATAGGTGACGATTCGAAAGATAAATCTTCATAACACAGTCTCTTGATTAATAGTTTCTTTATTGTCGAAGCAAAACAGTAAGATATTCTTCCAACCTTCTTCTTTGACTCGTACATTTTAAGCTTAGACAAACTTCGTATGTCTCCGCATGGTCGAAAGATATTCCTTCTCCCCATGCTTCCTCTGAACTAACTAAAAAGCTAACACTTCTGCACAAGAATCCCAGCAGCAAACACGGCTCTGACTACGTAATAAATCCCACACACATCATTACAGGCAGACAAGATTTAAAGGCAAATGCTGTAATTCATAACTCACAAAATTATGCCAAATGAATGTGTGAGAGAGTAAGCGAGAGAGGGTGTGTGCGCGAGAGCGAGAGGGGTGTGTGTGTGAAAGAGAGTGTGTGTGAGAGAGAACAAGAGAGGGAGTTTGTGTGTGCATGAGAAAAGGGGACAGAGAGGGTGTGTGTGAGAGAGAGAAGAGAGAGGGAGTGTGCGTGTGTGTGTGAGAGAGAGGGACAGAGAGAGGGGATGTGGGAGAGAGACGGAGGATATGTGGGGGGGGGGAAGCTATTTATTTCTGCATGGGAGGGACACTGGAGAGAAGGGGTGTCGAGGGTGTGTGTGAGAGAGACAGGGAGCAAGAGGGTGGTGTGGAATTTGTGTATGAATAGGGGGGAGAGTGAAGGGAGAGTGGGGAGAGTGTTGAGGGGAGAGAGAGGAATGTATGTGCAGCTTTAAGGGACATTGGTCAGGTAGCAGTTGGAGTATTGCATACAGTTCTGGTCACTCCATTACAGGACTGATGTGGAGGCTTTGGGGAAGTTGCAGAGATGGTTAACCAGAATGGTTTAAAAACAAGGAACATCAGATGCTGGTTTACAAAAAAGGACACAAAATGCTGGAGTAACTCAGCGGGACAGGCAGCATCTCTGGAGAAAAGGAATGGGTGACATTTCGGTAGAGACTGAAGAAGGTCTCGATCCAAAACGTTACCAATTCCTTCCAGAATTTTGTGTATACGTAAACAGCGCCTATCCACGTGGCGGTGTGCCAGCAGACTGGAGGAGTGGGTAAAGGCCTTGCCACAGAGGGGGCAGGTGAAGCGGCGCTGGCCAGTGTGGACTCGCCGGTGCTCCAGCAGGTGGTCAAGGCGGGTGAAGCCCTTACCACAGGATGGGCAGGGGAAGGGACGCTCACCGCTGTGGGTAGGTTGGTCCTGCCAGAGGCTGGACATGCGGGTGAAACCCTTGCCACACTCAGCACACACAAAGGGTCTCTCTCTGGTGTGTATCCGCTGGGGCGCCCGCAGCCCCCATGTTCTCTTGTCACAGTAGGAGCAGCTGCTCGCCGGCATGGGTCCGCTGATGCTGCCGCAACCCCCGCGAACTGTCAAACTCCTCACTGCAGTACGGACAGTCGTAGGGCTGGCCACTGATGTGCACGCGCTGGTGAGACAGGGCATGGGAGGCCATGGCAATGCCCTCTCCACACACCGGGTTGGGGAAGGGATGGTCGCCGGCATGCAACCGGTGGTGGGACAGCAGCTGAGTGGAGCTGGTGAAGCCCTTGCCGCACTGGGCGCAGGTGAAGGGACGCTGGCCAGTGTGGGTGCGCTGGTGGGCCAGCAGCTGGGTGGAGCTGGTGAAGCCCTTGCTGCACTGGGCGCAGGTGAAGGGACGCTCACCAGTGTGGATTCGCTGGTGGTACAGCAGGCGGATGGATCGGGTGAAGCCCTTGCCGCACTGGGCACAGGTGTAGGGTCGCTCAACAGAGTGTGAGCGCTGGTGGTACAGCAGGTTGCTGGGGTGGGTGTAGCCCTTGCCGCACTGGGTGCAGGTGTAGGGACGTTCGCCGGTGTGGGTGCGCTGGTGCTCCAGCAGTTTGTCGGAGCGGGTGAAGCCCTTGCTGCACTGGGAGCAGGTGTAGGGACGTTCGCCGGTATGGGTGCGCTGGTGCACCAGCAGCTTGTTGGAGCGGGTGAAGCCCTTGCCGCATTCGCTGCAGGTGAAGGGCTGCTCGCCGGTGTGGGTGTGCTGGTGCTCCAGCAGGCTGGTTGACTGGGAGAAGCCCTTGCCGCACTGGGCACAGGTATAGGGTCGCTCGCCGGTGTGGGTGCGCTGGTGCTCCACCAGGTTGCTGGACTGGGTGAAGCCCTTGCCGCAGTCGCTGCAGGTGTAGGGCCGCTCCCCGGTGTGCACGCGTATGTGTAACTTCAGGCGCGTGGACGACTTGAAGCCTTTGCCACAGTCGGAACAGGTAAAGGGCCTCTCGTCGGAGTGCACGCGGTTGTGGTGATACAGGTTGTTATAGCAATTGAAGCTCTTGCCACACTCCGAGCAGTCGAAGGGACGTTCTCCCGTGTGCACCCGCCGGTGGGTCTCCAGCCGGCCCGGGGTCTGCCAGGCCTTGCCACACACGTCGCACTGATAACGCTTATCCTTGTTGTGCCCCGTCATGTGGTCCTCCATAGAATGTCAGCTCCTGGAAGCTCAGCACGCACACCGTGCAGATGGGTGGGGGGGGGGGGGGGGGGGGGGGTCACCGGCACCCAGGCCGCCCTTAATGGCTGCTCACTTCCCCGTCTCTCCGTTCACAGCAATGGCTCCTAAACCCTGCAGGACGGGAACACAGAGGGTCAACAAGCTAGTAAACAGGTAATTACATGCACATATTGGGTGCGTTTATGGCGAAGGAAACCATTATATAATTCTGCGCGGCACAGTGGCGCAGCGGTACAGTTGCTGCCTCACCGCCAGAGACCCCGGGTTCGATCCTGACTACGGGTGCTGTCTGAGTGGAGTTTGTTCGTTCTCCCCTTGACCTGCGTGGGTCTTTACTCCGTGTGCTCCGGTTTCCTCCAAAGACGTTCATGGTTGTAGATTAATCGGCCTCCGAAAAATTGTAAAATTATCCCAAATGTGCGTAGGATAGTGCTAGTGTATGGGGTGATTGCTGGTCGGCGCGGACTCCATGGACTTTAAGACCTGTTTCCGCGCTGCATCTCTAAATTAAATTAACCCAGACAAGGGTGTTGACCCACAAATAAATTGGATAGGTATATGGATGGGAAAGGAATGGAGGGTTATGGTCTGAGTGCAGGTAGATGGGACTAGGGGAGAATAAGTGTTCGGCACAGACTAGAAGGGCCGAGAAGGCCTGTTTCTGTGCTGTAATTGTTATATGGTTATTCCTTTTCTCCACAGATGCTACCTGACCCGCTGAGTTACTCCAGCACTTTGTGACTATCTTCTACACAGATGCTGCCTGACCTGCTGAGTTACTCCAACACTTTGTGTCTATCTTCCCCACAGATGCAGCCTGATCCGCTGAGTTCCTCCAGTACTTTGTCATAGTTTCATGCAGTGATTCAGTGTTGGAAAGACGCCCTTCGTCCCAAATCATACCCACACTCCTAGATCCCTCAGCTCCACACAATCCGCAAGTGCCCCGCCATTCACAGTGAAGATCCTGCCCCAAACAATGTGACCTCCTCACTGTGTCTCCCTGCCCCTTACCCCTGCTGCCTCCTGCTCCTCTTTGCGACCTCCTCCCTCCTCCCCATCCCCAAACAATGTGAACCCACCCCCACCTGGCTCCCTGCCCCCTTCCTTGGTTCACTTTGACCCCTCTTTCTCCCCCCCCCAGTTCCCTGCTCCCATTCATCCCCCTCGGCACCAAACCCACTCCCCCTTGAACCCTCCCCCCTCCCTTTGCCCCCTGCTTCCACGTTACTCACTTCACCCCCTTTTTCACCTCCTGCCTCTCACCCCTCTCCTCCCAGCCCCCTCTCTTCACTCTCTCTGTATCTGTCCCTCTCCCTTTATTCCTGCCCCTCTCAGATATCCCTCTCCTGACACTCCCCACTCTATATCTCTCTCCTGTCTCTCCCCCCTCTCTCTCTCTCTCCACGCCTCCCCACTCTCTCCTGACTCTCTCTCTCTGGCATTCCCCACTCTCTCTCCCATCCTGACTCTCCCTCCACCACTCACCTCTCTCTCTCTTGATGTCTGTCTGTCTCTCTCTCCTCCTCTCTCTTGCTCCGCACCTCTCTCTCTCTCTCTCTCTCTCTCGCGCTCTCTCTGTCTCCCTCTCTCTCTCTCACTCTGTGTGTGTGTGTCTCTCTCTCTTTCCCCCTCTCTGTATCTCTGTCTCTCTCGCTCTCTAATCGTCCCACTCTCTTTCTCTCTCACTCTATCTGTCTCTCTCTATGTCTATCTATCTATCTCTGTCCATCTCTCTCTCCCTCTCTCACTGTCTCTCTATTCTCTCCGTCTCTCTCCCTCTCTCTGTGTCTCTCTGTCTATCTCCCTCTCTCTCTCCCCCTCTCGTTCTCTCTCTCTCTCTCTCTCTCTCTCTCTCTCTCTCTCTGTCTCACTCTTTGCCTCTCTCTCTCTCTCTCTCTCTCTCTCTCTCTCTCATTCCCTGTCTCTCTCTATATATATCTCCCGCACCCATCATCCCCGACAGTGCTCTGCGTCTCTCTGCCTCTCGCTCTCTCTCTGACTATGCCTCTCTCTCACTCTCTCTCTTTCGCTCTCTCTATCGCTCTCTCTCTCTGCCTCTTTGTCTCTCACGCTGTCTCTGCATCTCTCTCTTTTCTCTCTGTCTCTCTCTCTTTTAGTGTTGTCCAATGAACCAGGTATGATAAGAGACCTCGAGGTAAAGGAACCGCTTGGAGGTAGTGATTATAATATGATTAGTTTTCATCTGCAATTTGAGAAGGAGAACATTAAATCAGAAATGGCAGTGATGCAGTTGAACAAAGAGGACTATGAAGGCATGAGAGGGGAGCTGGTCAAGGAAGACTAGAAAGGGATCCTTGCAGGAATGACGGTGGAACAGCTATGGCAGGAATTTCTGGACATAATCCGGAAGACGCAGGATCATTTCATTCCAAAAAGGAAGAAAGATTCCAAGGGAAGTAGTAGGCAACCGTGGCTGACAAGAGAAGTTAGGGATAGAATAAAATTAAAAGAAAAGATGTATAACACAGCAAAGAGTTGTCGGAAGCCAGAGGATTGGGAAACTTTCGTAGGACAACAGAAATAAACAAAACGGGCAATATGGGATGAAACGATGAAGTATGCTGGCCAGTAATATAATGAAGGACAGTAAAAGCTTCTTTAGATTTGCTAAGGGAAAAAGAGTAGCAAAGTCAAATGTAGGTCCCTTGAAGGCAGACACGGGTGAAATTATTATGGGCCACAAGGAAATGGCAGAAGAGTTGAATAGGTACTTCGGATCTGTGTTCACTAAGGAAGACACAAACAATCTCCCAGATGTACTGGAGGACAAAGGATCTAGGGGGTAGAGGAACGGAAATAAATTTTCATTAGGCGAGAAATAGTATTGGGTAGGCTAATGGGACTGAAGGATGATAAGTCCCCTGGGCCAATCCCCGGAAGCAATGAATAGAAGTGAACGGGTCCTTTTCAGAATGGCAGGCAGTGGCGAGTGGAGTGCCGCAAGGCTCGGTGTTGGGGCCGCAACTGTTTACAATATATATTAATGATTTGGAAGAGGGAACATTAGCAAGTTTGCGGATGACACAAAGCTGGGTGGTAACATATATGTTACCGTGGTCCAGGATTTATTGACACAGGTTGATCATACGCTGAATAATCCAACCACATTTTAGTTTGGAAGTGGAAAGAACTAATAGAAATTGCATTAATTGCAATGTGTAGAAAGAGTTGAGAAACTGTCTTATAATGTTGCTGCATGCATTGTGGGATATATCATGTCTTGATTGGTGAATATGTTTAGTTTGTTACTTTATTTGAAGCAGAAATAATATGTGAATGCTTCATTGAGTACGAGCACATTATTGCACGCGTCATGCAAGCCATCTTAAATGACCGCCTAAACTGTCATTTGGCAACCTAAAAAGCTGCCAAGGTTGCCCGGCTGGCAACAGGGAAAAAAAGTTAAGCAAGAGCCCTGGATAGACACATATCCAGAGTATAATCGGTATGAGGGGAGCGGGAGATAGATAGAGAGAGAGACAGAGAGAGAGAGAGAGAGAGAGAGAGAGAGAGAGAGAGAGGGAGAGTGAGACAAGGAGAGAGTCAGAGAGAGAGAGAGAGATGAAGAGACAGAGAGACAGAGAGAGTGAGACAAGGAGAGAGTCAGAGAGAGAGAGAGATGCAGAGACAGAGAGAGAGAGAGAGAGAGAGAGAGAGAGAGAGAGAGAGAGAGAGAGCGAGAGACAGAGAGGCAGAGAGAGAGAGGGGGGAGAGAGAGAGGGGGAGACAGACAAACATAGAGACAGTGAGACAGCGAGAGAGTGACGGAGAGAAAGAGACAGAACAACATACAGAGAGAGAGAGAGAGACAGACAGACAGAGAAAGAGAGGGAGTGAGAGAGACACAGTGAGAGAGAGAGAGAGAGAGAGAGAGAGAGAGAGAGAGAGAGAGAGAGAGTTGATGCAAGCATGTTTTCTGTGAAGGACCGAAAATTACCATAACATGGCCATAGCATGGGTCGTTATTGCTATTGGTACAGAAACACTCTCGTCTCCCACATAATTTATCCACAACAAAATATACAGGTTGCAAGGAAATTTCAATAGGCATTTTATGATAATAGGTGTTAAAACCGACTATACCCAACTGACAGGTTAAACATTACACTAACTGACAAGAGATGGCCAAAGGACATAACTGCAGCAAATGTTCTTTTGGTAATATATTTAAAGGTGTCAAGACGCCACATTACCAGACATTCAGATTAGATGTACGTGTTGTGAACAGCAATGAAGATACCCAGTTTGTAAGCACCAGTTTAATAAAAAATTATTGATAAACACCGTTTCCATCATTCCCACTTCAGAATGAACATTAAAATTTCAACTGAAATATCTCCTGACCAAATTTGTGATGTATATGATCGACTGTAGAAGTAAAATCTGGATAAATCCAACGTATAGTTGTGAATGTTGCTCATTAAATAACTACAGTACTGATACTCCATATTAAGAGCATAGATTTGCCGTTAAAATTAATTCTGTAATAACGTGTCAACGGCAGCAGTGACAATCGAACACTGTGGTTTTAATGTTTCACGTGTTCACAGTATAATTAATCCATCTTTATGGACTAAAACAAATAATAACATCGTGAATTAAAACACATTTGATTGCATTCCGTTATCAAACATAGTCAATGCTCGCTCTGAAGACATTTCAAGCACAATAGGGTCAGGGAGGGGTGTGTGTGTGTGAATCAGTGCGGGTGGATAGATGGTGGGGGGGGGGGGGGTGGTTGAGAAGGCAATCGGTACGGTATGGATGGATTGAGGCAGGTGAATTATTACGTGTTGGTTGGAGTAGGTAAAATTGTGAGGGGAGAGCACGGGGGATGTCAGTGGTGTTGAATGGGGGGGGGGGGTTCAGTACGGGATGGGGGAGTTCAGTACGGGGTGTTGACAAAAGTGCTGGAGAAACTCAGCGGGTGAGGCAGCATCTATGGAACGAAGGAAATAGGCAACGTTTCGGGTCGAGACCCTTCTTCAGACTGTTCCCCCCATTCTTCTTGAATGGGAGGATCAGTACAGGATGGATGGGGGGGGGGGGGGAGATCAGCACAGGATGAATGGGGGAAGGTGGGTCAGTACAGTGTGGATCGGAGGGTCTGTGCAGGATGAATGGGGGATCACTACAGGATGAATGAGGGTAAGGTGCAGGATAAATGGAGGGTGGGTCATTACGGGATGAATGCGTGAATTAGTATAGGATGGATGGGGGATCAGTACAGGATGGATGGAGGAGAAATGCAGTATGCGAAGGGGGGTAAGTACAGGATGAATTGGGGGACCAGTGCAGGATGGTTGTGGGGGGGGGGGGGGGCGCAGGAGAATCAATGCGAGGTGGATAGGGTGATCAGCCCAGGATGAATAGATGGGGGTGGGGGGGGTAGATGGGGAGGGGAGCACAGGGGATGTCAGTGAGGACTGAATATAGGCGGGAATGGGGATCAGTGCAGGATGGAGAGGAGAGGTCCCAGGATAAGGGGGGGAGGTGCAGGGGGTGTACAAGAGAGAGAGAGGGGGGGGGCGAGGGGGGAGGAAGGAAGGTCAGCGCTCCTCGGACAACATCGCCCCGCTGCCGTGGCCGTTGGGAGCTCCTCGCCACCGCCTCCTTCCTCTGCCAGCCAACAGAAAGGTGTGGGGCCGAGCAGTGCAGCTCAAAGATCCTATAGCTATAGGATCTTTGGTGCAGCTGCTTTAGAAGGGTCGGAGCGAATGACGGGCCGCGCACAGCGGCAGCAGCGACTGCGACAGCAGCTCCATCTCCTTCCACTCCCTGATAGCGGCTGGAGCTTGCAAATCCGCTAACGACGCTTTCACAAAAAAAAACCCGCACGCCGAGGCCTCCCCCTCCCTCCTCTCCGCCTTCGCATGTGGGAGGTTTGTTTTGAAAGCGAGACAGAGAGAGAGATACAGAGAGAAACAGAGAGAGAGACAGAGAGAGAGAGAGAGAGAGAGAGGAAGAAAGAGATAGAGGGGGAGAGAGAGAGAGACAGAGAGAGACACACAGAGAGACTCAGAGAGAGAGAGAGAGAGAGAGAGAGAGAGATAGACAGAGAGAGACACACAGAGATAGAGAGACAGAGAGTGAGGCAGAGAGATACAGAGAGTGAGACAGAGAGAGTGAGTGAGAGAGAGTGAGTGAGAAAGATATAGGGACAGAGAAAGACAGAGAGACAGACACAGAGGGAGACAGACAGAGATATAGAGAGGCATGGAGAGATAGAGATTGAGACAGAGAGAAAGAGACAGACAGAGAAACATAGACACATAGAAAATAGGTGCAAGAGTAGGCCATTCGGCCCCTTGAGCCAGCACCGGCATTCATTGTGATCATGGCTGATCGTCATGTGGCCCCTGGTTCTGGACTATCTCAACATGGGGAACATTTTTCCTGCATCGAGCTTCTCCAGTCTTTTTATAATTTTATATGTTTCTATAAGACCCCCCTCATCTTTCTAAACTCCAGTGAATACAAGCCTAGTCTTTTCAATCTTTCCTCATATGACATTCCCGCCATCCCAGGGATCAATCTCGTGAACCTACACTGCACTGCCTCAATCACAAGGATGTCCTTCCTCAAATTAGGAGACCAGAACTGTACACAATACTCCAGATGTGATCTCACCAGAGCCCTATGCAACTGCAGAATAACCTCTTTACTCCTATACTGAAATCCTCTTGTTATGAAGGTGCTTTGGCTTGAAGCTAAAAGGCACCACTGCGAATGGTGGCTTGGGTGCTTTGGCTTTAAGTTAAAAGGCACTACTGCAAATAGTGACTTGGGTGCTTTGGCTTGAAGTTAAACGGCACTACTGCAAATGGTAACTTGGGTGCTTTGGCTTGAAGTTAAAAGGCACTACCAAAGATTATAGAGGAGCAAGATGCGCCACTCAGTGGAAAAGGCGTAGTATCACATGTGTCATTGTCGACGCCATATTAGCGGACCAGAGATGGCGTCGACTATGGCGTTTACATCACTGGGAAACTATGCTTCTCTATAATCTTTTTCTCTCGATCTCCCTCTGTGTAATCCGCTCCAAAGCTACAGAGCAGTTGCAAGCAAAGATTATAGAGGAGCAAGATGCATTAGAAAGTTATTAGATTTATTTGTAATAGGTCTTTACTTACCTCTCGATCCCTCTTTATCCCCTCTCTTCTCGCTATACCTCTCTTCTCTCGATCACCCTCTCTTCTCTCTATCACTCTCTCTCCCCTCTCGATCGCTCTCTCTCCCATCTCGATCTCTTTCTCTCCCCACTCGATCTCTCTCTCTCCCCTCTCTTCTCGATTTCCCTCTCTCCCTCCCTTCCCTCTGTGTGAGAGTTGGCAGCCCTGCTATGCCTTAGGCCCAAAAGAGGATAGAAATAAATTACATAATGGTCTTTGTAAGAAGATTTTAATAAGCTCTTCTATCTGTCCCACCATATATTTATATTAATGTGTGTTTGTGTGTGCCTGTAATTTTGTGCACAGTGTGTGTTAAAGCAATACACGGGAAGCTGTACAATGCAATGCAAGGGAAACTACGCAAAGGTGGGGGCTGGGGAGGAAAGATGCGAGGGAAATGGGGAAACAGGGGGGAAACGGAGGGGGAGAGGGAAGGGAGGGAGAGAGGGAAGGAGGGAGGGGGAGAGGGGAGGGACGGAGATCGAGAGGGGAGAGAGATCAAGAGGGGAGAGAGATCAAGAGGGGAGAGAGAACGAGAGAAAGGGAAGAGAGAGATCGAGAGAAGAGAAAGAGGGGAGAGAGGGGGATCGAGAGGGGAGAGAGAGGGATCGAGAGGGGAGAGGGATCGAGAGGGGAGAGAGATCGAGAGGGGAGAGAGATCGAGAGGGGAGAGGGGAAAGGGATCGAGAGAAGAGAGGGGAGAGAGAGAAGAGAGTGAGAGATTGAGAAAAGAGAGGGGAGAGAGAGATCGAGAGAAGAGGGAGAGAAAAATCGAGAGGGGGAGAGAGGGGAGAGAGGGATCAAGAGAAGAGAGGGGGGAGAGAGAAGAGAGAGAGAGAGATTGAGAAAAGAGAGGGGAGAGAGGGATCGAGGGAAGAGAGGGGAGAGAGAGAAGAGAGGGAGAGAGATCGAAAGGGAGAGAAAGATCGAGAGAGAGGGATCGAGGGGAGGGAGAGAAGAGAGGGAGAGAGAGATCGAAAGAGAGGGAGAGAAAGATCGAGAGAAGAGAGGGATCGAGAGAAGAGAGGGAGAGAAAGATTGAGAAAAGAGAGGGGAGAGAAAGATCAAGGGGGGGAGAGAGAGGGAGATAGAGAGAAGAGAGGGGATTGAGAGGCAAGTAAAGATCTATTACAAATAAATCTAATAACTTTCTAATGCATCTTGCTCCTCTATAATCTTTGCTTGCAACTGCTCTGTAGCTTTACATAGAAACATAGAAAATAGGTGCAGGAGTAGGCCATTCGGCCCTTCGAGCCTGCACCGCCATTCAATGTGATCATGGCTGATCATCCAACTCAGTATCCCGTACCTGCCTTCTCTCCATACCCCCTGATCCCTTTAGCCACAAGTGCCACATCTAACGCCCTCTTAAATATAGCCAATGAACTGGCCTCAACTACCTTCTGTGGCAGAGAATTCCAGAGACTCACCACTCTCTGTGTAAAGAATGTTTTCCTCATTTCGGTCCTAAAGGAATTCCCCCTTATCCTTAGACTGTGACCCCTTGTTCTGGACTCCCCCAACATCGGGAACAATCTTCCAGCATCTAGCTTGTCCAACCCCTTAAGAATTTTGTAGGTTTCTATAAGATCCCCCCTCAATCTTCTAAATTCCATCGAGTACAAACCGAGTCTATCCAATCTTTCCTCATATGAAAGTCCTGACATCCCAGGAATCAGTCTGGTGAATCTTCTCTGTACCCCCTCTATGGCAAGGATGTCTTTCCTCAGATTTGGAGACCAAAACTGTACGCAGTACTCCAGGTGTGGCCTCACCAAAACCCTGTACAACTGCAGTAGAACCTCCCTGCTCCTATACTCAAATCCTTTCGCTATGAATGCTAACATACCATTTGCTTTCTTCACTGCCTGCTGCACCTGCATGCCTACTTTCAATGACTGGTGTACCATGACACCCAGGTCTCGTTGCATCTCCCCCTTTCCTAATCTGCCGCCATTCAGATAATAGTCTACCCTCATGTTTTTGCCACCAAAGTGGATAACCTCACATTTATCCACATTGTACTGCATCTGCCATGCATCTGCCCATTCACTCAGCCTATCCAAATCACCCTGCAGCCTCCAAGCATCCTCCTCACACCTAACTATACCCCCCAGCTTGGTATCATCTGCAAATTTGGAGATGTTGCATTGAATTCCCTCGTCCAAATCATTAATATATATTGTAAATAGCTGGGGTCCCAGCACTGAGCCTTGCGGCACCCCACTAGTCACTGCCTGCCATTCTGAAAAGGACCCGTTTACTCCTACCCTTTGCCTCCTGTCTGCTAGCCAGTTCTCTATCCACATCAATACTGAACCCCCAATACCGTGTGCTTTAAGTTTGTATGCTAATCTCTTATGCGGGACCTTGTCGAAAGCCTTCTGAAAGTCTAGATATAACACATCCACTGGTTCTCCCTTATCCACTCTACTAGTTACATCCTCGAAAAATTCTATCAGATTTGTCAGACATGATTTACCTTTCGTAAATCCATGCTGACTTTGTCCAATGATTTCACCACTTTCCAAATGCGCTGCTATCCCATCTTTAATAACTGACTCTAGCAGTTTCCCCACTACCGATGTTAGACTAACTGGTCTGTAATTCCCCGCTTTCTCTCTCCCTCCTTTTTTAAAAAGTGGGGTTACATTAGCTACCCTCCAATCCTCAGGAACTACTCCAGAATCTAAGGAATTTTGAAAAATTATCACTAATGCATCCACTATTTCTGTGGCTACCTCCTTGAGTACTCTGGGATGCAGACTATCTGGCCCTGGGGATTTATCGGCCTTCAATCCGTTCAATTTACCCAACACCACCTCCCGGCTAACCTGGATTTCACTCAGTTCCTCCCTCTTATTTGACCCCCGTTCCACTGCTATTTCCGGCAGATTATTTATGTCTTCCTTAGTGAAGACAGAACCAAAGTAGTTATTCAATTGGTCTGCCATGTCCTTGTTCCCCATGATCAATTCACCTGTTTCTGACTGCAAGGGACCAACATTTGTTTTAACTAGTCTCTTTCTCTTTACATATCTATAAAAACTTTTGCAGTCAGTTTTTATGTTCCCTGCCAGTTTCCTTTCATAATCTATTTTCCCTTTCCTAATTAAGCCCTTTGTCCTCCTCTGCTGGATTCTGAATTTCTCCCAGTCCTCCGGTAGGCTGCTTTTTCTGGCAAATTTGTATGCCTCATCTTTTGTTTTTATACTATCCCTGATTTCCCTTGTTATCCATGGATGCACCACCTTCCCCGATTTATTCTTTTGCCAAACTGGTATGAACAACTTTTGTACTTCATCCATGCAGTCTTTAAATACCTTCCATTGCACATCCACTGTCAACCCTTTAAGAATCACCTGCCAGTCTATCTTGGCCAATTCACATCTCATACCTTCAAAGTTACCTTTGTTCAAGTTCAGAACCCTTGTTTCTGACTTAATTTTGTCACTCTCCATCCTAATGAAGAACTCAACCATATTATGGTCACTCTTGCCCAAGGGGCCACGCACATCAAGACTGCTAACTAACCCTTCCTCATTACTCAATACCCAGTCTAGAATAGCCTGCTCTCTCGTTGGTTCCTCCACATGTTGGTTGAGAAAACTATCCCGCATACATTCCAGGAAATCCTCTTCCTCAGCACCCCTGCCAATTTGATTCACCCAATCTACATGCAGATTGAAGTCACCCATTATAACCGTGTTACCCTTGTTGCACGCATTTCTAATTTCCTGTTTGATGCCATCCCCAACTCCAATACTACTGTTAGGTGGCCTGTACACAGTTCCCACTAGCGTTTTCTGCCCCTTAGAGTTTCGCAGCTCTACCCATATCGATTCCACATCCTCCACGCTAATGTCCTTCCTTTCTATTGCATTAATCTCCTCTCTCACCAGCAACGCTACCCCACCTCCTTTTCCTTTTCGTCTATCCCTCCTTTGGAGCGGATTACACAGGGGGAGGCAGTCCGCCAAAATGGCGGCCGTGACGTTCCGTACTACACACCAGTCCATTGGATTTCCACTGAGTGGCGCATCTTGCTCCTCTATAATCTTTGGGCACTACTGCAAATGGTGGCTTGGGTGCTTTGGGTAACTTCCTGCTTGCACTGTGTTTTGATTTTAGATAAAACGCTACCATAGAAACATAGAAAATAGGTGCAGAAGGAGGCCATTCGGCCCTTCGATCCAGCACCGCCATTCAATATGATCATGGCTGATTGTCCGCTATCAATAACCCTTGCCTGCCTTCTCCCCATATTCCTCGACTCCACTAGCCCCTAGAGCTCTATCCAACTATCTCTTAAATCCATCCAGTGATTTACCCTCCACTGCCCTCTGTGGCAGGGATTTCCATAAATTCACAACTCTCTGGGTAAAAAAGTTTTTTTCTCAGCTCAGTCTTAAATGACCTGCCCTTTATTCTAAGATTGTGGTCCCTGGTTCTGGACTCACCCAACATTGGGAACATTTTTCCTGCATCTAGCTTGTCCAGTCCTTTTATAATTGTATATGTTTCTATAAGATATCCCCTCATCTTTCTAAACTCCAGTGAATACAAGCCTAGTCTTTTCAATCTTTCCTCATATGACAGTCCCGCCATCCCAGGGATCAATCTCATGAACCTATGCTGCACTGCCTCAATCACAAGGTTGTCCTTCATCAAATTAGGAGACCAAAACTGTACACAATACTCCAGATGTGTTCTCACCAGAGCCCTATACAACTGCAGAAGAACCTCTTTACTCCTGTACTAAAAACCTCCCCTTGTTATGAAGGCCAACATTCCATTAGCTTGCTTCACTGCCTCCTGTACCTGCACGCCAACTTTCAGTGACTGGTGTACAAGGACACCCAGGTCTCGCTATATCTCCCCCTTACCTAACCTAACCCCATTGAGATAATAATCTGCCCCCTTGTGTTAAACTGAGTTCTTTTGTCAGTCCAATTCAAGAAAACTTGATTCAAACCATTGCTGCTAAAATCAATTCTTTATTCTGACAGCGCTGGATAATTCTTTAAACCTTCCAACACAGAGTTTAAAAACCCTGGAGCAGGTTGAAAGAACTATTGACTTTGGTATAAACGTAACACATTATATAGGTAATAGACAATTATAATACAAAAGGAGTGGCAAACTATTAACCAATCATTATGGTTTACCATACATTTAACTTATTTGCATTAACCAATCAACTAAATCCTTTTCCATTGATTGACAACATGTGTAGTCACATGGTTTTCCCTTTCCCAACCCCTTTACAACTTTTTCCCCTCTGTGGTTTTCTACAACCTCTTTGCTCAAAATCATTTTATTTCAATGAAGTAAACCCACAGATATAAAACTAATTCTCAGAACACCTCTCAGAATATACACGTCATACAGCAATCACACAATACATACACACAATAGATATATTTTCACTTTTGGAAAAGAAAGTTATTTGTCAAACTTCATATTTAACCATACTTACAACCCTAATAAACACAAATAATTTCCTTTCAACTACATAGTTAAACTACAGTTACTTATGGATTACAAAAATTAAATGTGAGTTTTGCCCCATTCTTACAAAGTGATAAGAACTCAAGTAATTTCTAATCACACCATTCCCAACTCTAAGCACACAAAGGCCATATACTTGTTTCATTCTGAATTAACCTCCCCCTTGGTCATCTCTGGAGGAAAGGAATGTAGGCCTCTTTACAACTTCTTACTGATAGCATTCCATACAGCAAATTGAAGATTACTATATGCAGACCCCAATCGTTTAGCTTAGATCAAAACAGAATTACTTTCTCCATCTTCTATAAACATAAGAAATCTCCCTTATACAAAGGTCACACAACCATCACCTATGCCTTATCTCTTATCCCAACAAAAATACTTTTAAAGACTACAAACCAAATCACAGACTCTATTATCTAACCTTGGTGCCTAAAACCCAATATAGACAACCATAAATTCTCCCCATAACACACTATAGCTCAGAAATGTGTCACACGTGAAGAATAAATGGTGTCCATGTCCTGGAAGAGATTCCATTACTCTGAACACTAACCTAAACCAAATACAACTTCTGACAGTTATAGCCGCTCAAAAGCAAGCAAAGCTATTCCCATTTACATCAACATCTCCATGTTATAACAAGCCATCTGTCCTCCCATGTGTGTGTGTTTTCTTTATTCTGTTGTGGCCTATGTATTTTGAAAACCTCTGCTCCCAGGCCTTCTCCTGCAACTCAACATAAGTTTCTCACATAGATATTATAATCTGAGCAATTTTATTTTATAATGTTTCCTTACTTGTTTTTGCCGCCAAAGTGGATAACCTCACATTTATCTATCTCACTTACGGCTGTGCTTTTTAGCCATCTTACTCAGTCACCTCCGCTCAGCAGGTGCAGAAGATTCTTCCCATCAATTAAAAATAAAAGTGTTATTAGTGTTTAAAAAATGTTGAGAATCCCTCTCCTGTCAATCACGCCATGAAGCATTATAAGTGCAGGAGACTGTCTCTCTCCTGTCTCTGTCTGTCACTCTCTGTTTGTTTCTGTCTCTCTCCCTCTGTCTCTCTCCCTCTCTCTGTTCCCTCTCTCTCCCGCTCTGTCTCTGTCTGTCTATTTGTCTCTGTCTGTCCCTGTCTCTTTCTGCCTCTCTCTCTCTCTCTCTCTCTCTCTCTATCTATCTATCTCTTGCTCCACTCGTCCCCGACAATACGCTGTGTCTATCTCTTTGCCTCTCTGTCTCTCTCTTTCTGTCTCTCTCTCTCTCTCTCTCTGTTTCTCTCTCTCTCTCTCTCTCTGAGTCTCTCCCTGTCTCTCTCCCTCTCTGTCTCTCTCTCTCTATCTGCCTCTCTCTCTATCTATCTATCTCTCGCTTCCCTCGTCCAGACAATACTCTGTGTCTATCTCTTTGCCTCTCTCTCTCTCTCTCTCTCTCTCTCTCTCTCTCTCTCTCTCTCTCTCTCTCTCTCTCCTCCCTCTCTCTCTCCCCCTCCCTCTCTCTCCCCCCCCTCCCTCTCTCTCCCCCTCCCTCTCCCCCTCTCTCTCCCCCTCTCTCTCATTCTCTGTCGGTGGTCCGACCAGTCATGCTGTAAGATGCACTAAGCGATGTTGACTGGAATATGTTCCAAGCAAGTTCCAGTGATGTCAGTGAGTTTGCGGAAGCGGTCACGGACTTTATTGCAACAATAGCCGATAACATCGTCCCCACGATAAGGGTTAGCATCTTTCCTAACCAAAAACCCTGGGTGGACAGGTCTATTCTTGTTGCCTTGAATGCTCGCACCGCTGCCTACAACTCTGGCCTGGCATCCGGAAATATGGACGTCTACAAGGTAGAGACCTACTGACTGCGAAGTGCGGTGAAGGACGCAAAAAGTAGGTACAGGGACAAGGTGGAGTCACAGATCGAGCAGCAGGACACCAGACGCTTTTGGCAGGGGCTACGGACTATAACTAACTACCGGAACAGACCCCTTTAAACGGAAGTGCCAGCACGTCCCTAGCTGATGACCTGAACTCTTTCTATGCACGTTTCGAGACGGGCAACATCACCCCAGGCTTGCCTGCTAACGACAACACCACCCGCTCGCTGGTTAGCTAGGCTGGAGGAAGGTCCTCCGCTACTCTTTGCTGTGTTATACATCTTTTCTTTTAGCTTTATTATATCCCAAACTTCTCTTGTCAGCCACGGTTGCCTCCAACTCCCCTTGGAATCTTTCTTCCTTTTGGGAATGAAATGATCCTGCGTCTCCCGGATTATGGCCAGAAATTTCTGCCATTGCTGTTCCACCGTCATTCCTGCTTGGATCCCTTTCCAGTCTACTTCATAGCTTCATACCTTCATAGACCCCTTTGTTCAACTGCATCACTGCCACTTCCGTTCTCCTTCTCAAATTGCAGATTAAAACTAATCATATAATGATCACTACCTCCAAGCGGTTCCTTTACCTCAAGTTCTCTTATCATATCTGGTTCATTGGACAACACTAAATCCAGAATTGCCTTTTCTCTGGTCGGCTCCATTACAAGCTGCTCTAAGAATCCATCTTGGAGGCATTCTACAAATTCTCTTTCTTGGGGTCCTGAACCAATCTGTTTTTCCCAGTCACCTGCATATTGAAATCCCCCATCACCACAGTGGCATTACCTTTGTCACATGCCAGTTTTAACTCCTGCTGCAACTTACACCCTACATCCGGGCTACTATTTGGGGGTCTGTAAATAACAACAATTATTGTCTTCTTGCCTTTACAATTCCTCAACTCAATCCACAGTGACTCTACCTCGTCAGTCCCTGTGTCTTCCCTCGCAAGGGACTGAATTCCATCCCTCACCAGCAGTGGCAACCAGAATGCTGTTCCCCCTCCTATTAAGATGCAATCGTCCCTTTTGTACAGTTCCCCTTTACTCCAAAACAGATTCCAGTGATCTAAGAATTTAAATCCCTGCCCACTGCACCAGTTCCTCAGCTACACATTCAGGTCCCATATCTCCCTGATCCTGCTCTCGCCAAAGGGGAAATCATGCTTGACTAATCTTCTGGAATTTTTTGAAGATGTAACTAGGAAAATGGACAAGGGAGAGCCAGTGGATGTAGTGTACCTGGCCTTTCAGAAAGCATTTGATAAGGTCCCACATAGGAGATTAGTGGGCAAAATTAGGGCATATGGTATTGGGGGTAGAGTGCTGACATGGATAGAGAAGTGGTTGGCAGACAGGAAACAAAGAGTAGGGATTAACGGTTCCCTTTCAAAATGGCAGGCAGTGACTAGCAGGGTCCGCAAGGCTCGGTGCTGGGACCGCAGCTATTTACAATTTACATCAATGATTTGGATGAAGGGATTGAAAGTAACATTAACAAATTTGCAGATGACACAAAGCTGGGTGGCAGTGTGAACTGTGAGGAGGATGCTATGAGAATGCAGGGTGACTCGGACTTGGGGGAGTGGTCAGATGCATGGCGGATTAAGTTTAATGCGGATAAATTGAGGTTATGCACTTTGGTAGCAAAAACAGGAAGGCAGATAACTATCTAAACGGTGTCAATTTGGGAAAAGGGGATTTACAACGATATCTGGCGCTCCTTGTACATCAATACAATACAATATACAATATTTTATTCCATGTCATTTAAACCTCAGAGAGGCTCAAACAAAAATCCGTTTCCACAGCCATACAAACAAAGACAATTCCTACAAGAAGGTTGACAAGGTTAATTCCCGGGGTGGCAGGACTGTCATATGCTGAGAGAATGGAGCAGCTGGGATTGTACACTCTGGAGTTTAGAAGGATGCAAGGGCATCTCATTGAAACATGTAAGATTGTTAAGGGCTTGGACACGCTAGAGGCAGGAAACAGGTTCCCGATGTAGGGGGAGTCCAGAATCAGTGGCCACAGTTTAAGAATAAGGAGTAAGCCATTTAGAATGGAGACGATGAAACACTTTTTCTCAGTAGGTAAGTCTGGAATTTGCGTGGTAAGTCAAATGTGGGTCCCTTGAAGGCTGGTTGCCACTGCCAAAGGTAATGCCACTGGTTTTAAGTGATAAGTTTGGAATTCTCTGCCTCAGAGGGCGGTGGAGGCAGGTTCTCTGGATGCTTTCAACAGAGAGCTAGATAGGGCTCTTAAAAACGGCGGAGTCAGGGGATGACAAAAGGCTGGAGAAACCCAGCGGGTGCAGCAGCATCTTTGGAGCGAAGGAAATAGGCAACGTTTCGGGCCGAAACCCTTCTTCAGACTGATGGAGGGTGGGGGCGGGGAGAAGAAAGGAAAAAGGAAGAGGAGGAGCCCGAGGGCGGAGGGAGAGCTGAGAAGGGAAGGAGACAGCGAGGGTTACTGTAAATTGGAGAATTCAATGTTTATGATGCCCACAAGATATGACATTGTGGGGATTACTGAGACGTGGCTGCAGGAGGATCGGGCCTGGGAACTTAATATTCAGGGTTATACCTCCTATAGAAAGGACAGGCAGATGGGCAGAAGAGGGGGGGTAGCTCTGTTGGTGAGGGATGAAATTCAGTCCCTTGCGAGGGAAGACATAGGGACTGACGAGGTAGAATCATTGTGGATTGAGTTGAGGAATTATAAATGCAAGAAGACACTAATTGGTGTTATCTACATACCCCGAAATAGTAGCGCGGATGTAGGGTGTAAGTTGCAACAGGAGTTAAAACTGGCATGTAACAAAGGTAAAGCCACTATGGCGATGGGGGATTTCAATATGCAGGTAGATTGGGAAAATCAGGTTGGTTCAGGACCCCAAGAAAGAGAGTTTGTGGAATGCCTCCGAGATGGATTCTTAGAGCTGCTTGTAATGGAGCCGACCAGCGAAAAGGCAATTCTGGATTTAGTGTTGTCCAATAGAAACATAGAAAATAGGTGCAGGAGTAGGCCATTTGGCACTTCGAGCCTGTACCGCCATTCAATATGATCATGGTTGATCATCCAACTCAGTATCCTGTACCTGCCTTCTCTCCATACCCCCTGATCCCTTTAGCCACAAGGGCCACATCTAACTCCCTCTTAAATATAGCCAATGAACTGGCCTCAACTACCTTCTGTGGCAGGGAATTCCATAGACTCATCACTCTCTGTGTGAAAAATGATCTTCTCATCTCGGTCCTAAAAGACTTCCCCGTTATCCTTAAAAGACGTCCCCCTTATCCTACTTATGGCCTACTTCTGCACCTATGTTCTATGATTCAATGAAAAACTATGGGGCAGATTATTATCTTAATGGGGTTATAAATTATAAAAGGACTGGACAAGCTAGATGCAGGAAAAATGTTCCCAATGTGGGGCGAGTCCAGGACCAGGGGCCACAGTCTTAGAATAAAGGGGAGGTCATTTAAGATTGAGGTGAGAAAAAACTTTTTCACCCAATAAGTTGTGAATTTATTGAATTCCCTGACACAGAGGGCAGTGAAGGCCAAGTCCCTGGATGGATTTAAGAGAGAGTTAAATAGAGCTCTAGGGGCTAGTGGAGTCAAGGGATAAGGAGAGAAGGTAGGCACGGGTTCTTGATAGGGGACAATCAGCCACAATCTAGGGAATCTAGGGAGCCACAATCAATCAAGGTTACTAGGGAAATTGACGACGGTAAAGCAGTGGATGTTGTCTATATGGACTTCAGTAAGGCCTTTGACAAGGTTCCTCATGGAAGGTTGGTTAAGAAGGTTCAACTGTTGGGTATAAATGCAGGAATAGCAAGATGGATTCAACAGTGGCTGAATGGGAGAAGCCAGAGGGTAATGGTGGATGGCTGTTTGTCGGGTTGGAGGCAGGTAACTATTGGGGTGCCTCAGGGATCTGTGTTGGGTCCTTTGTTGTTTGTCATGTACATCAATGATCTGGATGAAGGGGTGGTAAATTGGATTAGTAAGTATGCAGATGATACCAAGATAGGGGGTGTTGTGGATAATGAAGAGGATTTCCAAAGTCTACAGAGTGATTTAGGCCAGTTGGAAAAATGGTCTGAAAGATGGCAGATGGAGTTTAATGCTGATAAATGTGAGGTGCTACACCTTGGCAGGACAAATCAAAATAGGACGTACATGGTAAATGGTAGGGAATTGAAGAATACAATTGAACAGAGGGACCTGGGAATAACCGTGCATAGTTCCTTGAAGGTGGAATCTCATATAGATAGGGTGGTAAAGAAAGCTTTTGGTATGCTAGCCTTTATAAATCAGAGCATTGAGTATAGAAGCTGGGATGTAATGTTAAAATTGTACAAGGCATTGGTGAGACAAAATCTGGAGTATGGTGTACAATTTTGGTCGCCCAATTATAGGAAGGATGTCAACAAAATAGAGAGGGTACAGAGGAGATTTACTAGAATGTTGCCTGGGTTTCAACAGCTAAGTTACAGAGATAGGTTGAATAAGTTAGGTCTTTATTCTCTGGAGCGCAGAAGGTTAAGGGGGGACTTGATAGAGGTCTTTAAAATGATGAGAGGGATAGACAGAGTTGATGTGGACAAGCTTTTCCCTATGAGAATAGGGAAGATTCAAACAAGAGGACATGACTTTAGAATTAAGGGACAGAGGTTTAGGGGTAACATGAGGGGGAACTTCTTTACTCAGAGAGTGGTAGCGGTGTGGAATGAGCTTCCAGTGGAAGTGGTGGCAGCAGGTTCGTTGGTATCATTTAAAAATAAATTGGATAGGCATATGGATGAGAAGGGTATGGAGGGTTATGGTATGAGTGCAGGCAGGTGGGACTAAGGGAAAAAAGTTGTTCGGCATGGACCTGAAGGGCTGAGATGGCCTGTTTCCGTGCTGTAATTGTTATATGGTTATATGGCTTTATACAATCACAATGAATGGCGGTGCTGGCCCGAAGGCCCTTCTCCTGCACCTATGAACGCCAAGCCTACACTTTGTCTCGCCGATGTAGATCAGCTGACATCTACAGCAGTAGATGCAATAGATGTGGTTGGAGGAGATGCAGGTGAACCTTTGTCGCACCTGGAACGACTGCTTGGATCCTTGGATGGAGTTGAGGGGGAAGGTAAGCGATAAGTGTAGCATCGCTTGCGGTTGCAAGGGAAAGTGCACGGGGAGGGGGTGGTGCGGAAGGGAAGAATTGACAAGGGAGTTACAGAGGGAGCGGTCTTTGCAGAAAGCAGACGGGGGGAGGGGGGAGATGGGAAGATGTAGTGAGTGGTGGGGTCACGTTGGAGGTGGCGAAAATGACGGAGGATTTTTTGTATGTGACGGCTAAAGGGGTGAAAGGTGAAGACTAGAGGGACTCTGCCCTTGTTACGAGTATGGGGGATGGAGAGAGAGAGCAATGTTATGGGGTATTGAAGAGACCCTGGTGAGAGCCTCATTTATTGTAAAAGAGGGGAACCCCCATTCCATGAAGAATGAGGACATTTTCGTTGCCCTGGTGTGGAACACCTCATCCTGCGAGCAGATGCGGCGTAGACGGAGGAATTGGGAGTAGCGGATGGAGTCCTTACAGGAAGCAGGGTGGGAAGAAGAGTAGTCTGGAATTTAGTGTTTAATTCCCGTAAATTAATGGCCATTTAAATAATCTTGCGAGTGGGATTTTGTGGAACGCGATTGTTTGGAACGTTGTGGTTAATTTAAACCCCATATTGGTAGGAAAAATACTGCCGGTTCGTATATTTACATAATCACATTTTTGCAACGTGAAATGTGGATTAAGGTCATCCTAAGAAGCACGTTTATATGACAGAACTGCAGTGACGCTGAAGGTAATTATTGTAACAGACCTACTATGGATGTCGGTCAGAAGTCTATCACCTGCGATGGAGATAGTGAGGTCAAGAAACGGTAGGGATGTGTCCAAAATGGTCCAGGTGTATTTGAGTGCCGGATGGAAGTTAGTGTCAGGGGATGTGGGGAGAAGGCAGGAACGGGGAACTGATAGCGGACGATCAGCCATGATCACAATGAATGGCGGTGCTGGCTCGAAGGGTCGAATGGCCTCCTCCTGCACCTATTGTCTATTGGAACAAGATGTTAATTTCCGGGGATGAAAATGACCATAACTTTTTTAATACTGAAGATATAAAAGTGAATTAGATGTCAAATGAAACTTATTTTTTGCTTGATCTTCTGATGGGATAAATTGCAGACTTGATTTGTAAAATCTCAAAATGTTCTCTCTCTCTCTCCCTCTCTCTCTCTCCCTCTCTCTCTCTCTCCCTCTCTCTCTCCCTCTCTCCCTCTCTCCCTCTCTCCCTCTCTCCCCCCCTCCCTCTCTCCCCCCCTCCCTCCCTCTCTCCATCTTTCACTCACCAGGGTCCGGGGCGTCAGCGCCGGTTCATCTTCATCTTGTTCCTGCTCGCGCTCCAACCGTCAACCCCGCGCTCGCGCTCCAACCGTCAACCCCGCGCTCTAACCCTAACCCGCTCTCTCTCTCTCTCTCTCGCGGGCGCGCGCGCTCAGGCCCCGCCCCGCTCGCCTGGAGGACCGGCCCGGAGGACCATCGGCGCTCGGCTCACCCCGCCTGGCCTGGAGGACCATCTGTGATCCGCTCGCCCGCCTGGAGGACCGCTGGTTCCCATCACGCTCTGTATCGTGTTAAAGAAGGAACTGCAGATGCTGGAGAATCGAGGGTTACACAGAAAGCTGGAGAAACTCAGAGGGTGCAGCAGCAGCATCTTAGGAGCGAAGGAGATAGGCGACGTTTCGGGTCTGAAGAAGGGTCTGGACCCGAAACGTCGCCTATCTCCTTCGCTCCTTAGATGCTGCTGCACCCGCTGAGTTTCTCCAGCTTTTTGTGTAACCCTCGCTCTGTATCGACCCGCGTCTTTCACTCTCCCTCCCCCCCCCCCACTCTCTCTCCCAGCTCTGTCCCTCCTCTCTCCATCTCAAACCTCCCTCACTCCTTCCCTCTCTCCATCCCAAACCTGGCTGTTCCCTCAATCCCTCCCATCCTCCCCCCACATGCCCCCTCTCTCACCCCCTCTCTATCTTCCCCTTCCCTCTCTCCCATCCTCCCTCTCTCCCCCACTATCTCCCTCCCTCTCCTCCCCCTCACTCCACTCTCTCCCCCCAACCCCCTCCTCTCCCCCCCTTCCCCCTCCCTCTCCACTCTCCCCCTCCCTACCATCACTTCCCCCCCCTCTCTCCCCCAGACTCCCTCCTCCTTCCCTCCATCTCTCTCTCCCCCCCTCTTTATCTCTACCCCCTCTCTCTCCCCCCTACTTCCCTCTCTCCCCTCTCCCTCCCTCCCTCTCTTCTCCCTCCTAGCTCTGTGTTTCCTCATCTCCGTTCTAAGTGGCTTACTCCTTAGTCATAAACTCTGGCCCCTGGCTCTGGACTCCCCCAACATCGGGAACATGTTTCCTGTCTCTAGCGTGTCCAAGCCCTTAACAATCTTATATGTTTCAATGAGATCCCCTCTCATCCTTCTAAACTCCAGAGTGTACAAGCCCAGTTGCTCCATTCTCTCAGCATATCACAGTCTCGCCATCCCGGGAATTAACCTTGTACACTGCACTCCCTCAATAGCAAGAATGTCCTTCCTCAAATTAGGGGACCAAAACTGCACACAATACTCCAGGTGTGGCCTTAGTAGGGCTCTGTGCAACTGCAGAAGGATCCCTTTGCTCCTATATTCGATTCCTCTTGTTATAAGGCCAAAATGCCATTTGCTTTCTTCACTGCCTGCTGTACCTGCTTGCTTACTTTCATGTACTGATGTACAAGGACCCCCAGATCCTGTTGTACTTTCCCTTTTCCCAATTTGACACCATATAGATAGTAATCTGCCTTCCTGTTTTTGCTACCAAAGTGGATAACCTCACATTTATCCACATTAAACTTCATCTGCCATGCACTCCTGTCCAAGTCACCCTGCATCCTCATAGCATCCTCCTCACAGTTCACACTGCCACCCAGCTTTATGTCATCTGGCAGGGTCGGCGGAGTCGCTGGTAGAGGCCCGTTAGGGGTGGGGAGGCTGGAGTAGAGATACGGGCGGCAGCGTTGGTGGCCCCGGAGAGACACTGAAGGTCGGTGACAGTGGCTGCGGTGGCCCTCACCAGGGGAGGCGGTGAGAGTCGGCAGCCGCGGGCGGGTGGTTACGGTGGTCCGGGCCTGGGTTTGGCTGGGTCAGTGAGTGGGTGTGTGTCAGTGGGTGTATGTGAGTGGGTGGGGGTGTGTGTGGGGTGTGGGTGAGTCGGTGTGTGTGGGGGTATGGGTAAGTGAGTGTGGGTGCATATTCATGCTGTGATTTGAAATTTGTCGCAACAAAATGGCCTTGAAAGCTCTTTATTTAAAGTAAATACAAAGCCTATCTACCTTGTGTTACTTTTTACTAATAATGATGTCTTCTGATGGTCTGATCTGCATTGAAATATAAAAGGATTTTTCAATGTGAAATCTTTCTCCTTATCTCCTGGCAGGGAAATTTGCAAATGAGACTTTAAACTGGAAGGGCTGGGGGGAGGGACTCGGGTAGAGGGGGCTAGAGGAAGGGAAGCATTTCGGACTCAAAATGTAGGCGAGAAAGAGGAAAAACATAATCAATTGACAATAAGGGATGGTGGGTTTCTAAAATGTGTATATTTTAATGCTAGGAGCATTGTAAGAAAGGTGGATGAACTTAGAGCCTGGATGGACACCTGGAAATACGATGTGGCAATCAGTGAAACATGGTTGCGGGAGGGCTGTGATTGGAAACTAAATATTCCAGGATTTCGTTGCTTCAGGTGGGATAGAATTGGAGGGACCAGAGGTGGAGGGGTTGCATTGCTTGTCAGAGAAGATATTACAGCAGTGCTTTGGCAGGATAGATTAGAGGTCTCGTCCAGGGAGGCTATTTGGGTGGAACTGAGAAGTGGGAACGGTGTAGCAACACTTTTAGGGGTGTATTATAGACCGCCAAATGGGGAGCGAGAATTGGAAGAGCTAATATGTAAGGAGATAGCAGATATTAGTAGTAAGCACAAGGTAGTGATCGTGGGAGATTTCAATTTTCCAAAAATAGACTGGGAAACACATTCCGTAAATGGGCTGAATGGTTTGGAGTTTGTTAAATGTGTGCAGGATAGTTTTTTGCAGCAATACATAGAGGTATCAACCAGAGAAGGGGCAGTGCTGGACTCCTGTTAGGAAATGAGGCAGGTCAAGTGACGGAGGTATGTGTTGGTGAGCACTTCGGGACCAGTGATCACAATACCATTAGTTTCAATATAATTATGGAGAGAATCAGAACTGGACTGAACTGATTGGAGAAAGGCTAACTTTGAGGGAATGCGTAATGATTTAAAAGGAGTGAATTGGGACATTTTGTTTTATGGGAAGGATGTAGAAGAGAAATGGAGGACATTTAAAGGGGAAATTGTAAGAGTGCAGAATCTTTATGTCCCTGTTCGGTTGAAAGGAAATGGTAAAAATCGGAAAGAGCCATGGATTTCAAGGGAAATTGGACACTTTGTTCGAAAAAAGAGAGATATCTACAATAATTATAGGAGGCATGGAGTAAATGAGCTACTAGTTGCGTATAAATAATGGGAAAAAAATCTTAAGAAATAAATAAGAAAAGCTAAAAGAAGATATGAGGTTGCTTTGGCAAGAAAGGTGAATGTAAATCCAAAGGGTTTCTACAGCTATATTAATAGCAAAAGGATAACGAGGGATAAAATTGAACCATTAGAGAGCCAGAATGGACAGCTATCTGCAGAGCCAAAAGAGATGGGGGAGATATTGAACAATTTCTTTACTTCGGTATTCACCAAGGAGAAGGATATTGAACTCTGTGAGGTAAGGGAAAAAAGTAGAGTAGCTATGGAAACTATGAGATTCAAAGAGGAGGAAGTACTGACACTTTTGAAAAATATAAAAGTGGATAAGTCTCCAGGTCCTGACATGATATTCCCTAAGACATTGAGGGAAGTTAGTGTAGAAATAGCAGGGGCTATGACAGAAATACTTCAGATGTCATTAGAAACGGGAATAGTGCCGGAGGATTGGCGTACTGCGCATGTTGTTGCATTGTTTAAAAAGGGTTCAAAGAATAAACCTAGCAATTATAGACCTGTTAGTTTGACGTCAGTGGTGGGCAAATTAATGGAAAGGATACTTAGAGATAATATATATAAGCATCTGGATAAACAGGGTCTGATCAAGAACAGTCAACATGGATTTGTGCCTGGAAGGTCATGTTTGACAAACCTTCTTGAATTTTTTGAAGAGGTTACTAGGGAAATTGATGAGGGTAAAGCAGTGGATGTTGTCTATATGGATTTCAGTAAGGCCTTAGACAAGGTTCCCCTTGGAAGGTTGGTTAAGAAGGTTCAATCTTTGGGTGTTAATGGCGGAGTAGCAAGATGGATTCAACAGTGGCTGAATGGGAGATGCCAGAGAGTAATGGTGGATGGCTGTTTGTCAGGTTGTAAGCCGGTTACCAGTGGGGTGCCTCGGGGATCTGTGTTGGGTCCACTGTTGTTCGTCATGTACATCAATGATCTAGATGATAGGGTGGAAAATTGGATAAGTAAGTATGCAGATGGTACTAAGATAGGGGGTGCTGTGGATAATGAAGTAGATTTTCAAAGTCTACAGAGATTTGGGCCATTTTGAAGAGTGGGCTGAACGATGTTCCCGTGGATTTTGAAGCAACAGCAACAAAGAGAAGCAGGAGAAAGCACTGATTGGCTCTAGCCCGAGTGGGAGGAGAGTTCTCAGTGAGTCAGAGGGGGAAAACAGTTGAAAAGGAGGGACAAAGCACAGGCAGACTTTACTCAGTATTCCCGTGGATTTTGAAGCAACAGCAACAAAGAGAAGCAGGAGAAAGCACTGATTGGCTCTAGCCCGTTTGAGAGGAGAGTTCTCAGTGAGTTAGAGGGGGAAAACAGTTGAAAACTGAGGAATTTGGTTTGTAAATTGGGCAATTTAAAAGTCAATATAAGCAAGGCAACTCTTGCGGAGCAGCAGTGAGGGAAGTGCCCTGTGAGTAAAGTGTGAGTCTTTGGCTCGAGAGTCTTCGGAGAGGAGGCTGCGCAAAACACTGGATTGGGAGAGACCGAGGCAAAAGAAGGAGATGTCAAGTAAGCTGATGCAGTGTGATGCTTGCAGTATGTGGGAGGTCAAGGACACTGCTGGTGCCTCTGGCTGCTACAAATGTGAGAAGTGCATCCAGGTGCAGCTCCTGAAGGACCGTGTTGGGGAACTGGAGAAACAAGTGGATGACCTCAGGTTCATCCGAGAAACTGAGTAATTCCTCGACAAGTACTACAGTAAGATTGTTACACCCAAGGCACTAGAAGAGAGAAGGTGGGTGACGGTGAGAAAGGGAGGAAAACATGGAATGCAATGGTCCCCGGGTGTTGTACCTCTTGTGAACAGGTTCACCCACGTGGAAGCTGCCGGGACAGAAGACGGTATCGCACTGAGCGGCGGACTGGCTTGCAAAACAAAAAGGGCTGTTGAGCCAAAACCAAAGAGGCCAAAGTCGGGCAACGCCATTGTCGTTGGAGACTCCATTGTGAGAGTCTCCAACTACATGGAGGGATAGGTAGGGTAAATTGAACGGATTGATGGCCGATAAATCCCCAGGGCCAGATAGTCTGCATCCCAGAGTACTCAAGGAGGTAGCCACAGAAATAGTGGATGCATTAGTGATAATTTTTCAAAATTCCTTATATTCTGGAGTAGTTCCTGAGGATTGGAGGGAACGCTAATGTAATCCCACTTTTTAAAAAAGGAGGGAGAGAGAAAGCGGGGAATTACAGACCAGTTAGTCTAACATCGGTAGTGGGGAAACTGCTAGAGTCAGTTATTAAAGATGGGATAGCAGCGCATTTGGAAAGTGGTGAAATCATTGGACAAAGTCAGCATGGATTTACGAAAGGTAAATCATGTCTGACAAATCTGATAGAATTTTTTGAGGATGTAACTGGTAGAGTGGATAAGGGAGAACCAGTGGATGTGTTATATCTAGACTTTCAGAAGGCTTTCGACAAGGTCCCGCATAAGAGATTAGCATACAAACCTGAGGAAGGACATTATTGCCATAGAGGGTGTGCAGCGAAGGTTCACCAGACTGATTCCTGGGATGTCAGGACTGTCTTATGAACAAAGACTGCATAGACTCGGTTTATACTCTCTAGAATTTAGGAGATTGAGAGGGGATCTTATAGAAACTTACAAGATTCTTAAGGGGTTGGACAGGCTAGATGCAGGAAGATTGTTCCCGATGTTGGGGAGGTCCAGGACAAGGGGTCACAGCTTAAGGATAAGGGGGAAATCCTTTAGGACGGAGATGAGAAGGATTTTTTTCACACAGAGAGTGGTGGGTCTCTGGAACTCTCTGCCACAGAGGGTAGTTGAGGCCAGTTCATTGGATATATTTAAGAGGGAGTTAGATGTGGCCTTTGTGGCTAAGGGGATTAGAGGGTATGGAGAGAAGGCAGGTACGGGATACTGAGTTGGATGATCAGCCATGATCATATTGAATGGCGGTGCAGGCTCGAAGGGCCGAATGGCCTATTCCTGCACCTAATTTCTATGTTTCTATGTTTCTAAACTTAAAGCACGCGGTATTGGGGGTTCAGTATTGGGGGTTCATTGCATCTTAACAGGTGGAGGACCAGCATTCTGGCCGGCAGGTTTGCCACTGCTACACGGATGGTTTTAAACTGAATAAGGGGGGTGGGGTGTCAAATGGGATAGTCGAGGACGGAGCTAAAGGGAAAGAGAGTAAAGGGATGGTTAATGACCCCAGAATTAATGGGAAAGAAAGCTCACAAAGGGAGAGGGGAGTATGGCCAAGTGTAATGGGGATCGATGTGAAAGGGGCCACTTTGCAACACAATTGTATAAGGAATAAGAGTGTTGTAAAAACAAGCCTGAAGGCTTTGTGTCTCAATGCGAGGAGCATTCGTAATAAGGTGGATGAGTTGAGGTGTAGATAGCGATTAATGACTATGCTATAGCTGGGATCACGGAGACATGGCTCCAGGGTGACCAAGGCTAGGAGCTGAACATCCAGGGATATTCAATATTCAGGAGGGATAGACAAAAAGGAAACGGAGGTGGTGTAGCGTTGCTGGTGAGAGAGGAGATTAATGCAATAGAATGGAAGGACATTAGCGTGGAGGATGTGGAATCGATATGGGTAGAGCTGCGAAACTCTAAGGGGCAGAAAACGCTAGTGGGAGCTGTGTACAGGCCACCTAACAGTAGTATTGGAGTTGGGGATGGCATCAAACAGGAAATTAGAAATGCGTGCAACAAGGGTAACACGGTTATAATGGGTGACTTTAATCTGCATGTAGATTGGGTGAATCAAATTGGGAGGGGTGCTGAGGAAGAGGATTTCTTGGAATGTATGCGGGATAATTTTCTCAACCAACATGTGGAGGAACCAACGAGAGAGCAGGCTATTCTAGACTGGGTATTGAGTAATGAGGAAGGGTTAGTTAGCAGTCTTGATGTGCGTGGCCCCTTGGGCAAGAGTGACCATAATATGGTTGAGTTCTTCATTAGGATGGAGAGTGACAAAATTAAGTCAGAAACAAGGGTTCTGAACTTGAACAAAGGTAACTTTGAAGGTATGAAGGGTTGACAGTGGATGTGCAATGGAAGGTATTTAAAGACTGCATGGATGAAGTACAAAAATTGTTCATACCAGTTTGGCAAAAGAATAAATCGGGGAAGGTGGTGCATCCATGGATAACAAGGGAAATCAGGGATAGCATAAAAACAAAAGATGAGGCATACAAATTTGCCAGAAAAAGCAGCCTACCGGAGGACTGGGGGAAATTCAGAATCCAGCAGAGGAGGACAAATGGCTTAATTAGGAAAGGGAAAATAGATTATGAAAGGAAACAGGCAGGGAACATAAAAACTGACTGCAAAAGTTTTTATAGATATGTGAAGAGAAAGAGACTAGTTAAAACAAATGTTGGTCCCTTGCAGTCAGAAACAGGTGAATTGATCATGGGGAACAAGGACATGGCAGACCAATTGAATAACTACTTTGGTTCTGTCTTCACTAAGGAAGACATAAATAATCTGCCAGAAATAGCAGTGGAACGGGGGTCAAATAAGATGGATGAACTGAGTGAAATCCAGGTTAGCCGGGAGGTGGTGTTGGGTAAATTGAATGGATTGAAGGCCGATAAATCCCCAGGGCCAGATAGTCTGCATCCCAGAGTACTCAAGGAGGTAGCCACAGAAATAGTGGATGCATTAGTGATAATTTTTCAAAATTCCTTAGATTCTGGAGTAGTTCCTGAGGATTGGAGGGTAGCTAATGTAATCCCACTTTTTATAAAAGGAGGAAGAGAGAAAGCGGGGAATTACAGACCAGTTAGTCTAACATCGGTAGTGGGGAAACTGCTAGAGTCAGTTATTAAAGATGGGATAGCAGCGCATTTGGAAAGTGGTGAAATCTTTGAACAAAGTCAGTTTGGATTTACGAAAGGTAAATCATGTCTGACAAATCTGATAGAATTTTTCGAGGATGTAACTAGTAGAGTGGATAAGGGAGAACCAGTGGATGTGTTATATCTAGACTTTCAGAAGGCTTTCGACAAGGTCCTTTTCAGAATGGCAGGCAGTGACTAGTGGGGTGCCGCAAGGCTCAGTGCTGGGACCCCAGCTATTTACAATATATATTAATGATTTGGACGAGGGAATTCAATGCAACATCTCCAAATTTGCAGATGATACCAAGCTGGGGGGTATAGTTAGGTGTGAGGCGGATGCTTGGAGGCTGCAGAGTGATTTGGATAGGCTGAGTGAATGGGCAGATGCATGGCAGATGCAGTATAATGTGGATAAATGTGAAGTTATCCACTTTGGTGGCAAAAACATGAGGGTAGACTATTAACTGAATGGTGGCAGATTAGGAACGGGGGAGATGCAACGAGACCTGGGTGTCATGGTACACCAGTCATTGAAAGTAGGCATGCAGGTGCAGCAGGCAGTGAAGAAAGCAAATGGTATGTTAGCATTCATAGCGAAAGGATTTGAGTATAGGAGCAGGGAGGTTCTACTGCAGTTGTACAGGGTTTTGATGAGGCCACACCTGGAACATTGCGTACAGTTGTGGTCTCCAAATCTGAGGAAAGACATTCTTGCCTTAGAGGGGGTACAGAGAAGATTCACCAGAGTGATTCCTGGGATGTCAGGACTTTCATATGAGGAAAGATTGGATAGACTCGGCTTGTACTCGCTGGAATTTGGAAGATTGAGGGGGGATCTTATAGAAACTTACAAAATTCTTAAGGGGTTGGACAAGCTAGGTGCTGGAAGATTGTTCCCGATGTTGGGGGAGTCCAGAACAAGGGGTCACAGTCTAAGGATAAGGGGGAATTCCTTTAGGACCGAGATGAGGAAAACATTCTTTACATAGAGAGTGGTGAGTCTCTGGAATTCTCTGCCACAGAAGATAGTTGAGCCCAGTTCATTGGCTATATTTAAGAGGGCGTTAGATGTGGCACTTGTGGCTAAAGGGATCAGGGGGTATAGAGAGAAGGCAGGTACGGGATACTGAGTTGGATGATCAGCCATGATCACATTGAATGGCGGTGCAGGGTCGAAGGGCCGAATGGCCTACTCCTGCACCTATTTTCTATGTTTCTATGTTTCTATGTAAAGCACTGCTGTAATATCTTCCCTGACTAGCAATGCAACACCTCCACCTCTTGCCCCTCCAATTCTATCACGCCTGAAGCAATGAAATCCTGGAATATTTAGTTTCCAAACACAGCCCTCCTGCAACCATGTTTCACTGATCGCCACAACATCATACTTCCAGGTGTGATGTTGTGGCGATCAGTGAAACATGGTTGCCTGATTATAGGAAGGATGTCAACAAAATAGAGAGAGTACAGAGGAGATTTACTAGAATGTTGCCTGGGTTCCAGCAACTAAGTTGCAGAGAAAGGTTGAACAAGTTAGGTCTTTATTCTTTGGGGCGCAGAAGGTTGAGGGGGGACTTGATTGAGGTCTTTACAATGATGAAAGGGATAGACAGAGTTGACGTGGATAAGCTTTTCCCATTGACGGTAGGGAAGATTCAAACAAGAGGGCCGACATGAGAATTAAGGGACAGAAGTTCAGGGGTAACATGAGGGGGAACTTCTTTACTCAGAGAGTGGTGGCCGTGTGGAATGATCTTCCAGCAGAAGTGGTGGAGGCAGGATCGATTTTAACATTTAAAAGTAAAGTGGATAGGTATATGGACGGGAAGGGAATGGAGGGATATGGTCTGAGTGCAGGTAGATGGGACTAGGGGAAAATAAATGGTCGGCACGGACTGGAAGGGCCGAGAATGCCTGTTTCCTTGCTGTAATTGTTACATGTTATATGTTATATATGTTAATAGTTACTCGACCATGTGCCGACCCGATGCGCGGTTGGGGGTGGTGCTGCGGCTTCACATGCACACTAACCACCTGCCATACACATGGGGGTAGGGGGCAGAGGGGGGGAGGGAGAGGAGGGGGGGAAAGTGGGGGTGGGGTGAGAGAGGGGGGAAGGGGGAGAGAGGGAGGGGAGGAGGGGGAAGAGAGGAGGTGGGAGAGATGAGGGGAAAGAGAGGAGGGGGAGTGGGGAGAGAGGCGGAAGGGGAGAGGGGTTTGGTGGAGGGGAGAGGGGGTTGGAGGATGGGAGAGGGGGTTGGAGGATGGGAGAGGGCATTGTGGGGGAGAGGGGATGGGAGAAGGGGAGAGAGTGGAGGTTGGGGAGATGGGTGAGGGGGAGAGAGGGGTGGGGGAGGGGGGGCAGGGGGGAAAGAAGGGGAATAGTGGGGTGGGAGGGGGAGCACATAGAAACATAGAAAATAGGTGCAGGAGAAGGCCATTCAGACCTTCGAGCCAGCACCGCCATGCAATACGATCATGGTTGATCGTCCGCTATCAATAACCCGTACCTGCCTTCTCCCCATATCCGTTGACTCCACTAGCCCCTAGAGCTCTATCCTACTCTCTCTTAAATCCATCCAGTGAGTTGGCCTCCACTGCCCTCTGTGGCAGGGAATTCCATAAATTCACAACTCTCTGGGTGAAAATGTTTTTTCTCAGCTCAGTCTTAAATGACCTCCCCTTTATTCTAAGACTGTGGTCCCTGGTTCTGGACTCACCCAACATTGGGAACATTTTTCCTACATCTAGCTTGTCCAGTCCTTTTAGAATTTTATATGTTTTTATAAGATCCCTTCCTCATCCTTCTAAACTCCAGTGAATACAAGCCTAGTCTTTTCAATCTTTCCTCATATGACAGTCCCGCCATCCCAGGAATCAATCTCGTGAACCTACGCTGCACTGCTTCAATCACAAGGATGTCCTTCCTCAAATTAGGAGACCAAAACTGTACACAATGCTCCAGATGTGGTCTCACCAGAGCCCTATACAACTGCAGTAGAACCTCCTTGCTCTTGTACTCAAATGATTTTGCTATGAAGGCCAACATACCATTCGCTTTCTGTATGAATTTGGAGAGAGAGAGTGGGGGGAGAGGGGTAAGATGGGGAGAGAGTGGGAGGGAAGGGGTGGAGAGAGGGGATGGGGAAGGGGAGGGGGTAGGGGAGGTGGGGCAGAGAGGGGGGGGGAGAATGGATAGAGTGGGGAGGGTGAGGGAGAAGGGGAGGGGTGGGGTGGATGGGGAGAGAGGGAGGAGGAGGGAGAGGGGAGGAGATGGGGAGAGGGGTGCGGATGGGGGGTGGAGAGAGGTGATGATAGAGGGGGAGAGAGCAGAGAGGAGTGAGGAGAGAGGGGTGAGGAGGGGGAGGAGAGGGGGATGAGGAGAGAGGGGGAGATGGGGAGTGGCAGGGAGCAGGTGGGAAGAGAGGGGGAGAGAGTGGTAAGAGGGAGGAGAGGGAAGGGTGAGGGGGAAGAGAGAGAGAGGAAGATGAGGATGGGGAGGGGAGGAGAACGGGGAGGGTGAAACAGGGGTAGATGGGGAGAGGGGTGAGGAGGGGGTGATGGAGAGGAGGAGGAGAGAGCAGAGAGGAGAGAGGAGTGCGGAGGAGGAGAGAGGAGTGCGGTGTGCGGAGTGAGGAGAGAAGGTTGATCACGCGCTACGACATCAGACAGCGGGGCTGCGGCTGGAGCAAAGGCACATGTAAATGAGATCCATTGTGATTGGACATCTGTGAGCATTGGGTATTGACTAAAATGGCACAAAAGGGCATGTAAACACCACCAAAATATGGTTCAACATGATAATATAAAGGAATACTACATTAAATGACCAAAGTTGCCTCTCTCTCCCCCCTTTCTCTCTCCCCCCCCCCTCTCTCTCCCCTCTCCCCTCTCTCTATCACTCTCTGTAGATGATATGTGTGTACACCTTTAACAGTAGTGACGTAGCTCTTTCTAACCACTCCTCTTACCATTCAGTATAATTGTGACCTTCCCACCCTTGGCTCGCTCTCTAGTATCCGTGACAGACCACGTACAGCTAGGGCAGTGATGTGTGTGTTTAATTAATAAAGTAGTAGTAAAGATTTATCTGTGTATGCGCATGTTCTTTACATGATGTCAGAAGTTTTTTGCCTTGCGCCTCCTGTCTATCGGTTTTTGTTTCTTTAGTCCCAGTACCCCCTCCCTGTGCCGCGATGGCTTCTGCTTGTCGTAAACCTGACATCCTGATCTTTGATGCTGACATCGCTCACCACTGGAACGTTTTCAGACGTGACTTTGAGCACTACGTTACCATCGCTCACCCCGCTGTTACCCCTGCGGTCAAAGCCTCTCTCCTGCTCAACCTGGCCGGTCCCGAAGCCCTGGAACGCTCGTAGTCGTTCGTCTACGGGGTCAACGAGAGTGCTCTGGACCCGGTATGTCTTCTCGCAAAGTTTACTGCATTGTGTGACATCCCTACAAACTGTATTCTGGAACGTTTCAAACTTTTTGGCCGCCGCCAAAACCCTGGGGAATCGGTAGACAATTTCACGCCGCATTGCGGCACCTGGCTCGGCGCTGCAGCCTGGTTGCCTTAACCCCTGAAACTTTGACCCGGGACATTCTGGTCTATGGCCTGCGGGATGAGAAGCTGCGAGCTAAGCTCCCTCGCAAGCCTGATCTGACTTTTAACGAGGTGCTGCATGCCTCTCGCTTGGCGGAGGCTGTCTCCTCCAATATGTCGCCCCCCCCAATCATGAGGTCCGCGCGGCTAGTTTCGCCGTGACAACTGGTAAGTCCAGCACCCGGGACCAGACCCCCTCAACGCTGCCCGAATTGCAACTTTGCTTGGCATCATTTTAATGTGTGTCCTGCGCAAGGCAAGACTTGTAATTTCTGCCTCAAGCAAAACCATTTCTCAGCGGCATGTCGTTCCTGTGGGAAGCCTGCACAGCCACAGCAGAAGCTCTCCAACTACCTGACATGTGCTGATACGGCATCTGATTCCCACCACCAGCAAGAAGAACTCCCCCTGTCTGATTCGAGCGGAACCCTATTTCTCTCTCTCTCCCCGCTCTCTCTCTCCTCCCTATCTCACCCTCTTTCTCTCCTCTCTATCTCTCCCCCGCTCTCTCTCTCTCCCCTGTCTCCATCTCCCATATCTCTACCCCCCCAACTCTCCCCTCTCTTTGACTCTCTCCTCTCCCCCTCTACCCCCTCAATCCCCTTCTCTCTTCCCCCTATCTTCCTTCACCCTCTCTGTAAAGAACATGCGCGTAC
This sequence comes from Raja brachyura, assembly GCA_963514005.1. The sequence goes on from OY740781.1 coordinate 407,405, forward strand.
ACAGAGATCTCTTTACTACTACTTTATTAATTAAACACACACATCACTGCCCTAGCTGTACGGGGCTGTCACGAACACTAGAGAGAGCTAGGGGTGGGAAGGTCACAGTTATACTCGATTCTGGGGGAGTAGTTAGCAAGGGCTACGTCACTACTGTTAAAGGTGTACACACATATCATCTACATCCTTCCTTTATAAAAACAAAACAAGGAACAGTGACAGGGCGACCACGTCTCATGCGCTAAGGGAGAGTAAACATCAGTAATGCAGGAACATAAAATCACACATAATCGCCATAACGGTCTGGCGGCTTGACAAGGCGACCAGACCGGGTCCGAACCTCGCCATCACATCCTCCCCCAACGGGAACGAGAGGGACCGGCGCACGGGCAGGAGGGGAGCCCTTGATAGGAGAACACCTGGGCGATGAAGGCGGCGGAGAGGACAGAGAGGGGGGAGGCGAGAAAGCCGGAGAACCAGGGAGCACAGCGGGAAGAAGCACCGGGGAGGGCCGAGAGGGAGGAGGACTGGGCAAGGTGGGCACGGGACGAGGCGGCAAGGACAGCACAGGGGGGGGGGGGGGGGGGGGCACATGGAGCAGCTGGAGGGGGACGAGGCTCGTTCACAAGCCGGAGGTGCTGACGAGACCTCCGGTAGATCGTGCCATCGTGGTTGACCAGGTAGGAATGAGGGGAGCCAGCAGAACCGACAACAACGGCGAGTCTAGAGTGGCTGGAGGCAGACCGCATGCGGACGACCTGGCCAGGAAAGAGAGGACGGAGGACACGGCAGGACTTGTCATGGGAGCGCTTCTGGGTACGGTGTTTGTGGGCAATGCGCTTCCGGACCGTGGCAGGTTTAAGGACGGAGGGAGCAAACAACAGCTGTGTCACAGGGATCGGAGGACGCGTAACACGGGACATGAGGCGCTGAGCTGGGAAACCCAGGGCATGGTCGCGGGAGATGTTGCGAAGGTTCAGGAGGGCAAGGTAAATATCAGAGCAGGACAAGCGACAACGTTCCAGCAATCCTTTAACACTGCGAACCGCGCACTCAGCCAGGCCGTTGCTCTGCGGGTACTCCGGGCTGCTGGTGTAGTGACGGAAATTCCAGCGATCAGCAAAAGCACGGAACTCAGCACTGGTGAATTGACTGCCGTTGTCTGACTGCAGGCTTGCCGGGGACCCAAAAGTAGCGAAGTGACGGCGCAGCTTCTCGATGACAGCAGAAGAAGATAGAGAGGGGAGCTGATCAACCTCAAACCAGCTGGAGTAGGAGTCGACAAGCACCAGAAAATGTTTGCCGTGCCATTCGAAAATGTCAGTCGCCAGCGCAGACCAGGGGAGGTCGGGAGCAGGCTGCTGCAAGAGGGGCTGCCGTTGCTGTTGCGGGGCGAGGCTGTTGCAAGTAGGGCACGAGGAGACCCTGTCCCGGAAGTAACGAGCCATATCAGGCCAGTAGAACTGGCTCTGAGCGATGGAAAGAGTGGCTTCAGCCCCGGAATGGCTACCATGAGCAGTTGCAAAGTATTGTTCTGGTAGTGCTGCGGGCACCACCACCTTGTGCCCCTTCACAATCACACCGTCACGCAGCACCAGCTCGTCACAAACCGGGAAATAGGGCACCGCTGCAGCCGGCAGGGAAGAACGGCGGTCTGGCCAGCCCCGCTTGATAAACTTAAAGCATACGGCGGTTACACAAAAAGCTGGAGAAACTCAGCGGGTGCAGCAGCATCTAAGGAGTGAAGGAGATAGGCGACGTTTCGGGTCGAGACCCTTCTTCAGACCCGACCCCACTACTCCACTTAAAGCATACGGCATTGGGGGTTCAGTATTGATGTGGATAGAGAACTGGCTGGCAAACAGGAAGCAAAGGGTAGGAGTAAACGGGTCGTTTTTACAATGGCAGGCAGTGACTAGTGGGGTACCGCAAGGCTGATTGCTGGGACCCCAGCTATTTACAATATACATAAATGATCTGGATGAGGGAATTGAAGGCAATATCTCCAAGTTTGCGGATGACACTAAGCTGGGGGGCAGTGTTAGCTGTGAGGAGGATGCTAGGAGACTGCAAGGTGACTTGGATAGACTGGGTGAGTGGGCAAATGTTTGGCAGATGCAGTATAATGTGGATAAATGTGAGGTTATCCACTTTGGTGGCAAAAATAGGAAAACATACTACTATCTAAATGGAGGCCGATTAGGAAAAGGGGAGATGCAGCGCGACCTGGGTGTTATGGTACACCAGTCATTGGAAGTAGGCATGCAGGTACAGCAGGCAGTGAAGAAAGCGAATGGTATGTTAGCTTTCATAGCAAAAGGATTTGAGTATAGGAGCAGGGAGGTTCTACTTCAGTTGTATAGGGTCTTGGTGAGGACACACCTGGAGTATTGCGTACAGTTCTGGTCTCCAAATCCGAGGAAGGACATTATTGCCATAGAGGGAGTGCAGAGAAGGTTCACCAGACTGATTCCTGGGATGTCAGGACTGTCTTATGAACAAAGACTGCATAGACTCGGTTTATACTCTCTAGAATTTAGGAGATTGAGAGGGGATCTTATAGAAACTTACAAGATTCTTAAGGGGTTGGACAGGCTAGATGCAGGAAGATTGTTCCCGATGTTGGGGAGCTCTAGGACAAGGGGTCACAGCTTAAGGATCAGGGGGAAATCCTTTAGGACCGAGATGAGAAGGATTTTTTTCACACAGAAAGTGGTGGGTCTCTGGAACTCTCTGCCACAGAGGATAGTTGAGGCCAGTTCATTGGCTATATTTAAGAGGGAGTTAGATGTGGCCCTTGTGGCTAAGGGGATCAGAGGGTATGGAGAGAAGGCAGGTACGGGATACTGAGTTGGATGATCAGCCATGATCATATTGAATGGGTCACAGTCTAAGGATAAGGGGGAATTCCTTTAGGACCGAAATGAGGAAAACATTCTTTACACAGAGAGTGGTGAGTCTCTGGAATTCTCTGCCACAGAAGGTAATTGAGGCCAGTTCATTGGCTATATTTAAGAGGGCGTTAGATGTGGCACTTGTGGCTAAAGGGAGCAGGGGGTATGGAGAGAAAGCAGGTACGGGATACTGAGTTGGATGATCAGCCATGATCACATTGAATGGTGGTGCAGGCTCGAAGGGCCGAATGGCCTATTCCTGCACCTATTTTCTATGTTTCTATGTTTCTGTGAATGGCAGTGCAGGCTCGAAGGGCCGAATGGCCTACTCCTGCACCTAATTTCTATGTTTCTATAACCGGGCTAGCTGTTGTAGCGAAGCGTCACCCGCCGTATGCTTGACCAGAGACTTCATCTGATTAGAGGGCACGAAATTAACGTTGAGCACTATCAAATTGGACGCCTCGTAGGGGTGACGAGTGGTGGATGCGAGAGGCGCCCGAGACAGCGTGTCGGCAACAAACATGTCCTTGCCTTTGCGATAAACCACAGTGAAAGTGAATCGTTGTAGCTGAAGCATCATGCGCTGAAGCCGGGAAGAGGCCACGTGTATTGGCTTGTTGAGGATGGTAACCAGAGGTTGGTGGTCCGTCTCGATAGAAAAACAGGTGCCCAGAATATAGTCATTGAACTTCGAGCAGGCGAAGACAACAGTCAGCAGTTCTTTTTCGATTTGGGCATAGCGCTGTTCGGTGGGAGTCATCGTTCGGGATGCGTATGACACGGGCAGTTGTACTCCGTCGTGGACCTGCAAGCAGGCGGCCCCAAGGCCAAACTTGGATGCATCGAATGTGAGAACGATGGGGCGCTGGAGGTCGAAATACTTCAACGTTGGGGTGCTGACCAACCTGGATTTGAGAAGGTCAAAAGCCTTCTGGTGTTGCGGGAACCAGGCCCAGGCAGTGTCCTTTTTTACCAGGTCTCTCAGAGGAGCGCTCAGCTTGCTTAGGTCAGGGATGAATTTCCCCAGGTAGTTGACCATGCCCAGGAAACGCTGGAGGCCCGGCACGTAGCAGGTGCAGGCATTTCGGATATAGCGGCCGTCTTCTGCGGGTCGGGCTTCAGTCCTGATGCTGTGAAGACGTGTCCCACGTAGGTGACCTCAGAGACATAAAACCGGCATTTCTTTAGGTTGAGCTTCAAGTTGACTTCCCGAGCTCGTTCCAGGATCTGGCGGAGGTTATAGTCGTGCTCCGCGACATCCTTCCCGTAGACTAGGATGTCGTCGACAATAATGACACATGGGAGCCCGGCAAACAGTTGTTCCAATGTCCTTTAGAACACCTCACTGGCAGAGTTGATCCCGAACGGCATGCGGAGAAAACGAAACCTGCCGAAGGGCGTGCTGAAAGTTGTCAGGTATGAAGACCATTCGTCAAGTGGTATCTGCCAGAATGAACTCTTGGCGTCGAGAACCGAAAACACGGTGGCTGGACCGACTTGTGCAGCAACATCTTCATCGGTTCGCATGGGGTAATGCGGGCGCTTGATGGCCAAGTTCAGATCCTTCGGGTTGCTGCAGATTCGCAGTTCACTCTTATCCTTCTTTGCAGCAACGACCATGGTGGAGACCCACCGGGTGGGCTCACTCACCTCCTTCAGGATGCCCATGGTCACCATTTCACGAAGGGTAGACTCGACTTTGTCTTTCATCGCGAAGGACACCCAGTGCGGTGGGCGGATGACGGGTTCGATATCCAGATTGAGAGCGATTTTGTAGCTGCAGGGGAGCTTTCCCAGCTTGGTATCGAAACGGTCTGGGTATTCCGCCAGCGGGTCCAGGGGTGACTGCACCATGCGGATGTCACGATGGAAGTTAACCAACCCGAGATCTTGGCAGGCCCGAATGCCTAGCAGGGGGTCACATTTGCTGTCCAGCAGAAAGAAAGAGAGGGGCCGAAAGGCCCTCAGTACCTTGCAGTGGAGAGTGGCCTTCCCCACAGGAACAAGCAAACCTCCCCCATAGGCACGGAGAACAGAGTGGTCAGTGGTAACGAGCTCATTATTCATTATCTTCTTGAACAAGCTTGTTGACATAACGTTGGCAGCGACCCCGTGTCTACTTTAGCAGAGAAGGTGGTGCCATTCACAGTGACTCGCACGGTCGGGTCCGTTATCAATGCAGGTGCACCTCGCAGCGAAAACACGCTCAGCTCGCTCTGGGAAGAGCTCGAATCAGACAGTGGGAGATCTTCTTGCTGGTGATGGAAACCAGACGCCGTATCAGCACGTGCCAGGTAGTTAGAGGGCTTCTGCTGTGGCTGTGCAGGTTTCCCACGGGAACGACACGCTGCCGAGAAATGGGTTTGCTTGTGGCAGAAATTGTCTTGCCCAGCGCAGAGCAAACATTAAAACGATGCGACACAAAGTTGCAATTCGGGCAGCGTTGATGGGGTCTGGACCCGGGCGCAGGGCTTACCCTCTGCCGCTGTGGAGCAGAGTACTGGCAGCCGGCGAAACTGGCCGCGTGGACCTCATGATCGGGCGGCGACACGGCGGAGGAGACAGCCTCTGCCAGGCGAGAGGCGTGCAAAGCCTCGTTAAAAGTCAAATCAGGCTTGCGAAGGAGCTCAGAACGCAGCTTCTCGTCTCGGAGGCCATAGACCAAAATGTCCCGGTTAAAGTCTCAGTGGTTAAAGCATTCAGGCTGCAGCGGCAAGCCAGGTGCCGCAACGCGGCGACGAAATTGTCGACAGATTCCCCAGGGTTTTGGCGGCGGCCGAAAAATTTGAAACGCTCCAGGATACAGTTAGTAGGAATGTCACACATTTCAGTAAACTTAGCAAGCAGACATACTGGGTCCTGAGCGTTCTCGTTGACCCCGTAGACGAACGACTCCGATCGTTCCAGAGCTTCGCGACCGGCCAGGTTGAGTAGGAGAGAGGCTTTGACCGCAGGGGTAACAGCGCGGTGAGGGATGGTAACGTAGTGCTCAAAGTCACGTCTGAAAACGTTCCAGCAGTGAGCGATGTCAGCATTGTAAAGAACATGCACGTACACAGAGAATTCTTTACTATAACTTTACTAACTAAACACACATCACTGCCCTAGCTGTACGTGGTCTGTCACGATCACTAGAGAGAGAGCTAAGGATAGGAAGGACACAGTTATACTCGATTATAGGGGAGTGGTTAGCAAGGGCTACGTCACTACTGTTAAAGAGGTACACACATATCATCTACATCTTTCCTCTACAAAAACAAAATAAAGAACAGTGACAAGCGACCACGTCTCATGCGCTAGGGAAAAGTACACAACAGTAATGAAGGAACACAGAATTACACATTATCGCCATAACGGTCTGGCGGCCTGGCAAGGCGACCAGACCGGGTCCGAACCTCGCCATCACCTCCTCCCCCCACGGGAACGAGAGGGACCGGCACGGGCGGCGAGCACTTAACAGGAGAGCCCCGGGGCGACGAACGCGGCAGGGAGGACGGAGAGGGGGGAGGCGAGAAAGCCGGAGAACCATGGACAACAGTAGGAAGAACCACCGGGGAGGGCCGAGAGGGAGGACTGGGCAAGACGGGCACGGGACGCGGCGGCAAAGTCGGCACAGGGGGAGCATACGGAACAGCTGGAGTGGGATGAGGCTCATTCACAAGCTGCAGGTGCTGACGAGACCTGCGGTAGAACGTGCCGTCGTGGTTGACCAGGTCGGAACGAGGTGATCCGGCAGAACCGACAACAATGGCGAGTCTGTGATGGCCGGAGGCAGACTGCATACGAACGACCTGGCCAGGATAGAGAGGATGGAGGACACGGCAGGACTTGTCATGGGAGCGCTTCTGGGTACGGTGTTTGTAGGCGATGCGCTTCCGGACCGTGGCAGGTTTAAGGACGGAGGGAGCAAGCGACTGCTGTGTCACAGGGATCGGAGGCCGCATAACATGGGACATGAGGTGCTGAGCTGGGGAACCCAGTGCATGGTCGCGGGAGATGTTGCGAAGGTTCAGGAGGACAAGGTAAATATCAGAGCGAGACAAGCGACAACGTTCCAGCAATCCTTTAGCACTGCAGACCGCACACTCAGCCAGGCCGTTGCTCTGCGGGTACTCTGGGCTGCTGGTGTAGTGACGGAAATTCCAGCGATCAGCAAAAGCACGGAACCCAGCACTAGTGAATTGACTGCCGTTGTCTGACTGCAGGCTTGCCGGGGACCCAAAAGTAGCGAAGTGACGGCGCAGCTTCTTGATGACAGCAGATGAAGATAGAGAGGGGAGCTGGTCAACCTCAAACCAGCTGGAGTAGGAGTTGTCGAGCACCAGAAAATGCTTTCCGCGCCATTCGAAAATTTCAGTGGCCAACGCAGACCAGGGAAGGTCGGGTGCGGGCTGCTGCAAGAGGGGCTGCCGTTGCTGTTGCGGGGCGAGGCTGTTGCAAGTAGGGCACGAGGAGACCCTGTCCCGGAAAAAACGAGCCATATCAGGCCAGTAGAACTGGCTCTGAGCGATGGAAAGAGTGGCTTCGGCCCCGGGATGGCCACGATGAGCAGTTTCAAAATATTGTTCACGAAGTGCTGCGGGCACCACCACCTTGTGCCCCTTGACAATCACACCATCACAGAGCACCAGCTCATCACAAACCAGGAAGTAGGGCACCACTGCAGCCGGCAGGGAAGAACGGCGGTCTGGCCAGCCCCGCTTGATAACCGCGTCCAGCTGTTGTAGCGAAGCGTCAGCTGCCGTGTGCTTGACCACAGACTTCATCGGATTAGAGGGCACGAAATTAACGTTGAGCACTATCAAATTGGATGCCTCGTAGGGGTGACGAGTGGTGGATGCAAGAGGCGCCCGAGACAGCGTGTCGGCAACAAACATGTCCTTGCCTTTGCGATAAACCACAGTGAAAGTGAATCGTTGTAGCTGAAGTATCATGCGCTGAAGCCGGGAAGAGGCCACGTGTATTGGCTTGTTGAGGATGGCAACCAGAGGTTGGTGGTCCGTCTCAATGGAAAAACAGGTGCCCAGAATATAGTCTTTGAACTTCGAGCAGGCGAAGACAACAGTCAGCAGTTCTTTTTCAATTTGGGCATAGCGCTGCTCGGCGGGAGTCATTGTACGGGATGCGCAGGACTTTCTCAAATCCAGGTTGGTCAGCACCCCAACGCTAAAGTATTTCGACCTCCAGCGCCCCATCGTCCTCACATGTGATGCGTCCAAGTTTGGCCTCGGGGCCGCCTGTTTACAGGTCCACGACAGAGTACAAACGACGGAAACCAGACGCTGTATCAGCACGTGTCAGGTAGTTAGAGGGCTTCTGCTGTGGCTGTGCAGGTTTCCCACGGGAACGACACGCTGCCGAGAAATGGGTTTGCTTGTGGCAGAAATTACAAGTCTTGCCCAGCGCAGAGCAAACATTAAAACGATGCGACACAAAGTTGCAATTCGGGCAGCGTTGACGGGGTCTGGACCCGGGCGCAGGGCTTACCCTCTGCCGCTCTATCTTCTTCTGCTGTCATCAAGAAGCTGCGCCGTCACTTCGCTACTTTTGGGTCCCCGGCAAGCCTGCAGTCAGACAACGGCAGTCAATTCACCAGTGCTGAGTTCCGTGCTTTTGCTGATCGCTGGAATTTCCGTCACTACACCAGCAGCCCGGAGTACCCGCAGAGCAACGGCCTGGCTGAGTGTGCGGTCTGCATTGCTAAAGGATTGCTGGAACGTTGTCGCTTGTCCTGCTCTGATATTTACCTTGTCCTCCTGAACCTCCGCAAAATCTCCTGCGACCATGCCCTGGGATCCCCAGCTCACCTGATCCTGAATGTCGAGAAAACAAAGGAGATTATCGTCGACTTCAGGAAAACCCGGCACAGTCCCACACCACTTCACATCAATGACAGCGATGTGGAGGTGGTGGTCAGTAGCACAAAGTTCCTGGGGGTGCAGATCACAGTCTGACCTGGTCGACTAACATCTCATCAACTGTTAAGAGAGCGCAGCAGCGGTTGCACTTTCTGCGCCGGATGAGAAGAGCTCATCTCCCCCATCCCATCCTCACTACTTTCTACAGGGGCACCATAGAGAGTATTCTGACCAGCTGTATCTCTGTCTGGTTTGGGGACTGTAGAGCCTCCGACTGGAAGTCTGTGCAGAGAGTGGTGAGGACAGCGGAAAAAATCATCGGGACCTATCTCCCCTCAATCGGGGATATTGCGACCAAACGCTGTGTGTCTAAGCCCAGCAGTATCATAAAGGACCCCACACATCTCCATCACGGACTGTTCACTCTGCTGCCCTCGGGAAAAAGATACCGCAGCATGAGGGGCAGAACATCAAGGTTCTGCAACAGCTTCTTCCCACGAGCCATCAGACTCCCGAATGCCATGTAAATGGGCTGCCACTATTGTCTATTTATCCTTTTCATACATACCTATCCTTCGGTTAATTTATTGTGTTGCACAGGGAGCCAAATGCAACGTAATTTCGTTTGGAACTGCATATATGAATGTATTTCTAAATGACAATAAAGTTTGTTTGACTTTGACTTTTGACTTGACTCAGCGCCTCATGTCCCGTGTTATGCGGCCTCCGATCCCTGTGACACAGCAGTCGCTTGCTCCCTCCGTCCTTAAACCTGCCACGGTCCGGAAGCGCATCGCCCACAAACACCGTACGCAGAAGCGCTCCCATGACAAGTCCTGCCGTGTCCTCCATCCTCTCTATCCAGGTCGTTCGTATGCAGTCTGCCTCCGGCCATCACAGACTCGCCATTGTTGTCGGTTCTGCCGGATCACCTCGTTCCGACCTGGTCAACCACGACGGCACGTTCTACCGCAGGTCTCGTCAGCACCTGCAGCTTGTGAATGAGCCTCATCCCACTCCAGCTGTTCCGTATGCTCCCCCTGTGCCGACTTTGCCGCCGCGTCCCGTGCCCGTCTTGCCCAGTCCTCCCTCTCGGCCCTCCCCGGTGGTTCTTCCTGCTGTTGTCCATGGTTCTCCGGCTTTCTCGTCTCCCCCCTCTCCGTCCTCCCTGCCGCGTTCGTCGCCCCGGGGCTCTCCTGTTAAGTGCTCGCCGCCCGTGCCGGTCCCTCTCGTTCCCGTGGGGGGAGGAGGTAATGGTGAGGTTCGGACCCGGTTTGGTCGCCTTGCCAGGCCGCCAGACCGTTATGGCGATAATGTGTAATTCTGTGTTCCTTCATTACTGTTGTGTACTTTTCCCTAGCGCATGAGACGTGGTCGCTTGTCACTGTTCTTTATTTTGTTTTGTAGAGGAAAGATGTAGATGATATGTGTGTACCTCTTTAACAGTAGTGACGTAGCCCTTGCTAACCACTCCCCTATAATCGAGTATAACTGTGTCCTTCCCATCCTTAGCTCTCTCTCTAGTGATCGTGACAGACCACGTACAGCTAGGGCAGTGATGTGTGTTTAGTTAGTAAAGTTATAGTAAAGAATTCTCTGTGTACGTGCATGTTCTTTACAATGCTGACATCGCTCACTGCTGGAACGTTTTCAGACGTGACTTTGAGCACTACGTTACCATCCCTCACCCCGCTGTTACCCCTGCGGTCAAAGCCTCTCTCCTACTCAACCTGGCCGGTCACGAAGCTCTGGAACGATCGGAGTCGTTCGTCTACGGGGTCAACGAGAACGCTCAGGACCCAGTATGTCTGCTTGCTAAGTTTACTGAAATGTGTGACATTCCTACTAACTGTATCCTGGAGCGTTTCAAATTTTTCGGCCGCCGCCAAAACCCTGGGGAATCTGTCGACAATTTCGTCGCCGCGTTGCGGCACCTGGCTTGCCGCTGCAGCCTGAATGCTTTAACCACTGAGACTTTAACCGGGACATTTTGGTCTATGGCCTCCGAGACGAGAAGCTGCGTTCTGAGCACCTTCGCAAGCCTGATTTGACTTTTAACGAGGCTTTGCACGCCTCTCGCCTGGCAGAGGCTGTCTCCTCCGCCGTGTCGCCGCCCGATCACGAGGTCCACGCGGCCAGTTTCGCCGGCTGCCAGTACTCTGCTCCACAGCGGCAGAGGGTAAGCCCTGCGCCCGGGTCCAGACCCCGTCAACGCTGCCCGAATTGCAACTTTGTGTCGCATCGTTTTAATGTTTGCTCTGTGCTGGGCAAGACTTGTAATTTCTGCCACAAGCAAACCCATTTCTCGGCAGCGTGTCGTTCCCGTGGGAAACCTGCACAGCCACAGCAGAAGCCCTCTAACTACCTGACACGTGCTGATACAGCGTCTGGTTTCCGTCGTTTGTACTCTGTCGTGGACCTGTAAACAGGCGGCCCCGAGGCCAAACTTGGACGCATCACATGTGAGGACGATGGGGCGCTGGAGGTCGAAATACTTTAGCGTTGGGGTGCTGACCAACCTGGATTTGAGAAAGTCAAAAGCTTTCTGGTGTTGCGGGAACCAGGCAGTGTCCTTTTTCACCAGGTCTCTCAGAGGAGCGCTCAACTCGCTCAAGTCAGGGATGAATTTCCCCAGGTAGTTGACCATGCCCAGGAAACGCTGAAGGCTCGGCACATCAATAGGTGCAGGCATCTCGGATATTGCGGCTGTCTTCTGCGGTTCGGGCTTCAGCCCCGATGTTGTGAAGACATGTCCTACGTAGGTGACCTCCGGAACACGAAATCGGCATTTTTTTGGGTTGAGCTTTAGGTTGACTTCCCGGGCTCCTTCCAGGACCTGGCGGAGGTTATGGTCGTGCTCCGTGACATCCTTCCCGTAGGCTAGGATGTCGTCGACGATGATAGCACACGGGAGCCCGGCAAACAGTTGTTCCAATGTCCTTTGGAACACCTCACTGGCAGAATTGATCCCGAACGGCATGCGGTGAAAACAAAACCTCCCAAAGGGCGTGCTGAAAGTTGTCAGGTATGAAGACCGTTCGCCAAGTGGTATCTGCCAGAACGAGCTCTTGGTGTCGAGAACCGAAAACACGGTGGCTGGACCGACTTGTGCAGCAACATCTTCAACGGTTCGCATGGGGTAATGCGGGCGCTTGATGGCCACGTTCAGATCCTTCGGGATGATGCAAATTCGCAGTTCACTCTTATCCTTCTTTGCAGCGACAACCATGGTGGAGACCCACCGGGTGGGCTCACTCACCTCCTTCAGGATGCCCATGGTCACCATTTCACGAAGTGTAGACTCGACTATGTCTTTCATCGCGAATGACACCCGGTGTGGTGGGCGGATGACGGGTTCGATATCCAGATTGAGAGCGATTGAGAGAAAGAAAGAGAGGGGCCGAGAGGCCTTCAGTACCTTGCAGTGGAGAGTGGCCTTCCCCACAGGAACAAGCAGGCCTCCCCCATAGGCACGCAGAACAGAGCGTTCAGTGGTAACAAGCTCATTATTCCTTATCTTCTTGAATAAATTTGTTGACATAACGTTGGCAGCGGCCCCCGTGTCGACCTTAGCAGAGAAAACATAGAAACATAGAAACATAGAAATTAGGTGCAGGAATAGGCCATTCGGACCTTCGAGCCTGCACCACCATTCAATATGATCATGGCTGATCATCCAACTCAGTATCCCGTACCTGCCTTCTCTCCATACCCTCTAATCCCCTTAGCCACAAGGGCCACATCTAACTCCCTCTCAAATATATCCAATGAACTGGCCTCAACTACCCTCTGTGGCAGAGAGTTCCAGAGACCCACCACTCTCTGTGTGAAAACATTCCTTCTCATCTCCGTCCTAAAGGATTTCCCCCTTATCCTTAAGCTGTGACCCCTTGTCCTGGACCTCCCCAACATCGGGAACAATCTTCCTGCATCTAGCCTGTCCAACCCCTTAAGAATCTTGTAAGTTTCTATAAGATCCCCTCTCAATCTCCTAAATTCTAGAGAGTATAAACCGAGTCTATGCAGTCTTTGTTCATAAGACAGTCCTGACATCCCAGGAATCAGTCTGGTGAACCTTCGCTGCACTCCCTCTATGGCAATAATGTCATGGAATTTAGAAGATTGAGGGGGGATCTTATAGAAACCTACAAAATTCTTAAGGGGTTGGACAAGCTAGATGCTGGGAGATTGTTCCCGATGTTGGGGGAGTCCAGAACAAGGGGTCACAGTCTAAGGATAAGGGGGAATTCCTTTAGGACCGAAATGAGGAAAACATTCTTTACACAGAGAGTGGTGAGTCTCTGGAATTCTCTGCCACAGAAGGTAGTTGAGGCCAGTTCATTGGCTATATTTAAGAGGGCGTTAGATGTGGCACTTGTGGCTAAAGGGATCAGGGGGTATGGAGAGAAGGCAGGTACGGGATACTGAGTTGGATGATCAGCCATGATCACATTGAATGGCGGTGCAGGCTCGAAGGGCCGAATGGCCTACTCCTGCACCTATTTTCTATGTTTCTATGTTTCTATGTCCTTCCTCAGATTTGGCGACCAGAACTGTACGCAATACTCCAGGTGTGGCCTAACCTAGACCCTATACAACTGAAGTAGAACCTCCCTGCTCCTATACTCAAATCCTTTTGCTATGAAAGCTAACATACGATTGGCTTTCTTCACTGCCTGCTGCACCTGCATGCCTACTTTCAATGACTGGTGCACCATGACACCCAGGTCTCGTTGCATGTCCCCCTTTCCTGATCTGCCACCATTCAGATAATAGTCTACCCTCATGTTTTTGCCACCAAAGTGGATAACCTCACATTTATCCACATTATACTGCATCTGCCATGCATCTGCCCATTCACTCAGCCTATCCAAATCACCCTGCAGCCTCCAAGCATCCTCCTCACACCTAACTATACCCCCCAGCTTGGTATCATCTGCAAATTTGGAGATGTTGCATTGAATTCCCTCGTCCAAATCATTAATATATATTGTAAATAGCTGGGGTCCCAGCACTGAGCCTTGCGGCACCCCACTAGTCACTGCCTGCCATTCTGAAAAGGACCCGTTTACTCCTACCCTTTGCCTCCTGTCTACTAGCCAGTTCTCTATCCACATCAATACTGAACCCCCAATACCGTGTGCTTTAAGTTTGTATGCTAATCTCTTATGCGGGACCTTGTCGAAAGCCTTCTGAAAGTGTAGATATAACACATCCACTGGTTCTCCCTTATCCACTCTACTAGTTACATCTTCAAAAAATTCTATCAGATTTGTCAGACATGATTTACCTTTCGTAAATCCATGCTGACTTTGTCCAATGATTTCACCACTTTCCAAATGCGCTGCTATCCCATCTTTAATAACTGACTCTAGCAGTTTCCCCACTACCGATGTTAGACTAACTGGTCTGTAATTCCCCGCTTTCTCTCTCCCTCCTTTTTAAAAAAGTGGGGTTACATTAGCTACCCTCCAATCCTTGTTTCTGACATAATTTTGTCACTTTCCATCCTAATGAAGAACTCAACCATATATCTCTCTCTATCCTCTCTCTTCTCTCGGTCTCTCTCTTATCTCGATCTCTCTCTCTCCTCGATCTCTTTCTCTCCCCTCTCGATCTCTTTCTCTCCCCTCTCGATCCCCTCTCTCCTCTCGATCTCTCTCTTATCTCGATCCCCCTCCCTTCCCTCTCTGCCTCCCTTCCCTCTGTGAGAGAGTTGGCAGCCCTGCTATGCCTTAGGTACAAAAGAGGATAGAAATAAATAACATAATGGTCTTTGTAAGAATATTTTAATAAGCTCTTCTATCTTTCCCACCATATATTTATATGAATGTGTGTTTCTGTGTGTCTGTAATTTTGTGCAAAGCAATACAAGGGAAGCTGTGCAATGCAATGCAAGGGAAACTACGCAAAGGTGGGAGCTGGGGAGAAAAGTTGGGAGGGAAATGGGGGAACAGGGGCAAAACATTACAATTAAATTAACTAAAATATGTGAGGTGATAGATGCGCTATATCAAACGCTGTTCCCTACAACACTTATTACACCAAGGATGATAGAGCGGATCGAAGGATCTTTGGAGCTACTATTTTACATGTAAACGTATATGAATCAGTAAATATTTGACACTAACCCAACGGCAATTTACATAGCCTGCCATAGACAAACGAATGCAATAAAAGTCCACATCAAAATATCATTTATTTAAAAGACAATGAAACATTCCTGTTTACAGGCCTCACTTACAACGGCTATGTAGCTTTGGAGCGGATTACACAGCGGGAGGCATAACACCAAAATGGCGGCCGTGACGTTCCGTTACGTACTACACACAAGTCCATTGGATTTCGGAGGAGTGGCCGATCTTGCTCCTCTATAATCGTTGGGTAAAACTAACCATGTCCCAGTTTTTTTTCTCTCCTCTCCTCCTCCCCTTACCCTTTCCCGTCACCCTCTGCGCCCAGCCACAACAGAGGCCAGGCCAAAACGCCTTTAAAAAAAAAAACAAGAGCTCGGACCATAAAAATTCAAATTGAATCTAAAACGATTGAAAGAAAGAGATGTATAGAACAAAATGCAAAAAAAAGAGATGTCGACCATCAGGCCCTGGGGATTCGTCAGCCTTCAGTCCCATCAGTCTATCCAACCCCATTTCCTGCCTAATGTGCATTTCCTTCAGTTCCTCCGCCACCCCAGATCCTCTGGCCACTAGTAAATCAGGAAGATTGCTTGAGGTCCTCCACAGTGAAGACGGATCCAAAGTACCTGTTCAACTCATCTGCCATTTCCTTGTTCCCCATAATAAATTCACCTTTTTCATTCTTCAAGGGTCCAACATTGGTCTTAGCTATTTTTTTCCTCTTCACATAACTAAAAAGCTATTCATAGAATCATAGAAAATAGGTGCAGGAATAGGCCATTCGGCCTTTCGAGCCTGCACCACCATTCAATGCGATCATGGCTGATCATACAAATCAGTATCCTGTACCTGCCTTCTCTCCATACCCCCTGATCCCTTTAGCCACAAGGGCCACATCTAACGCCCTCTTAAATATAGCCAATGAAATGGTCTCAAATACCTTCTGTGGCAGAGAATTCCAGAGATTCACCACTCTCTGTGTGAAAAATGTTTCTCTCATCTCGGTCCTAAAAGATTTCCCCCTTATCCATAAACTGTGACCCCTTGTCCTGGACTTCCCCAACATCGGGAACAATCTTCCTGCATCTATCCTGTCCAACCCAAATCTGAGGAAAGACATCCTTGCCATAGAGGGGGTACAGAGAAAATTCATCAGACTGATTCCTGGGATGTCAGGACTTTCATATGAGGAAAGATTGGATAGACTCAGCTTGTACTCGCTGGAATTTAGAAGATTGAGGGGGGATCTTATAGAAACTTACAAAATTCTTAAGGGGTTGGACAGGCTAGATGCTGGAAGATTGTTCCCGATGTTGGGGGAGTCCAGAACAAGGGGTCACAGTCTAAGGATAAGGGGGAATTCCTTTAGGACCGAAATGAGGAAACATTCTTTACACAGAGAGTGGTGAGTCTCTGGAATTCTCTGCCACAGAAGGTAGTTGAGGCCAGTTCATTGGCTATATTTAAGAGGGCGTTAGATGTGGCACTTGTGGCTAAAGGGATCAGGGGGTATGGAGAGAAGGCAGGTACGGGATACTGAGTTGGATGATCAGCCATGATCACATTGAATGGCGGTGCAGGCTCGAAGGGCCGAATGGCCTACTCCTGCACCTATTTTCTATGTTTTCTATGTAACCCCTTAAGAATTTTGTAAGTCTCTAAAAGATCCCCTCTCAATCTCCTAAATTCCAGCGAGTACAAGCCGAGTCTATCCAGTCTTTCTTCATATGGAAGTCCTGCCATCCCAGGAATCAGTCTGGTGAACCTTCTCTGTACTCCCTCTATGGCAAGAATGTCTTTCCTCAGATTAGGAGACCAAAACTGTACGCAATACTCCAGGTGTGGTCTCACCAAGACCCTGTACAACTGCAGTAGAACCTCCCTGCTCTTGTACTCAAATCCTTTTGCTATGAATGTCAACATACCATTCGCTTTCTTCACAGCCTGCTGCACCTGCATGCCTACTTTCAATGACTGGTGTACCATGACACCCAGGTCTCGTTGCATCTCCCCCTTTTCGAATCGGCCACCGTTCAGATAATAGTATACCCTCATGTTTTTGCCACCAAAGTGGATCTCACATTTATCCACATTACACTGCATCTGCCATGCATTTGCCCACTCACCCAACCTACCCAAGTCACCTTGCAGCCTCCTAGCATCCTCCTCACAGCTGACACTGCCCCCCAGCTTCGTGTCATCCGCAAACCTGGAGATGTTGCATTCAATTCCCTCGTCCAAATCATTAATATATATATTGTAAATAGCTGGGGTCCCAGCACTGAGCCTTACGGTACCCCAGTAGTCACTGCCTGCCATTCTGAAAATGACCCGTTTATTCCTACTCTTTGCTTCCTGTCTGCCAGCCAGTTCCCTATCCACATCAACACTGAACCGCCATTAGCATGTGCTTTAAGTTTGAATGCTAATCTCTTATGTGGGACCTTGTCGAAAGCCTTCTGAAAGTCCAGATACAACACATCCACAGGTTCTCCCTTATCCACTCTACTAGTCACATCCTCGAAAAATTCTATAAGTTTTGTCAGACATGATTTACCTCTCATAAATCCATGCTGACCAATGATTTCACCACTTTCCAAATATGCTGTTATCCCATCGTTAATAACTGACTCTAGCAGTTTCCCCACTACCGATGTTAGGCTAACTGGTCTGTAATTCCCCATTTTCCCTCTCCCTCCCTTTTTAAAAAGTGGGGTTACATTAGCTACCCTCCAATCCTCAGGAACTACTCCAGAATTTAAAGAGTTTTGAAAAATTATCACTAATGCATCCACTATTTATGGGGCTACTTCCTTAAGTAATCTGGGATGCAGTCTATCTGGTCCTGGGGATTTATCGGCCTTTAATCCATTCAATTTACCTAACACCACTTCCCGGCTAACCTGGATTTCACTCAGTTCCTCCCTCTCATTTGACCCCCAGGTCCCTGCTATTTCCGTCAGATTATTTATGTCTTCCTTAGTGAAGACAAAACCAAAGTAGTTATTCAATTGGTTGCCATGTCCTTGGTCCCCATGATCAATTCACCAGTTTCTGACTGCAAGGGACCCACATTTTTATTAACCAGACTGATTCCTGGGATGTCAGGACTTTCATATGAGGAAAGATTGGATAGACTCGGCTTGTACTCGCTGGAATGTAGAAGATTGAGGGGGGATCTTATAGAAACTTACACAATTCTTAAGGGGTTGGACAAGCTGGATGCTGGAATATTGTTCCCGATGTTGGGGGAGTCCAGAACAAGGGGTCACAGTCTAAGGATAAGGGGGAATTCCTTTAGGACCGAGATGAGGAAAACATTCTTTACACAGAGAGTGGTGAGTCACTGGATTTCTCTGCCACAGAAGGTAGTTGAGGCCAGTTCAGTGGCTATATTTAAGAGGGCGTTAGATGTGGCACTTGTGGCTAAAGGGATCAGGGGGTATGGAGAGAAGGCAGGTACGGGATACTGAGTTGGATGATCAGCCATGATCACATTGAATGGCGGTGCAGGCTCGAAGGGCCGAATGGCCTACTCCTGCACCTATTTTTCTATGTTTCTATGTTTCTAACTAATCTTTTTCTCTTCGCATATCTATAAAAACTTTTGCAGTTCGTTTTTATGTTCCCTGCCAGTTTTCTTTCATAATCTATTTTCACTTTCCTAATTAAGCACTTTGTCCTCCTCTGCTGGACTCTGAATTTCTCCCAGTCCTCTGGTAGGCTGCTTTTTTTCTGGCTAATTTGTTGGCTTCATCTTTTTTTTTTCAATTTTTTTTTATTAGAAGTAACCATTTTACAATGCTTAAAACAAATTTACAAACACCAGCTTAATTCGGTATTTATACAAATATCACATTGATTATTATTATCTTCTATTTTTTAGAAATATAGAAAGAAAGAGAATAGAATAGTTTTAAATCAATAAAGTTGTGATTAAATAATAATTTTGATTATATATAAAAAAAGAGAAAGGGAAGAGGAAAAAAAACAAGTGAAAAAATATTATATATGTATATACAAATGAAAAACAACAAAATATATTGTAAATAAAACTATTACAAATAATAATATCAATAGAGACATGCATATAAATCCCAGTTTGAAAGTGAATTATTTTCATCAAATCCTGTAGGGTACCCGTCGAGCCGTGATGCCAAGAACAGCTACTTCTCTAAATACTGTATATATGGAGACCATATCTGTTCAAAGGAATTATATTTGTCCATTAGGACAAATCTAATTCTTTCCAAATGCAACGTCTCCGACATCTCTGCTGCCCACATTTTAATTGTGGGGGATAATGTTCCCTTCCAAAATTTCAGTATGATTTTTTTCCCTATTAACAAACAGTAATCAAAGAAATTTCTTTGATTTGCTGTTAATACCAAATTTGAGTCCGGAATTCCTAATATTATTAACTTTGGGTCTGGGTCCAGTTTAACTCTAAGAACTTCAGAAATAACTTTAAAGATTTAAAGACTCAAACAAGAGGACATGACTTTAGAATTAAGGGACAGAGGTTTAGGGGTAACATGAGGGGGAACTTCTTTACTCAGAGAGTGGTAGCGGTGTGGAATGAGCTTCCAGTGGAAGTGGTGGCGGCAGGTTCGTTGGTATCATTTAAAAATAAATTGGATAGGCATATGGATGAGAAGGGTATGGAGGGTTATGGTATGAGTGCAGGCAGGTGGGACTAAGGGAAAAAAGTTGTTCGGCACGGACTTGAAGGGCCGAGATGTCCTGTTTCCGTGCTGTAATTGTTATATGGTTATATGGTTATATTTCTGTCCAATAATAATTCAATTTAGGACATGTTACAAAACTATATTAAATTTGCTTCTAAATTCTTACATTTATCACAAATAGAGGAAATATTGGGAAAGATTCTATTTAATTTAGTTTTGGAATAATGTAATCTATATAATACTTTAAATTGTATCAATGTATGTCTAGCATTTAACGAACACCGATGTATGCGTTGTAAACTTTCTTCCCAATTTTCTTTTGTTATAGGTAATCCTATTTCATTTACCCAAGTTTGTCGATATATTTCAGTTGTTGGATTCTCCCTATCCAGAATAATATTATAAATATAAGCTATTAATTTTTTCTGTATTTGGGTGCATGTTAAACAGTTCATCTAATAATCCTGGTTCTTTATTTTTTATAATCTTGTGTATTTGATTTAATATAATCTCTAATTTGTAAGTACCTAAACAAGCTAAGACAATCCGTAGATATCTTGTAACTCCTGAAATAAAATACATTTTCCTTTTCTATAAAGGTGCTCTATCCATTTAATTCCTAAATCGTCCCAATGTCTAAACCCCCCATCTAATATAGAGGGTTTAAATAAAGGGTTATTCATAATTGGTAGTCTAAGTGACAGATTATCTAAATATAAAGTCTTAACTATTTGTTTCCAAATGCGTCTATTATTATGAATTATAGGGTTGTCCCAATAATTTTTTTTTTGTACTTCCTTTGGCGCAAAGAGAATTGAGCCTACATTGAAAGGTAAAGATTGGATAGACTCGGTTTGTACTCGATGGAATTTAGAAGATTGAGGGGGGATCTTATAGAAACCTACAAAATTCTTAAGGGGTTGGACAAGCTAGATGCTGGAAGATTGTTCCCGATGTTGGGGGAGTCCAGAACAAGGGGTCACAGTCTAAGGATAAGGGGGAATTCCTTTAGGACCGAAATGAGGAAAACATTCTTTACACAGAGAGTGGTGAGTCTCTGGAATTCTCTGCCACAGAAGGTAGTTGAGGCCAGTTCATTGGCTATATTTAAGAGGGCGTTAGATGTGGCACTTGTGGCTAAAGGGATCAGGGGGTATGGAGAGAAGGCAGGTACGGGATACTGAGTTGGATGATCAGCCATGATCACATTGAATGGCGGTGCAGGCTCGAAGGGCCGAATGGCTTACTCCTGCACCTATTTTCTATGTTTCTATGTAAACAATCTTCCTTTTCCATCTTTAACCACATTGGTTCATGATCCATATTTACCCACCAGAAATTCATATTCTTAATCTGGGCTGCCCAGAAATAATATAAGAAATTTGGAAGTGCTAATCCTCCATTTATCTTAGATTTACATAAATGTTTTTTACTTATTCTATGATTTTTATAGTCCCAGATAAAACTATTAACAATATTATCAATATTTTTTTAAAAAGTTTTAAAACCATTTTTATAGCATTTATTCTACCGATCATAGATATAGGAAGTGTTTTCCAATATAATTTTTTTTTCTAAGTTTATTTAATAGTTGAGGATAATTAGATAATTCCAGTCAACTTTGGCCAGCTCCTCCTTCATGGTTCCGGTGGTGAATGTCAGGAGCCGGAGCCCGGAGAGACTGCGGCCGCCTCTGGGATGCGCTCAGGGCGTGGATTTATGAATGATCCGAAGTATTGAGGTGAACGGATATTTCACCGCACTCTTCAGCTGCTCCCTGAACCTGGACTGGGTCGCCACATAAATAAATGTATTAGTGCAGCAGCTGACATTCCTCAGCAAAAACCCGACGTTGCTAAAGATATATTGAGAATCACTCCGGTAAGTTGCAGTTTCTGTGATCTGATAATAGACGAAGTCTACAACCGCCGTCAGCCACAGGAAGATGAAGCTGCCGGAGATGGCGAAGAGTAAAACCACACACATCCTCCTGCTCTCCATCTCCGGGTCACTGCGGTTCTCCCCCTTGTTCTCACCCCGCAGCCCCTTACGGACCCGACTGGCCACCAAAATGTGCCGGACTGTCAGCGCGTTGAGCAGCAGGATTACAGCGAAAGGGAGGAGTGGAGTTATAACCGTGTCGATCCAGTCAAATGCTACCCACCCAGGGTCAGTGTAATAAATGTCCATCGTTTCACAACCCCAGGGGACATTGTTGATGATTGTCCGGGGTTCATTTGTGAAGTAGCGGGGAACGCTTCTCAGACTGAGCAGAATGCCGGCTGTTGCCAGAACCGCAGCCACAGTTTTCCCGGTGCAATATTTAGTTTTCAGCTTCTGGCAACAAATGGCGACAAACCGATCAAAGGTGAAAGTGACGGTGAACCAGACAGAACAGTTTGTAGCTGCAAACATCAGTACTTCGATAACACCACACACAGGTGTGATGGACAAGAAACTCCAATAAAAGTAATGCAATCGGATCCAATACAAAATGACCTCTGTGATCAGGACCATTAGATCGGCCGCTGCCATGGCCACCAGGTAGCAAGTGGAGCAGGTGGAGAGGCCGCACTTTCCCCGGGACAGGATCACAATCGCCACTAAATTCACTGCGGAAAGACAAGGGAACAGACACTGGGCATTACTGAACACGGTCTCCGGGACTGAACCCAGGCTGCATTTTCAGCTAAAGATCAGGAGTGTTGGAGTCGGTGCGAGGTTGCAAATTTAACAATGTCAGAGCCGGCTCCGACTGTTGTCGACCTGCCTGCTTCAAGGGAGTGGAGATAAGGCGACGGGCGGGCGGGGTAAAGGGCGGGGAGCAAACGAGCAGCCACCCGCTACAATAGGCGGAATGGTCCTTTCTATAGTGAACCCTGCTCACAGTCTCTGATGGGGCCGGTTTCACAGACTTAACCGTGACCGGCCGCGGTTAACCAGGGCTCTGGGAAATCGTCAACTGATGGGGACGAGTAGGCTTCCAGAGGGGAAGCAGATACAACTTAGAATCCGACAGCAAAGTAGGTCCGTTAATGGATTCATTTCACAGTGAGTTCAGTTTGGTAACAACACACACACGCCGGTAGATCCGCGGCCACTGGTTCAGGAGATCGATCCAAGTATTGATAACAGGCAGTGGAATGCGACTGTGACATAATCCGCAGTGAGACACAGTGTCCACGGGAGCGGGTGTTCACTGATCAATAACTCAGACACAGTGAACTTCACAATGTACACCCCTCTCTCCCAGTCTCACTGTCCCGGAGAGCTGCCTTTCCCGAGCACTGGGACAACTCTAGGCAAGGTCTCACTGAAAGCAAGAACAACATTCTAGTGGGTCCCGGCAGTGAGAGAAAAAGAGGGTTAGTTTTGGCTGTCTGAAAATAAGAAAAATCACAGCATTAATTCAAAAAATATTTCACTCAGGGATCGATATTCTTCACATATTCTTGTGCAACGATCATCAGTTGGGAACGTGTAACATTATCAGAATCAGGTCAACACCAGTTAACACACGGAGTTATAAAACTTGAATTGTTCTGCTCACTTACCAGGGACTCCAACGGCAGCAATGACCACGTACAAGATTTTCTCTACACTGTAATATTGCACCAGCTGTTCCCTGTGCCCCATTTTCTCCGCCCAGCGACGTGTTCCCGTGAGCTACCGGTAATGTCTCGGAATGAAATGCTGGGGCAGAATATTCCCGTGGTTTTTATACCATTTTCCGTCTCCACCGGGACAGTGAAGTTTCAACAGTTTAAAAATAGAGATTTTGAAATGATTCACAAACAGATTACATCAGCCAAGTGAAATCCCTGCTGAGACAGGTTGTGATTTGTTCAGGGAATTTATTGAGAAACTGCAGACTGGGAATTGTGGCGATATTGGGAGCGACATTGTTCCAGCAAAGGGGACATTACTTTAAACTCCATCAGATCCAACTCCCCACCTCATATTGTTTGTCTGATTTCCTTCAATCCGTTTCCCTCCGCAAGGCAATCCCAAATACCAGGGACCCTCTCAGGGCTTCTGGTCCCCAGTTTGAAGGTTGACTGGGCGATCTTTGGCAAGGCAAGGCAAGTTTATTTATATAGCACCATTCATACAAGCTGCAATTCATAGTGCTTTACAAAAGAAACAAAAGAAACACATAGTTTAAAATAGGTTGAGGAATTAGTTCAACAGATCGCTTCAGACTAAAGTGGCCCTCCACTCTGCTTCACCACTCGATATGATCGCAGCTTAACTGACTGTAACCTGACCCCCACATTCCCGGCGACGCCGGTAACTATTTATTTCCTCAGAATCCTCCTGAAGTAGAGGTGTTGATGTGCCTCCTTGGAAGTCGCATCAATGCGATTGCCCCGCGACAGATCGCTGGGAAGCAGCCTACCAGAGGACCGGGGGAAATTCAAAATCCAATAGAGGAGGACAAAGGGCTTAATTAGAAAATGGAAAATAATTATGAAAGAAAACTGGCAGGGAACATAAAAACTGATTGCAAAAGCTTTTACAGATGTGTGAAGATAAAACGATTAGTTAAAACAAATGTGGGTCCCTTGCAGTCAGAAACAGGTGAATTGATCATGGGGAATAAGGACATGTCCGACTAATTGAATAACTACTTTGGTTCTGTCTTCACTAAGGAAGACATACATAAGCTGCCGGAAATTGCAGGGGACAGGGGGTCAAATGAGATGGAGGAACTGAGTGAAATCCAGGTTAGTCGGGAAGTGGTGTTTGGTAAATTGAATAGATTCAAGGCCGATAATTCCCCAGGGACAGAAAGGCTGCATCCCAGAGCGCTTAAGGAAGTAGCCCCAGAAATAGTGGATGCATTAGTAATAATTTTTCAAAACTCTTTAGATTCTGGAGTAGTTCCTGAGGATTGGTGGGTAGCTAATGTAACCCCACTTTTTAAAACGTGAGGGAGAGAGAAAACGGGGAATTACAGACCAGTTAGTCTAACATCGGTAGTGGGAAAAATGCTAGAGTCAGTTATTAAAGATGGGATAGCAGCACATTTGGAAAGTGATGAAATCATTGGACAAAGTAAGCATGGATTTACGAAAGGTAAATCATGTCTAACGAATCTTATAGAATTTTTAGAGGATATAACTAGTAGAGTAGATAGGGAGAAACAATGGATCTGTTATGTAAAAAAATGTAAAAAGAATCTTAAGAAATAAATTAGAAAAGCTAAAAGAAGATATGACGTTGCGTTGGCAAGTAAGGTGAAAGTAAATCCAAAGGGTTTCTACAGCTATATAAATAGCAAAAGGATAACAAGGGATAAAATTGGTCCATTGGAGAGACCGAGTGGACAGCTATCTGCAGAGCCAAAAGAGATGGGGGAGATATTGAACAATTTCTTTTCTTCGGTACTCACCAAGGAGAATATTCTTCGGTATTCACCACTTGCCATAGAGGGAGTGCAGCGAAGGTTCACCAGACTGATTCATAGAAACATAGAAACATAGAAAATAGGTGCAGGAGTAGGCCATTCGGCCATTCGAGCCTGCACCGCCATTCAATGTGATCATGGCTGATCATCCAACTCAGTATCCCGTACCTGCCTTCTCTCCATACCCCCTGATCCCTTTAGCCACAAGTGCCACATCTAACGCCCTCTTAAATGTAGCCAATGAACAGGCCTCAACTACCTTCTGTGGCAGAGAATTCCAGAGACTCACCACTCTCTGTGTAAAGAATGTTTTCCTCATCTCGGTCCTAAAGGAATTCCCCCTTATCCTTACACTGTGACCCCTTGTTCTGGACTCCCCCAACATCGGGAACAATCTTCCAGCATCTAGCTTGTCCTACCCCTTAAGAATTTTGTACGTTTCTATAAGATCCCCCCTCAATCTTCTAAATTCCAGCGAGTACAAGCCGAGTCTATCCAATCTTTCCTCATATGAAAGTCCTGACATCCCAGGAATCAGTCTGGTGAATCTTCTCTGTACCCCCTCTATGGCAAGGATGTCTTTCCTCAGATTTGGAGACCAAAACTGTACGCAATACTCCAGGTGTGGCCTCACCAAAACCCTGTACAACTACAGTAGAACCTCCCTGCTCCTATACTCAAATCCTTTCGCTATGAATGCTAACATACCATTTACTTTCTTCACTGCCTGCTGCATCTGCATGCCTACTTTCAATGACTGGTGTACCATGACACCCAGGTCTCGTTGCATGTCCCCCTTTCCTAATCTGCCACCATTCAGATAATAGTCTACCCTCATGTTTTTGCCACCAAAGTGGATAACCTCACATTTATCAAACATTATACTGCATCTGCCATGCATCTGCCCATTCACTCAGCCTATCCAAATCACCCTGCAGCCTCCAAGCATCCTCCTCACACCTAACTATACCCCCAGCTTGGTACCATCTGCAAATTTGGAGATGTTGCATTGAATTCCCTCGTCCAAATCATTAATATATATTGTAAAAAGCTGGGGTTCCAGCACTGAGCCTTGTGGCACCCCAATAGTCACTGCCTGCCATTCTGAAAAGGACCCGTTTACTCCTACCCTTTGCCTCCTGTCTGCTAGCCAGTTCTCTATCCACATCAATACTGAACCCCCAATACCGTGTGCTTTAAGTTTGTATGCTAATCTCTTATGCGGGACCTTGTCGAAAGCCTTCTGAAAGTCTAGATATAACACATCCACTGGTTCTCCCTTATCCACTCTACTAGTTACATCCTCGAAAAATTCTATCAGATTTGTCAGACATGATTTACCTTTCGTAAATCCAAACTGACTTTGTTCAAAGATTTCACCACTTTCCAAATGCGCTGCTATCCCATCTTTAATAACTGACTCTAGCAGTTTCCCCACTACCGATGTTAGACTAACTGGTCTGTAATTCCCCGCTTTCTCTCTTCCTCCTTTTATAAAAAGTGGGATTACATTAGCTACCCTCCAATCCTCAGGAACTACTCCAGAATCTAAGGAATTTTGAAAAATTATCACTAATGCATCCACTATTTCTGTGGCTACCTCCTTGAGTACTCTGGGATGCAGACTATCTGGCCCTGGGGATTTATCGGCCTTCAATCCATTCAATTTACCCAACACCACCTCCCGGCTAACCTGGATTTCACTCAGTTCATCCATCTTATTTGACCCCCGTTCCACTGCTATTTCTGGCAGATTATTTATGTCTTCCTTAGTGAAGACAGAACCAAAGTAGTTATTCAATTGGTCTGCCATGTCCTTGTTCCCCATGATCAATTCACCTGTTTCTGACTGCAAGGGACCAACATTTGTTTTAACTAGTCTCTTTCTCTTCACATATCTATAAAAACTTTTGCAGTCAGTTTTTATGTTCCCTGCCTGTTTCCTTTCATAATCTATTTTCCCTTTCCTAATTAAGCCATTTGTCCTCCTCTGCTGGATTCTGAATTTCCCCCAGTCCTCCGGTAGGCTGCTTTTTCTGGCAAATTTGTATGCCTCATCTTTTGTTTTTATGCTATCCCTGATTTCCCTTGTTATCCATGGATGCACCACCTTCCCCGATTTATTCTTTTGCCAAACTGGTATGAACAACTTTTGTACTTCATCCATGCAGTCTTTAAATACCTTCCATTGCACATCCACTGTCAACCCTTTAAGAATCACCTGCCAGTCTATCTTGGCCAATTCACATCTCATACCTTCAAAGTTACCTTTGTTCAAGTTCAGAACCCTTGTTTCTGACTTAATTTTGTCACTCTCCATCCTAATGAAGAACTCAACCATATTATGGTCACTCTTGCCCAAGGGGCCACGCACAACAAGACTGCTAACTAACCCTTCCTCATTACTCAATACCCAGTCTAGAATAGCCTGCTCTCTCGTTGGTTCCTCCACATGTTGGTTGAGAAAACTATCCCGCATACATTCCAGGAAATCCTCTTCCTCAGCATCCGTGCCAATTTGATTCACCCAATCTACATGCAGATTGAAGTCACCCATTATAACCGTGTTACCCTTGTTGCACGCATTTCTATTTTCCTGTTTGATGCCATCCCCAACTCCAATACTACTGTTAGGTGGCCTGTACACAGCTCCCACTAGCGTTTTCTGCCCCTTAGAGTTTCGCAGTTCTACCCATATTGATTCCACATCCTCCACGCTAATGTCCTTCCTTTCTATTGCATTAATCTCCTCTCTCACCAGCAATGCTACCCCACCTCCTTTTCCTTTTCGTCTATCCCTCCTGAATATTGAATATCCCTGGATGTTCAGCTCCCAGCCTTGGTCATCCTGGAGCCATGTCTCCGTGATCCCAACTATAGCATAGTCATTAATCGCTATCTGCACCTTCAACTCATCCACCTTATTACGAATGCTCCTCGCATGGAGACACAAAGTCTTCAGGCTTGTTTTTACAACACACTTACTGCTTATACAATTATGTCGACAAGTGGCCCCTTTCACATAGAAACATAGAAACATAGAAAATAGGTGCAGGAGTAGGCCATTCGGCCCTTCGAGCCTGCACCGCCATTCAATGTGATCATGGCTGATCATCCAACTCAGTATCCCGTACCTGCCTTCTCTCCATACCCCCTGATCCCTTTAGCCACAAGTGCCACATCTAACGCCCTCTTAAATATAGCCAATGAACTGGCCTCAACTACCTTCTGTGGCAGAGAATTCCAGAGACTCACCACTCTCTGTGTAAAGAATGTTTTCCTCATTTCGGTCCTAAAGGAATTGCCCCTTATCCTTAGACTGTGACCCCTTGTTCTGGACTCCCCCAACATCGGGAACAATCTTCCAGCATCTAGCTTGTCCAACCACTTAAGAATTTTGTAGGTTTCTATAAGATCCCCCCTCAATCTTCTAAATTCCATCGAGTACAAACCGAGTCTATCCAATCTTTCCTCATATGAAAGTTCTGACATCCCAGGAATCAGTCTGGTACATCGATTACACTTGGCCATACTCTCCTATCCAGAACAAGGGGTCACAGTCTAAGGATAAGGGGGAATTCCTTTAGGACCGAAATGAGGAAAACGTTCTTTACACAGAGAGTGGTGAGTCTCTGGAATTCTCTGCCACAGAAGGTAGTTGAGGCCAGTTCATTGGCTATATTTAAGAGGGCGTTAGATGTGGTACTTGTGGCTAAAGGGATCAGGGGGTATGGAGAGAAGGCAGGTACGGGATACTGAGTTGGATGATCAGCCATGATCACACTGAATGGCGGTGCAGGCTCGAAGGGCCGAATGGCCTACTCCTGCACCTATTTTCTATGTTTCTATGTTTCTATCCCTTTGTGAGCTTTCTTTCCCGTTAATTCTGGGAACATTAACCATCCCTTTACTCTCTTTCCCTTTAACTCCGTTCTCGATTATCCCATGTAACACCCTACCCCCCTTATTCAGTTTAAAACCATCCGTGTAGCAGTGGCAAACCTGCTGGCTAGAATGCTGGTCCCCCACCTGTTAAGATGCAATCCGTCCCTTTTGTACAGTTCCCCCTTACTCCAAAACAGATCCCAGTGATCTAAGAATCTAAATCCCTGCCCCCTGCACCAGTTCCTCAGCCACACATTCAGGTCCCGTATCTCCCTGTTCCTGCTCTCGCCAGCCCGAGGAACTGGAAACAAACCGGAGATAACAACCCTGGAAGTCCTGCTTTTCAGCATTTTTCCGAGCTCTCTGAAGTCCCGCTGCAAAATATTCATCCCCTTCTTTCCAACATCATTTGTGCCAACATGCACGACCACTTCCGGCTGTTCACCTTTGCCCTTGAGGATTGTCTGCACTCTGTCCGTAACATCCTGGATCCTGGCACCAGGAAGGCAGCACACCATCCTGGAATCCCGTCTGTTGCCGCAAAAACCCCTGTCCGTACCTCTCACAATGGAGTCTCCAACTACAATGGCGTTGCCCGACTTTGGCCTCTTTGGTTTTGGCTCATCAGCCCTTTTTGTTTTGCAAGCCAGTCCGCCGCTCAGTGAGATACCGTCTTCTGTCCCGGCAGCTTCCACGTGGGTGAACCTGTTCATAAGAGGTACAACACCCGGGGACCTTTGCATTCCATGTTTTCCTCCCTTTCTCACCGTCACCCACCTTCTCTCTTCTAGTGCCTTGGGTGTAACAATCTTACTGAAGGACTTGTCGAGGAACGACTCAGTTTCTCGGATGAACCTGAAGTCATCCACTTGTTTCTCCAGTTCCCCAACACGGTCCTTCAGGAGCTGTACCTGGATGCACTTCTCACATTTGTAGCATCCAGAGGCACCAGCAGTGTCCTTGACCTCCCACATACTGCAAGCATCACACTGAATCAGCTTGCTTGACATTTCCTTCTTTTGCCTCGGTCTCTCCCTATCCAGTGTTTTGCGCAGCCTCCTCTCCGAAGACTCTCGAGCCAAAGACTCACACTTTATTCACAGGGCACTTCCCTCACAAGGCCGCTCCCCAAGAGCTGCCTTGCTTATATTGACTGTTCAATTGCCTAATTTACAAACCAAATTCCTCAGTTTTCAACTGTTTTCCCCCTCTGACTCACTGAGAACTCTCCTCCCACTTGGGCTAGAGCCAATCAGTGCTTTCTCCTGCTTCTCTTTGTTGCTGTTGCTTCAAAATCCACGGGAAGACTGAGTAAAGTCTTCCTGTGCTTTGTCTCTCCTTTTCAACTGCTTTCCCCCTCTGACTCACTGAGAACTCTCCTCCCACTTGGGCTAGAGCCAATCAGTGCTTTCTCCTGCTTCTCTTTGTTGCTGGTGCTTCAAAATCCACGGGAAGACTGAGATTCCTGGGACGTCAGGACTGTCTTATGAACAAAGACTGCATAGACTCGGTTTATACTCTCTAGAATTTAGGAGATTGAGAGGGGATCTTATAGAAACTTACAAGATTCTTAAGGGGTTGGACAGGCTAGATGCAGGAAGATTGTTCCCGATATTGGGGAGGTCCAGGACAAGGGGTCACAGCTTAAGGATAAGGGGGAAATCCTTTAGGACCGAGATGAGAAGGAATTTTTTCACACAGGGAGTGGTGGGTCTCTGGAACTCTCTGCCACAGAGGGTAGTTGAGGCCAGTTCATTGGCTATATTTAAGAGGGAGTTAGATGTGGCCCTTGTGGCTAAGGGGATCAGAGGGTATGGAGAGAAGGCAGGTACGGGATACTGAGTTGGATGATCAGCCATGATCATATTGAATGGCGGTGCAGGCTCGAAGGGCCGAATGGCCTACTCCTGCACCTAATTTCTATGTTTCTATGTTTCTAGAAGGATATTGAATTATGTGAGATAAGGGAAACTAGTAGAGTAGCTATGGATACTATGAGTTTCAAATTAAAAGAAGTACTGACTCTTTTGAAAAATATAAAAGTGGATAAGTCTCCAGGTCCTGACAGGATATTCCCTAGGACATTGAGGGAAGTTAGTGTAGAAATAGCCGGGGCTTTGACAGAAATATTTCAAATGTCATTAGAAACGGGAATAGTCCCCGAGGATTGGCGTACTGCGCATGTTGTTCCATTGTTTAAAACGGGTTCTAAGAGTAAACCTAGCAATTATAGACCGGTTAGTTTGACTTCTGTGGTGGCCAAATTAATGGAAATGATACTTAGAGATAATATATATAAGCATCTGGACAAACAGGGTCTAATTAGGAACAGTCAACATGGATTTATGCCTAGAAGGTCGTGTTTGACTAATCTACTTGAATTTTTTGAAGAGGTTACTAGGGAAACTGACGAGGGTAAAGCAGTGGATGTTGTCTATATGGACTTTAGTAAGACCTTTGACAAGGTTCCTCATGGAAGGTTGGTTAAGAAGGTTCAACTGTTGGGTATAAATGCAGGAATAGCAAGATGGATTCAACAGTGGCTGAATGGGAGAAGCCAGAGGGTAATGGTGGATGGCTGTTTGTCGGGTTGGAGGCAGGTGACTAGTGGGGTGCCACAGGGGTCTGTGTTGGGTCCTTTGTTGTTTGTCATGTACATCAATGATCTGATGATGGGGTGGTAAATTGGATTAGTAGGTATGCAGATGATACCAAGATAGGGGGTGTTGTGGATAATGAAGAGGGTTTCCAAAGTCTACAGAGTGATTTAGGCCAGTTGGAAAAATGGGCTGAAAGATGGCAGATGGAGTTTAATGCTGATAAATGTGAGGTGCTACACCTTGGCAGGACAAATCAAAATAGGACTATTTACAAATAGGTAAATGGTAGGGAATTGAAGAATACAGTTGAACAGAGGGATCTGGGAATACCCGTTCATAGTTCCTTGAAGGTGGAATCTCATATAGATAGGGTAGTAAAGAAAGCTTTTGATATGCTAGCCTTTATAAATCAGAGCATTGAGTATAGAAGCTGGGATGTAATGTTAAAATTGTACAAGGCATTGGTGAGACCAAATCTGGAGTATGGTGTACAATTTTGGTCGCCCAATTATAGGAAGGATGTCAACAAAATAGAGAGGGTACAGAGGAGATTTACTAGAATGTTGCCTGGGTTTCAACAGCTAAGTTACAGAGATAGGTTGAATAAGTTAGGTATTTATTCTCTGGAGCGCAGAAGGTTAAGGGGGGACTTGATAGAGGTCTTTAAAATGATTGGAGGGATAGACAGAGCTGATGTGGACAAGCTTTTCTTTTTGAGAATAGGGAAGATTCAAACAAGAGGACATGACTTTAGAATTAAGGGACAGAAGTTTAGGGGTAACATGAGGGGGAACTTCTTTACTCAGAGAGTGGTAGCGGTGTGGAATGAGCTTCCAGTGGAAGTGGTGGCGGCAGGTTCGTTGGTATCATTTAAAAATAAATTGGATAGGCATATGGATGAGGCCCACAGGAGCCGTTGGAAGAGAAGGAGGGGGAGGAGCGACACCCGACCGGTAAGGATAAAAATCCAGCGCGGGGCGTGTTTACCCAAATCCATAACGTTCCATTCGGAGAAGTGTTTTTTTTTGTTTTTTTTTGAGGAAGCGGCTGATTGGTGGGAAGGGGACTAGGGTAAGCAGCTGATTGGCCATCAGATTCCAGCAGTTTGTAGTGTATTTTTTTTTTTGAATATTTTTTATTAGAAGTATAAGTACAAGTATAAGTACAAGTATAAATACATATTAAAACACCATTCTTGATAAAGAGATAGGTAATAATTACCATCTTTTCTTATATATACTTCTAAACATTTTATTATAGTTTTTTTTATAGTGAAAAGTAGGAAAATGTGAAAAATGATTAACATAAAGATAGTTATAAAATAACCAAAAGAAAAAAGTAAATAAAATAACAGTGGTATATTATACAAACAGTATTTATATAGTAATATATCCGTGATCAATAATGTATTATTATTCGTCCAATCCTTCGTTCAGGTCTCGGTCAGGTCCTTAAACCGAGTCATATTGATCCCTTAAGACATTCAAGGAATGGAGACCAAATCACATTTAATTGGTCTAACTTGCCTAAAAGTGCAAGTCTTATTCTTTCCAAGTGTAAAGTCTCCGCCATTCCTGAAATCCACAATTTGATTGTAGGGGGTATGGGGCCTTTCCAAAATTGTAAAAATAATTTTTTACCAATTATTAAACTATAATCTATGAAAGTTCTTTGTGCTGTCGTGAATAATTGATCCCTTTCTAATATTCCCAATATTATTAATTTTGGGTCTGGAACTAGATTCTTATTTACAACATTCGAGATTATTCGACATTCGAACTTACATTATTAACAATGGGAAGAACTAATGGGATATCTTCTAGTTTTAACGTTCTTTTTAACTGTTTCCAAATATTAATTCCATTATTGATTATTGGGTTTTCTCGATAAGTTTTCTTAAATATTTTAATTTTAGAGAATAATATGGAACTGATTTCATACGGTAAGCAGTCTTCCTTTTCCATAAGTAACCAGTTTGGATTTTCATCAAGTTCCACCCACCAGAAGTTCATATTCTTAATATTAACTGACCAGTAAATATTTCCAACCAAAAATTCGTAATTTTTATACAACTTGTAAAAGAATGTGTTAAATTAGCTTCTGGGTATTGGCATTTGTCACATATAGGAGATACATTAGAAAACATTCTATGTAATTTAGATTTTGAAAAATGCAATCTATGTAAAACTTTGAATTGTATCAGAGAGTGTCTAGAATTTAATGAACAATTATGTATATATCGTAAACTTTCATCCCAGATATCAGATTCAATTGTTTTACCTATTTCATTTTCCCATAGTTGTCTGTACTTTTCCGTAGTCGGTATATCATTTTCTGATAAAATATTATAAATGTATGATATTAATTTTTCCGTGTTTGGGTGTTTATTTAAGCATTCATCTAGAATTCCCGTCTTTCTCTTTTTATATTCCTGTGTAGTTGTTTTAATGTAGTCTGTTATTTGTAGATATCTGAAGTAGTGTTTAGAGTGTAGTCCATATATTTCCTGTATTTCTTTAAATGAAAGATAAAGATTGTCCCTGTAAACGTCACTGATCTTATGAATTCCTTGATTTTTCCATTGTAAGAATCCTAAATTTTCCAGGGATGGTTTAAAACTTACATTATTAACAATGGGAAGAACTAATGGGATATCTTCTAGTTTTAACGTTCTTTTTAACTGTTTCCAAATATTAATTCCATTATTGATTATTGGGTTTTCTCGATAAGTTTTCTTAAATATTTTAATTTTAGAGAATAATATGGAACTGATTTCATACGGTAAGCAGTCTTCCTTTTCCATAAGTAACCAGTTTGGATTTTCATCAAGTTCCACCCACCAGAAGTTCATATTCTTAATATTAACTGACCAGTAATAACATATAAAATTAGGTAATGTTAAACCTCCATTAATTTTCGATTTGCATAAATATTTTTTATTTATTCTATGGCTCCTATAGTCCCAAACAAAATTAGTGACTATAGAGTCAACCTTTTTAAAAAAATTCTTAGAAAGATATATCGGGATCATTTGAAATAAATATAATAACTGTGTGAGAAAAATCATTTTTATCGCATTAATTCTACCTATCATTGAGATAGGTAGAGTTCTCCAATATAGAATATTCTTAGATAATTTATTTAGTACAGGTAAAAAATTATGTTTAAATAAAGAATCATATTTTTTTGTAACGTGAATTCCTAAGTACTTAATCTGTTCATTAACAATCTTAAAAGGAAATTGTTTTAATACAGTTAAATTATTTTGTGTTAATGGCATAAGTTCACTTTTATTCCAATTGCTTCTGTGTCCAGAAAACGAGCCGAATTGAGTTATTAAATTCAATAAATTAGGCATGCTAATTTCAGGTTTTTTAATATATAATAATACGTCATCTGCATATAGAGAAATTTTATTTCTTGTTTCGTTAGTTTCATATCCAAAAATTTCGGGATGTAATCTTACCCGAGTATGATTAATGGTTCTATAGCCAACGCAAATAATAATGGTGAGAGGGGACAACCTTGTCTGCATCCTCGAAATAAATTAAATTTGGTGGATATCATTTGGTTAGTTAAGATTCTAGCAGTTGGATTAGTATATAGTAATTTGATCCATTTTATAAACTTGTCTCCCAAATTGAACTTTTCCATAACCGCGAACAAATATGGCCATTCAACTTGGTCAAAAGCTTTCTCTGCATCTAACGATATTATTACTAAGTCTTTATTATAACTCCTTTTCGAGTATATAATATTAAACAATCGTCTCAAGTTATATGATGAGTATCGTCTAGGTATAAATCCTGTTTGATCCGGGTGTATTGTTTTATTAATCACTACACTTAATCTTTTAGCTAATATTTTAGTTAATATCTTTTGATCCGTATTTAAGAGAGCTATAGCTCTATATGATCCCGGATCATCTAGGTCTTTATCCATTTTTGGTATGAGTGTTATAATGGATTCGTTAAGTGTTTCTGGTAAACTCTGTTGTGCATATATATATTCGTAAAGTATCTTCAAATAAGGTGTTATCAGATCCTTGTATGATTTATAAAATTCCGAACCAATACCATCTGGCCCTGGAGTTTTCCCGTTTTTTAATGATATAATAGAATCCTCAATTTTTTAAACTATTATTTCAGCATTTAATAGTTTTGTATCATCTACATCCAATCCTATTAAATTACAGTCGTTTAAGAATGTATTAATTCCTATCTGATTTTCAGTCGTTTTGGAAGAATATAAATCTTTATAATATTGTAAAAATCTCTCATTAATATCGTTATTTTGTGTTAAGAATTCACCATTTTCTGATTTAATCCGATGTATTATTTTTTCTCCCTCTATTTTTCGTAATTGGCGAGCCAGTAATTTTTGTGGTTTGTCCCCAAATTCAAATTGTATTTGTTTTGTGTATTGATATAATTTAACCACTTGGTCAGCATATATCTTATTTAATTTATATTTTAGTGCAGTAATTTTATTATGTGTTATCATTGTAGGGTTGAGAGCATTTTCTATATCTAATTGTTTTATCTCCGTTTCCAGAATATTTTGTTCCTTCCGCTTTTCTTTGTTATAAAATGCTTGTGAAGATATCATAATTCCACGAGTAAAAGCCGTAAAAGTTTCCCATAGTAGGGATGGAGATATTTCTGGTTTATCGTTTATTTCAAAAAAAGTCTTAATCTGCTTTATAATATATTCATTAGTTGATTTATCCTTCAAAATTTGTGGATTAAGTCTCCATTGTCCTCGTATTTTCATGTTATCATTAAATTTAATATTAAATGTTAATGGAGCGTGATCTGAAATAATGATGCTGTGGTATTTAGAGTTATAGATGTATGGAATAAGCTTTACATCTACAAGGAAATAATCAATTCTAGAATATGTTTTATGTACCGAGGAGTAAAATGAATAATGTCGTCCTGTTGGATGTTCCATTCTCCAAACATCTCTAACTTGACTAGTATCAATGTATGCATTTATTAAATCACTGGAGTGTGATTTTAATTTCCTCTGTCCTGACTATCTATCTAAATAAGGATCTAAAGTACAATTTAAATCTCCTCCAATTATTAAATTATGTTGTGCGTGATCAGGAATTGTATTAAATATTTTCTTTAAAAAATTGGACTGTCAAAATTTGGGCCATATATATTGACATATATTGTGTTGATATTGCATCCTGTGTAAGGGGGGAGTATGAAGGCCAGGGTAGTGTACTGTTGTGAATGTCAGATGTGGGAGGTCAGGGAAGCTGATAGCCCTCCAGACGTCCACATCTGCGCCAGGTGCGTCGAGATGGGGCTCCTAAAGGACAGTATTAGGAACCTGGAGCAACAGCTCGAGGACCTCCGTCTGGTCAGGGAGAGTGAGGCGGTCATAGAGAGGACTAACAGAGAGGTGATCACTACCGGACCACGGGAGGCAGACAAGTGGGTCACTGTTAGGAAGGGCAAGGGGCAGAGGCAGGGACTGGAGAGTGCCCCGGTGGCTGTACACCTGGAAAATAGGTACTCATGTTTGAGTTCGATTGGAGCGGACAGCCTTCCTCGGGGCAGCAACAGCGGCCGGGTCTCCGGCACAAAGAACGGCCCTGATGCTCAGAAGGGTAACAAAAAGAGGAGGGCAATTGTAATAGGGGACTCCAAAGTTAGGGGGTCAGATTGGCGATTCTGTGGACGCAGTAGGGAGACCTGGATAGTAGTTTGCCTCCCTGGTGCCAGGGTCTCGGATGTGTCGGAATGCGTCGAAAATATTCTGAAAAGGGGGGGGGGGGGGGGGGGGAGAGGAGCCTGATGTTGTGGTACACATAGGTACCAATGACATAGGCAGAAAAAGAGAAGAGGTCCTGAAAGGAAAATTTAGGGAGTTGGGGGGAAAGTTAAGGAGAAGGACCAAAAGAGTAACAATTTCAGGATTACTGCCTGTGCCATGTGACAGTGAGAGTAGAAATGGAATGAGGTGGAGGATAAATGTGTGGCTGAGGGACCGGTGCAGAGGGCAGGGATTCAAGTTTCTTGATCATTGGGACCTCTTTTGGGGAAGGCATGATCTGTATAAAAAAGACGGGTTGCACTTGAACCCGAGGGGAA
Organism: Raja brachyura; assembly: GCA_963514005.1. The sequence continues at coordinate 444,987 of OY740781.1, forward strand.
CCAATATCCTGGCGGGGAGATTTGCAAAGGAGACTTTAAACTAGAAAGGCTGGGGGGGGAGGGACTCGGGTAGAGGGGGCTAGGGGACGGGGTGAGGTGCAAGAGGCAGAGAAGGGAAGCACTCGGACCCAAAATGTAGGCGAGAAAGAGGAAAAAGATAATAAATAGAGAATAAGGGATGGTGGGTTCCTAAAATGTGTATATTTTAATGCTAGGAGCATTGTAAGAAAGGTGGATGAACTAAGAGCCTGGATTGACACCTGGAAATATGATGTTGTGGAAATCAGTGAAACATGGTTGCGGGAGGGTTGTGATTGGAAACTAAATATTCCAGGATTCCGTTGTTTCAGTTGTGATAGAATTGGAGGGACCAGAGGTGGAGGGATTGCATTGCTTGTCAGAGAAGATATTACAGCAGTGCTTTGGCAGGATAGATTAGAGGGCTCCTCTAGGGAGGCTATTTGGGTGGAACTGACAAGTGGGAACGGTGTAGCAACACTTTTAGGGGTGTATTATAGACCGCCAAATGGGGAGCGAGAATTGGAAGAGCTAATATGTAAGGAGATAGCAGATATTAGTAGTAAGCACAAGGAAACACATCCTGTAAATGGGCTGGATGGTTTGGAGTTTGTTAAATGTGTGCAGGATAGTTTTTTGCAGCAATACATAGAGGTATCGACCAGAGAAGGGGCAGTGCTAGACCTCCTGTTAGGAAATGCGGCAGGTCAGGTGACGGAGGTATGCGTTGGTGAGCACTTCGGGACCAGTGATCACAATACCATTAGTTTCAATATAATTATGGAGAGAGTCAGAACTGGACCTAGGGTTGAGATTTTTGATTGGAGAAAGGCTAACTTTGAGGGAATGCGTAATGATTTAAAAGGAGTAAATTGGGACATTTTGTTTTATGGGAAGGATGTAGAAGAGAAATGGAGGACATTTAAAGGGGAAATCGTAAGAGTACAGAATCTTTATGTCCCTGTTCGGTTGAAAGGAAATAGTAAAAATCGGATAGAGCCATGATTTTCAAGGGAAATTGGACACGGTTCGAAAAAAGAGAGATATCTACAATAATTATAGGAGGCATGGAGTAAATGAGGTGCTAGATGAGTATAAGGAATGTAAAAAGAATCTTAAGACAGAAATAAGAAAAGGTAAAAGAAGATATGAGGTTGCTTTGGCAAGAAAGGTGAAAGTAAATCCAAAGGGTTTCTACAGCTATATTAATAGCAAAAGGATAACGAGGGATAAAATTGGACCATTAGAGAGCCTGAATGGACAGCTATCTGCAGAGCCAAAAGAGATGGGGGAGATATTGAACAATTTCTTTACATCGGTATTCACCAAGGAGAAGGATATTGAACTGTGAGGTAAGGGAAAAAAGTAGAGTAGCTATGGAAACTATGAGATTCAAAGAGGAGGAAGTACTGACACTTTTGAAAAACATAAAAGTGGATAAGTCTCCAGATGGGAGGGTAGATAATGTAATCCCACTTTTTAAAATAGGAGGAAGAGAGAAAGCGGGGAATTACTGACCAGTTAGTCTGACATCGGTGGTGGAAGAACTGCTAGAGTCAGTTATTAAAGATGGGATAGCAGCGCATTTGGAAAGTGGTGAAATCATTGAACAAAGTCAGCATGGATTTACGAAAGGTAAATCATGTCTGACAAATCTGATAGAATTTTTCGAGGATGTAACTAGTAGAGTCGATAAGGGAGAACCAGTGGATGTGTTATATCTAGACTTTCAGAAGGCTTTCGACAAGGTCCCGCATAAGAGATTAGCATCCAAACTTAAAGCACACGGTATTGCGGGTTCAGTATTGATGTGGATAGAGAACTGGCTGGCAGACAGGAAGCAAAGGGTTGGAGTAAACGGGTCCTTTTCAGAATGACAGCCAGTGACTAGTGGGGTACCACAAGGCTCAGGACTCGGACCCCAGCTTTTTACAATATATATTAATGATTTGGACGAGGGAATTCAATGCAACATCTCCAAATTTGCAGATGATACCAAGCTGGGGGGGTATAGTTAGGTGTGAGGAGGATGCTTGGAGGCTGCAGGGTGATTTGGATAGGCTGAGTGAATCGGCAGATGCAGTATAATATGGATAAATAACTTTGGTGGCAAAAACATGAGGGTAGACTATTATCTGAATGGTGGCAGATTAGGAAAAGGGGAGATGCAACGAGACCTGGGTGTCATGGTACACCAGTCATTGAAAGTAGGCATGCAGGTGCAGCAGGAAGTGAAGAAAGCAAATTGTAAGTTAGCATTCATAGCGAGGATTTGAGTATAGGAGCAGGGAGGTTCTACTGCACTTGTACAGGGTTTTGGTGAGGCCACACCTGGAGTATTGCGTATAGTTTTGGTCTCCAAATCTGAGGAAATACATTCTTGCCATAGAGGGGGTACAGAGAAGATTCACCAGACTGATTCCTGGGATGTCAGGACTTTCATATGAGGAAAGGCTGGATAGACTCGGCTTGTACTCGCTGGAATTTAGGAGATTGAGGGGGGATCTTATAGAAACTTATGAAATTCTTAAGGGGTTGGACAAGCTAGATGCTGGAAGATTGTTCCCGATGTTGGGGGAGTCCAGGACAAGGGGTCACAGTCTAAGGATAAGGGGGATTTCCTTTAGGACCTAGATGAGGAAAACATTCTTTACACTTACAAGTGGTGAGTCTCTCGAATTCTCTGCCACAGAAGGTAGTTGAGGCCAGTTCATTGGCTATATTTAAGAAGGCGTTAGATGTGGCGCTTGTGGCTAAAGGGATCAGGGGGTATGGAGAGAAGGCAGGTACGGGATATTGAGTTGGTTGATCAGCTATGATCACATTAAATGGCGATGCAGGCTCGAAGGGCCGAATGGCCTACTCCTGCACCTATTTTTCTATGTTTCTATGATGGCAGATGGAGTTTTATGCTGGTAAGTGTGAGGTTCTACATCTTGGCAGGACAAATCAAAATAGGACATACATGGTAAATGGTAGGGAATTGAGGAATGCTGTGGAAGAGAGGGATCGAGGAATAACTGTGCATAGTACCCTGAAGGTGGAATCGCATGTAGATAGGGTGGTAAAGAAAGCTTTTGGTGTGCTGGCCTTTATAAATCAGAGCATTGAATATAGGAGTAGGGAAGTAATGTTAAAATTGTACAAGGCATTGGTGAGACCAATTCTGGAGTATGTTGTACAATTTTGGTCGCCTAATTATAGGAAGGATGTCAACAAAATACAGAGGAGGATTACAGAGGAGATTTACTAGAATGTTGCCTGGGTTCCAGCAACTAAGTTACAGAGAAAGGTTGAACAAGTTAGGTCTTTATTCTTTGGGGCGCAGAAGGTTGAGGGGGGACTTGATTGAGGTCTTTAAAATGATGAAAGGGATAGGCAGAGTTGACGTGGATAAGCTTTTCCCATTGACGGTAGGGAAGATACAAACAAGAGGGCATGACATGAGAATTAAGGGACAGAAGTTTAGGGGTAACGTGAGGGGGAACTTCTTTACTCAGAGAGTGGTGGCCGTGTGGAATAATCTTCCAGCAGAAGTGGTGGAGGGAGGATCGATTTTAACATTTAAAAGTAAAGTGGATAGGTATATGGACGGGAAGGGGATGGAGGGATATGGTCTGAGTGCAGGTAGATGGGACTAGGGGAAAATAAATGGTCGGCACGGACTGGAAGGGCCGAGAAGGCCTGTTTCCTTCCTGTAATTGTTACATGTTATATGTTATATATGTTAATAGTTACTAGACCAAGTGCCGACCCGATGCGCGGTTGGGGGTGGTGCTGCGGCTTCACATGCACACTAACCACCTGCCATACACATGGGGGGAGGGGGTAGAGGGGGGGGAGGGAGAGGAGGGGGGGAAAGTTGGGGTGGGGTGAGAGGGGGGGAAGGGGGAGAGAGGGAGGGGGGGAGGGGGGGAGGGGGAGAGAGGAGGTGGGAGAGATGAGGGGAGAAAGAGGAGGGGGAGACAGGCGGGAGGGGAGAGGGGTTTGGTGGAGGGGAGAGGGGGTTGGAGGATGAGAGAGGGGGTTGGAGGAAGAGGTTGGAGGAGGGGAGAGGGCGTTGTGGGGGAGAGGGGTTGGAAGAAGGGTGGAGATGGGGGAGTGAGTGGGGATGGGGAGATGGGTGAGGGGGAGAGAAGGAAGGGGGGCAGGGGGGAAAGAAGGGGAATAGTGGGGTGGGAGGGGGAGCACATAGAAACATAGAAAATAGGTGCAGGAGAAGGCCATTCAGACCTTCGGCCCTTCGAGCCAGCACCGCCATTCGTTGTGATCATGGCTGATCGTCCGCTATCAATAACCCGTACCTGCCTTCTCCCCATATCCCTTGCCTCCACTAGCCCCGAGAGCTCTATCCAACTCTCTCTTAAATCCATCCAGTGGTTTGGCCTCCACTGCCCTCTGTGGCAGGGAATTCCATAAATTCACAACACATTGGGTAAAACAGTTTTTTCTCAGCTCTGTCTTAAATGACCTCCCCTTTATTCTAAGACTGTGGCCCCTGGTTCTGGACTTACCCAACATTGGGAACATTTTTCCTGCATCTAGCTTGTCCAGTCCTTTTATAATTGTATATGTTTCTATGAGATTCCCCCTCATCCTTTTGAACTCCAGTGAATACAAGCCTAGTCTTTCCAATCTTTCCTCATATGACAGTCCCGCCATCCCAGGAATTAATCTCGCGAACTTGCGCTGCACTGCCTCAATCACAAGGATGTCTATCCTCAAATTAGGAGACCAAAACTGTACGCAATACTCCAGATGTGGTCTTACCAGAGCCCTATACAACTTCAGAAGGACCTCTTTACTCCTGTACTGAAATCCTCTTGTTATGAAGGTGAACATTCCATTAGCTTTCTTCACTGCCTGCTATACCTGCACGCCAACTTTCAGTGACTGGTGTACAAGAACACCCAGGTCTCGCTGTACCTCACCCTACCTAACCTAACCCCATTGAGATAATAATCTGCCCCCATGTTTTTCCCACCAAAGTGGATAACCTCACATTTATCTATATTATACTGCATCTGCCACGCATCTGCCGACTCACTCAACCTGCCAGGTCCCCCTGCAACCTCCTAACATCCTCTTCACAGTTCACACTGCCACCAAATGGCAGAAAGGCAGACATCGCTTGTTCTGTACAGACTCAATGGGGGGGAGTGTTGTGTTGGGAAGTTTTCACCACCTTCCGCAGTGCTTTCTGGTCGGAGACATGGCAGTTGCCATACCATATTGTGATACGGTTGGTATGGATGCTCTCGATGGTGCAGCGGTAGAGGTTCACCAGAATCTGAGGAGGCAGATGGACCTTCTTTAGTTTCCTCAGGAAGAAGAGATGCTGGTGAGCCTTCTTGATCAGTGTAGAGGTATTGTGCGTCCAGGAGAGGTCATCTGAGATGTTGACCCCCAGAAACCTGAAGCTGGAAACACGTTCCACCTCCGTCCCGTTAATATGAATGGGGGTGTACGTGCCACCCCTAGACCTTCTATAGTCCACTATGAGCTCCTTGGTCTTCTTGGTGTTAAGGGCCAGGTTGTTGTCAGCGCACCATGCTGCCAGGAGCTGGACCTCCTCCCTATCGGCCGCCTCATTGTTGTCGCTGATGAGGCCAATCACCATTGTGTCATCTGCATACTTGCCATCAGTGGCACTGTGCTATAGTGCCGTTGTTACAAAACCTACCATCGGTGGCGCAGTGGTTGCGATTCCGGAGGCTTTGGCGTTGCGGGGGGTGGGTTGGAGATGGGATAAGGGATCGTCAATGGGGGCGAGGGCTCCTTCCCATGGAAGAATGGTGTGAGGCGGACCACACCACCAAAGGTATGTAATTTATTTAACCCTTTTCCCCCGCCTAACCTTGCCGCCGCACTGGGCCTACCCAACTTTGCGCCGTACCGGGGGCCTACCCACCTTTGCGCCGTACCGGGGGCCTACCCAACTTTGCTCCGTACCGGGCGCCTACCCAACTCCGCACTGTACCGGGGGCCTACCCACCTCCGTGCTGTACCGGGGGCCTACCCACCTCCGCGTTGTACCGGACCCGTCGAACCTCGCCGTCCCACTGACCATCCACCCACCAGGACCTCCCATGCTTTGCCCGCTGACCCTCGCCACTCTACAGCCCTCCAACTGCCCGCAGACGTTGCCTTACCTCCAGCCTGGTCTCAGCACCGGGCCCGAGGTTTCCACGCTGCAGATCCCCACTCCCCTGGCTTTGACTGCACTGGGTCCTAGTGCTAGTTGGCCCAATCCTGGTAACCTCAATGGCTGTTCCACTGGGTCTTCCCCATTCCCCTCAAACCATGTGACCCCAGCTCTTCCCCACCACACTACAGTCTTCATGCCCCCCCACCCCCTGACGACCCACCACCCCCCACCAGACATCGCCTCGGCCTCAGTACACTCACCTGCCTTACTCCGTCCCCAACCCCCATCCCTGCCGTGTGTTCACTATCCCCCTGACCTCCCCCTCTCAGATACCAAATGGTCTATCCGCAGCAGAGGCCTCACCTTTGTCCCTCTCCGTACCCTGCTCAATGAGCTCCGCGCCCACCGCGATTTGGAGCTCTTCCGCCATTAAATCCGCCTCACACCGTTCTTCCATGGGACGTCTTCGCCCTCATTGTTGATCCCTTTTCCCGTCTCCAACGCACCCCATCCTCTTGGACCCCCCTCATGGCCATCTTACGGTTTTAGAACTTTTTATTTTAAACTGCCGGCAGGACATCAACCGCCTCAACAGTAGATAATACCATGTAATTCTGTGTTCAGTGAAGTGGAGAGAGGACAGCCAAGTGTTTGTGTTGCTCACTTGGCTGGGGTTTGTTTTCCTTGCCACTTCCATCTGCTGATGATTAGTAAAATTTTGAATTGGTCTACCAAACTGCTTTGTGAGTTGTCTGTTTCATAAGAAGTGAACTTGTTTGTTTAGTTATAAATTAGCCTTTTTCAAGCAGAATTGATTCAGATTAGAATCAGGTTTTGCAATATAATTGTCAATAAGGAACAATTCTTTAAGAAATATTTCCCAACTATTATACAGACTTTTTTTCTTCACTCTTGCACTGCATTTTGTGAGAACACCCCTGCATTTTTTCCTTTCTAATAACTGCTGAAGATTATTTTTTATTTTTATTTTCAAATTCTAATCGGAGCACGAGTAAAAAATTTGAAAGTGGTGCTAGCAAGCGCAAGAGAAAGAGATTTTAAAATGATATGGTAAAGAAGTTAAGGCCAATCACTGCTTTCTTTGGTCAGCCACAGACTGAGGCAACAAGTAGAAACATAGAAACATAGAAAATAGGCGCAGGAGGAGGCCATTCGGCCCTTCGAGCCAGCACCGCCATTCGATGTGATCATGGCTGATCGTCCGCTATCAATAACCCGTGCCTGCCTTCTCCCCATATCCCTTGACTCCACTAGCCCCTGGAGCTCTATCCAACTCTCTCTTAAATCCATCCAGTGACTTGGCCTCCACTGCCCTCTGTGGCAGGGAATTCCATAAATTCACAACTCTCTGGGTAAAAATGTTTTTTCTCAGCTCAGTCTTAAATGACCTCCCCTTTATTCTAAGACTGTGGTCCCTGGTTCTGGACTCACCCAACATTGGGAACATTTTTCCTGCATCTAGCTTGTCCAGTCCTTTTAGAATTTTATATGTTTTTATAAGATCCCCTCCTCATCCTTCTAAACTCCAGTGAATACAAGCCTAGTCTTTTCAATCTTTCCTCATATGACAGTCCCGCCATCCCAGGAATCAATCTCGTGAACCTACGCTGCACTGCCTCAATCACAAGGATGTCCTTCCTCAAATTAGGAGACCAAAACTGTACACAATGCTCCAGATGTGGTCTCACCAGAGCCCTATACAACTGCAGTAGAACCTCCTTGCTCTTGTACTCAAATCATTTTGCTATGAAGGCTAACATACCATTCGCTTTCTGTATGAATTTGGAGAGAGAGAGAGGGGGGAGAGGGGTAAGATGGGGAGAGAGTGGGAGGGAAGGGGTGGAGAGAGGGGATGGGGAAGGGGAGGGGGTAGGGGAGGTGGGGCAGAGGGGGGGTGAGAATGGATAGAGTGGGGAGGGTGAGGGAGAAGGGGAGGGGTGGGTTGGATGGGGAGAGAGGGAGAGGGGGAGGAGATGGGGAGAGGGGTGCGGAGGGGGGGGGGTGGAGAGGGGTGATGATAGAGGGGGAGAGAGCAGTGAGGAGAGAGGAGTGAGGAGAGAGGGGTGAGGAGGGGGAGGAGAGGGGGATGAGGAGAGAGGGGGAGATGGGGAGTGACAGGGAGCAGGAGGGGAGAGAGGGGGAGAGAGTGGTAAGAGGGAGGAGAGAGAAGGGTGAGGGGGAAGAGAGAGAGAGGAAGATGAGGATGGGGAGGGGAGGAGAATGGGGAGGGTGAAACAGGGGTAGATGGGGAGAGGGGTGAGGAGGGGGTGATGGAGAGGAGGAGGAGAGAGCAGAGAGGAGAGAGGAGTGCGGAGGAGGAGAGAGGAGTGCGGTGTGAGGAGTGCGGAGGAGAGAAGGTTGATCACGCGCTACGACATCAGATAGCGGGGCTGCGGCTGGAGCAAAGTCACGTGTAAATGAGATCCATTGTGATTGGACATCTGTGAGCATTGGGTATTGACTAAAATGGCACAAAAGGGCATGTAAACACCACCAAAATATGGTTCAACATGATAATATAAAGGAATACTACATTAAATGACCAAAGTTGCCTCTCTCTCCCCCCTTTCTCTCCCCCCCCCCCCCTCTCTCCCCTCTCCCCTCTCTCTAGCGAAAGGATTTGAGTATAGGAGCAGGGAGGTTCTACTGCAGTTGTACAGGGTTTTGGTGAGGCCACACCTGGAGTACTGCGTACAGTTTTGGTCTCCAAATCTGAGGAAAGACATCCTTGCCATAGAGGGGGTACAGAGAAGATTCACCAGACTGATTCCTGGGATGTCAGGACTTTCATATGAGGAAAGATTGGATAGACTCGGTTTGTACTCGATGGAATTTAGAAGATTGAGGGGAGATCTTATAGAAACCTACAAAATTCTTAAGGGGTTGGACAAGCTAGATGCTGGAAGATTGTTCCCGATGTTGGGGGAGTCCAGAACAAGGGGTCACAGTCTAAGGATAAGGGGGAATTCCTTTAGGACCGAAATGAGGAAAACATTCTTTACACAGAGAGTGGTGAGTCTCTGGAATTCTCTGCCACAGAAGATAGTTGAGGCCAGTTCATTGGCTATATTTAAGAGGGCGTTAGATGTGGCACTTGTGGCTAAAGGGATCAGGGGGTATGGAGAGAAGGCAGGTACGGGATACTGAGTTGGATGATCAGCCATGATCACATTGAATGGCGGTGCAGGCTCGAAGGGCCGAATGGCCTACTCCTGCACCTATTTTCTATGTTTCTATGTTTCTATCACTCTCTGTAGATGATATGTGTGTACACCTTTAACAGTAGTGACGTAGCTCTTTCTAACCACTCCTCTTACCATTCAGTATAATTGTGACCTTCCCACCCTTGGCTCGCTCTCTAGTATCCGTGACAGACCACGTACAGCTAGGGCAGTGATGTGTGTGTTTAATTAATAAAGTAGTAGTAAAGATTTATCTGTGTATGCGCATGTTCTTTACATGATGTCAGAAGTTTTTTGCCTTGCGCCTCCAGTCTATCGGTTTTTGTTTCTTTAGTCCCAGTACCCCCTCCCTGTGCCGCGATGGCTTCTGCTTGTCGTAAACCTGACATCCTGATCTTTGATGCTGACATCGCTCACCACTGGAACGTTTTCAGACGTGACTTTGAGCACTACGTTACCATCGCTCACCCCGCTGTTACCCCTGCGGTCAAGGCATCTCTCCTGCTCAACCTGGCCGGTCCCGAAGCCCTGGAATGCTCGGAGCCGTTCGTCTACGGGGACAACGAGAGTGCTCTGGACCCGGTATGTCTTCTCGCAAAGTTTACTGCATTGTGTGACATCCCTACAAACTGTATTCTGGAACGTTTCAAACTTTTCGGCCGCCGCCAAAACCCTGGGGAATCGGTAGACAATTTCATTGCCGCATTGCGGCACCTGGCTCGGCGCTGCAGCCTGGTTGCCTTAACCCCTGAAACTTTGACCCGGGATATTCTGGTCTATGGCCTCCGGGATGAGAAGCTGCGAGCTGAGCTCCTTCGCAAGCCTGATCTGACTTTTAACGAGGCGCTGCATGCCTCTCGCCTGGCGGAGGCTGTCTCCTCCGCTGTGTCGCCCCCCCAATCATGAGGTCCATGCGGCTGGTTTCGCCGCGACAACGGGTAAGCCCAGCACCCGGGACCAGACCCCCTCAACGCTGCCGGAATTGCAACTTTGCTTGGCATCATTTTAATGTGTGTCCTGCGCTGGGCAAGACTTGTAATTTCTGCCACAAGCAAAACCATTTCTCAGCGGCATGTCGTTCCCGTGGGAAGCCTGCACAGCCACAGCAGAAGCTCTCCAACTACCTGACATGTGCTGATATGGCATCTGATTTCCACCACCAGCAAGAAGAACTCCCCCTGTCTGATTCGAGCGGACCCTCTATTTCTCTCTCTCTCCCCGCTCTCTCTCTCCTCCCTATCTCACCCCCTCTCTCTCCCCTCTATCTCTCCCCCGCTCTCTCTCTCTCCCCGTCTCCCTCTCCCATATCTCTACCCCCCCAACTCTCCCCTCTCTTTGACTCTCTCCTCTCCCCCTCTACCCCCTCAATCCCCTTCTCTCTTCCCCCTATCTTCCTTCACCCTCTCTGTAAAGAACATGCGCGTACACAGAGATCTCTTTACTACTACTTTATTAATTAAACACACACATCACTGCCCTAGCTGTACGGGGCTGTCACGAACACTAGAGAGAGCTAGGGGTGGGAAGGTCACAGTTATACTCGATTCTGGGGGAGTGGTTAGCAAGGGCTACGTCACTACTGTTAAAGGTGTACACACATATCATCTACATCCTTCCTCTATAAAAACAGAACAAGAAACAGTGGCAGGGCGACCACGTCTCATGCGCTAAGGGAGAGTAAACATCAGTAATGCAGGAACATAAAATCACATGTAACCACCATAACGGTCTGGCGGCTTGACAAGGCGACCAGACCGGGTCCGAACCTCGCCATCACATCCTCCCCCAACGGGAACGAGAGGGACCGGCGCACGGGCAGGAGGGGAGCCCTTGATAGGAGAACCCCTGGGCGACGAACGCGGCAGAGAGGACAGAGAGGGGGGAGACGAGAAGGCCGGAGAACCAGGGAGCACAGCGGGAGGATGCACCGGGGAGGGCCGAGAGGGAGGAGGACTGGGCAAGGTGGGCACAGGACGAGGCGGCAAGGACGGCACGGGGGGGGGGGGGGGGGGGCATACGGAGCAGCTGGAGGGGGACGAGGCGCGTTCACAAGACGGAGGTGCTGACGAGACCTCCGGTAGATCGTGCCATCGTGATTAACCAGGTATGAACGAGGGGATCCAGCAGAACCGACAACAACGGCGAGTCTAGAATGGCTGGAGGCAGACCGCAAGCGGACGACCTGGCCAGGAAAGAGAGGACGGAGGACACGGCAGGACTTGTCATGGGAGCGCTTCTGGATATGGTGTTTGTGGGCAATGCGCTTCCGGACCGTGGCAGGTTTAAGGACGGGGGGAGCAAGCGTGTCACAGGGATCGGAGGACGCGTAACACGGGACATGAGGCGCTGAGCTGAGGAACCAAGGGTATGGTCGCGGGAGATGTTGCGGAGGTTCAGGAGGGCAAGGTAAATATCAGAGCAGGACAAGCGACAACGTTCCAGCAATCCTTTAGCACTGCGGACCGCACACTCAGCCAGGCTGTTGCTCTGCGGGTACTCCGGGCTGCTGGTGTAGTGACGGAAATTCCAGCGATTAGCAAAAGCACGGAACTCAGCACTAGTGAATTGACTGCCGTTGTCCGACTGCAGGCTTGCCGGGGACCCAAAAGTAGCGAAGTGACGGCGCAGCTTCTCGATGACAGCAGATGAAGATAGAGAGGGGAGCTGGTCAACCTCAAACCAGCTGGAGTAGGAGTCGACAAGCACCAGAAAATGCTTGCCGCGCCATTCGAAAATGTCAGTCGCCAGCGCAGACCAGGGAAAGTCGGGTGCGGGCTGCTGCAAAAGGGGCTGCCGTTGCTGTTGCGGGGCGAGGCTGTTGCAAGTAGGGCACGAGGAGACCCTGTCCCGGAAGTAAAGAGCCATATCAGGCCAGTAGAACTGGCTCTGAGCGATGGAAAGAGTGGCTTCGGCCCCGGGATGGCCACGATGAGCAGTTTCAAAATATTGTTCACGAAGTGCTGCGGGCACTACCACCTTGTGCCCCTTCACAATCACACCGTCACGCAGCACCAGCTCGTCAGGGCACCGCTGCAGCCGGCAGGGAAGAACGGCGGTCTGGCCAGCCCCGCTTGATAATCGCGTCCAGCTGTTGTAGCGAAGCTTCAGCTGCCGTGTGCTTGACCAGAGACTTCATCGGATTAGAGGGCACGAAATTAACGTTGAGCACTATCAAATTGGACGCCTCGTAGGGGTGACGAGTGGTGGATGTGAGAGGCACCCGAGACAGCGTGTCAGCAACAAACATGTCCTTGCCTTTGCGATAAACCACAGTGAAAGTGAATCGTTGTAGCTGAAGCATCATGCGCTGAAGCCGGGAAGAGGCCAAGTGTATTGGCTTGTTGAGGATGGTAACCAGAGGTTGGTGGTCCGTCTCGATAGAAAACAGGTGCCCAGAATATAGTCCTTGAACTTCGAACAGGCAAAGACAACAGCCAGCAATTCTTTTTCGATTTGGGCATAGCGCTGTTTGGCGGCAGTCATCGTACGGGATGCGTAAGACACGGGCAGTTGTACTCCGTCGTGGGCCTGTAAACAGGCGGCCCCAAGGCCAAACTTGGACGCATCGCATGTGAGAATGATGGGGCGCTGGAGATCGAAATAGTTCAAAGTTGGGGTGCTGACCAACCTGGATTTGAGAATGTCAAAAGCCTTCTGGTGTTGCGGGAACCAGGCCCAGGCAGTGTCCTTTTTTACCAGGTCTCTCAGAGGAGCGCTCAGCTCGCTTAGGTGAGGGATGAATTTCCCCAGGTAGTTGACCATGCCCAGGAAACGCTGGAGGCCCCACACGTCAGCAGGTGCAGGTATCTCGGATATAGCGGCCGTCTTCTGCGGGTCGGGCTTCAGTCCTGATGCTGTGAAGACATGTCCCATGCAGGTGACCTCAGAGACATAAAACCGGCATTTCTTTGGGTTGAGCTTCAAGTTGACTTCCCGAGCTCGTTCCAGGATCTGGCGGAGGTTATAGTCGTGCTCCGCGACATCCTTCCCGTAGACTAGGATGTCGTCGACAATGATGGCACACGGGAGCCCGGCAAACAGTTGTTCCATTGTCCTTTGGAACACCTCACTGGCAGAGATGATCCCGAACGGCATGCGGAGAAAACGAAACCTCCCAAAGGATGTGCTGAAAGTTGTCAGGTATGAAGACCGTTCGTCAAGTGGTATCTGCCAGAATGAACTCTTGGCGTCGAGAACCGAAAACACGGTGGCTGGACCGACTTGTGCAGCAACATCTTCATCGGTTCGCATGGGGTAATGCGGGCGCTTGATGGCCAAGTTCAGATCCTTCGGGTTGATGCAGATTCGCAGTTCACTCTTATCCTTCTTTGCAGCAATGACCATGGTGGAGACCCACCGGGTGGGCTCACTCACCTCCTTCAGGATGCCCATGGTCACCATTTCACGAAGTGTAGACTCGACTATGTCTTTCATCGCGAAGGACACCCAGTGCGGTGGGCGGATGACGGGTTCGATATCCAGATTGAGAGCGATTTTGTAGCTGCAGGGGAGCTTTCCCAGCTTGGTATCGAAACGGTCTGGGTATTCGGCCAGCGGGTCCAGGGGTGACTGCACCATGCGGATGTCACGATGGAAGTTAACCAACCCGAGATCTTGGCAGGCCCGAATGCCTAGCAGGGGGTCACATTTGCTGTCCAGCAGAAAGAAAGAGAGGGGCCGAAAGGCCTTCAGTACCTTGCAGTGGAGAGTGGCCTTCCCCACAGGAACAAGCAAACCTCCCCCATAGGCACGGAGAACAGAGCGTTCAGTGGTAACGAGCTCATTATTCCTTATCTTCTTGAACAAGCTTGTTGACATAACGTTGGCAGCGACCCCGTGTCGACTTTAGCAGAGAAGGTGGTGCCATTCACAGTGACTCGCACGGTCGGGTCCGTTATCAATGCAGGTGCACCTCGCAGCGAAAACACGCTCAGCTCGCTCTGGGAAGAGCTAGAATCAGACAGTGGGAGTTCTTCTTGCTGGTGATGGAAACCAGACGCCGTATCAGCACGTGTCAGGTAGTTAGAGGGCTTCTGCTGTGGCTGTACAGGCTTCCCACGGGAACGACACGCCGCCGAGAAATGGTTTTGCTTGTGGCAGAAATTACAAGTCTTGCCCAGCACAGAGCAAACATTAAAACGATGCAACACAAAGTTGCAATTCGGGCAGCGTCGATGGGGTCTGGACCCGGGCGCAGGGCTTACCCTCTGCCACTGTGGAGCAGAGTACTGGCGGCCGGCGAAACTGGCCGCGTGGACCTCATGATCGGGCGGCGACACAGCGGAGGAGACAGCCTCCACCAGGCGAGAGGCATGCAATGCCCCGTTAAAAGTCAAATCAGGCTTGCGAAGGAGCTCAGAACGCAGCTTCTCGTCTCAGAGGCCATAGACCAAAATGTCCCGGGTTAAAGTCTCAGTGGTTAAAGCATTCAGGCTGCAGCGGCAAGCCAGGTGCCACAACGCGGCGACGAAATTGTCGACAGATTCCCCAGGGTTTTGGCGGCAGCCGAAAAGTTTGAAACGCTCCAGGATACAGTTAGTAGGAATGTCACACAACTCAGTAAACTTTGCAAGTAGACATACCGGGTCCTGAGCGTTCTCGTTGACCCCGTAGACGACCGACCCCGATCGTTCCAGGGCTTCCGGACGGGCCAGGTTGAGCAGGAGAGAGGCTTTGACCGCAGGGGCAACCGCAGGGTGAGCGATGGTAACGTAGTGCTCAAAGTCACGTCTGAAAACGCTCCAGCGGTGAGTGATGTCAGCATCAAAGATCAGGATGTCGGTTTACGACAGGAAGAAGCCATCGCGACGCAGGGGGGAGGGGTACTGGGACTAAAGAAATAAAACCCGATAAACAGGAGACGCAAGATAAGAAACTACTGACGCCATGTAAAGAACATGCGCGTACACAGAGAAATCGTTACTACTACTTTATTATCACGAACACTAGAGAGAACTAGGGGTGGGAAGGTCACAGTTATACTCGATTATGGGGGTGGTTAGCAAGGACTACGTCACTACTGTTAAATGTGTACACACATCATCTACACTCTCCCTCACCTCTCTTTCTCGCCCCTCTCTCCCCTCTACCCCCTCAATCCCCTTATCTCTCCCCCCTCTCGCTCTCCCCTTTCTCTCCCCCTTCTCTCTCCCCATCTCTCCCCCACTCACTATCTCTCGCTCTCCCTCCCACTCTCCCCCTCTCTCTCTCCACTATCTCTCTCCCTCTCCCCTCTCTTTCTCTCTCCCCCCACTCTCTCTCCCGCCCCTCTCCCTCTCTTACCCCCCTCTCCCTCCCTCTTCTCGTCTTTCTCTCTCCCTGCCTCTCTCTCTCCCCTCTCTTCCCCCTCTCTCTCCCCATCTCCACCATTCTCTCTAGCCCCCTCTCCCCACTCTCTCGCCGCTCTCCTTCCCCTATCTCTCCGCTTCTCTCTCCCTCCCCTCCCCCTCTCTCTCTCCCCTTCCCCCTCTCTCCCGCTCTCTCAATCCCTCTCTCCCATCCTTCCTCTGTCCTTCCCTCCCTCAAAACGAAAGAGCAAGAGAGTGAACGAGAGGGAGATGCAGGAGGAGTGAGAGAGAGAGAAGTTTATAGGTGGGAGAAGAAAGAGAGGGAGAGAGTGAGAGAAAAGAGTGGGTGGTGAGGGAAAGCAGGAGGGATGGGTGTGATCCCTTGCTTGGGGAACAGACCTCCCTCTCCCGCCCCCCTCCCCCATTCTCAGTAAATACCTCCTCCGCGATCGACCGTTGGCCCCCCCTCCCTCCCGCACGCACTGCACAAAGAGAGGGAGACTCTCTCTCTATCTATCTCTATATCTTTCTCTCCCTCTATATCTCTCCCTCGCTCTCTCCCCCCTCTCTCTCTCGTTCTCCCTATCTCTCCCTCTCTCATTGTCCCTCTCTCGTTCTCTCTGTCTCCTTCTCTCTGTCTCCTTTTCTCTGTGTCTCTCTTTATGTCTCTCCCTGTCTCTCCCTTCTCTCTCTCTCTGTATCCGTCTCAAAGTTCATACCTTTCTGAAACCGCCTACATACTAATTTATTTTTCTCACGGATTTCCGCCTCTCATTTGTGGTCGAAACTGTGTGAACTTCGTCAAGAAAAGACCCCCCGATGAAGAGTTTGGTGTGTCTGTGTAAATATATATTTTTGTAATGGTAAAACCAAAGATTATAGAGGAGTAAGATGCGCCACTCAGTGGAAAAAGTGCAGTATCACATGTGTGATTGTCGACGCCATTTTAGCGGACCGAAGATGGCGTCGACTATGGCGTCTACATCATTGGGAAACTAGGCTCCTCTATAATCTTTGTCTCTCGATCTCCCGCTGCGTAATCTGCTCCAAAGCTACAGAGCAGTTGCAAGCAAAGATTATAGAGGAGCAAGATGCATTAGAAAGTGATTAGATTTATTTGTAATAGAACTTTACTTACCTCTCGATCCCTCTCTATCCCCTCTCCTCTCTATCTCCCTCTCTTCTCGCCATCTCTCTCTCTCCCCTCTCGATCGCTCTCTCCCCTCTCTTCTCTCGATCTCTCTCTCTCCCCTCTCGATCTCTTTCTCTCCCCTCTCAAGCTCTCTCTATCT
Organism: Raja brachyura; assembly: GCA_963514005.1. The sequence goes on from OY740781.1 coordinate 461,935, forward strand.
TCTCGATCTCTTTTTCTCCCATCTCAAGCCCTCTCTTCTCTCGGTCTCTCTCTGATCTCGATCTCTCTCTCCCCTTGATCTCTTTCTCTCCCCTCTCGATCTCTTTCTCTCCTCTCTCGATCCCCTCTCCCCTCTCGATCTCTCTCTTATCTCGATCCCCCTCCCTTCCCTCTCTCCCTCCCTTCCCTCTGTGAGAGAGTTGGCAGCCCTGCTATGCCTTAGGTACAAAAGTGGATAGAAATCAATTACAAAATGGTCTTTGTAAGAGGATTTTAATAAGCTCTTCTATCTGTCCCACCATATATTTATATGAATGCGTGTTTCTGTGTGCCTGTAATTTTGTGCTCAGTGTGTGTTAAAGCAATACAAGGGAAGCTATGCAATGCAATGCAAGGGAAACGACGCAAAGGTGGGAGCTGGGGAGGAAAGTTGGGAGGGAAATGGGGGAACGGGGGGAAAACATTATAATCGAATTAAATAAAATATGTGAGGTGATAGATGCACTATATCAAACGCTGTTCCCTACAACACTTATTACACCAAGGATGATAGAGCGGATCGAAGGATCTTTGGAGCTACTATTTTACATGTAAACGTATATGAATCAGTAAATATTTGACACTAACCCAACGGCAATTTACATAGCCTGCCATAGACAAACGCATGCAATAAAAGTCCACATCAAAATATCATTTATTCAAAAGACAATGAAACATTCCTGTTTACAGGCCTCACTTACAACGGTTATGGAGTTTGGAGCGGATTACACAGCGGGAGGCATACCGCCAAAATGGCGGCCGTGACGTTCCGTTATGTACTACACACTAGTCCATTGGATTTCGGAGGAGTGGCCGATCTTGTTCCTCTATAATCGTTGGGTAAAACTAACCATGTCCCAGTTTTTTTTCTCTCCTCTCCTCCTCCCCTTACCCTTTCCCATCACCCTCTGCGCCCAGCCACAACGGAGGCTAGGCCAAAATGCCTTAAAAAAAAAAAAAACAAGAGCTCGGACCATAAAAATTTAAATTGAATCTAAAACGATTGAAAGAAAGAGATGTATAGAACAAAATGCAAAAAAAAGAGATGTCGACCATCAGGCTCTGGAGATTCGTCAGCCTTCAGTCCCATCAGTCTATCCAACCCCATTTCCTGCCTAATGTGCATTTCCTTCAGTTCCTCCGCCACCCCGGATCCTCTGGCCACTAGTAAATCAGGAAGATTGCTTGAGGTCCTCCATAGTGAAGACGGATCCAAAGTACCTGTTCAACTCATCTGCCATTTCCTTGTTCCCCATAATAAATTCACCTTTTTCATTCTTCAAGGGTCCAACGTTGGTCTTAACTATTTTTTTCCTCTTCACATAACTAAAAAGCTTTTCATAGAATCATAGAAAATAGGTGCAGGAGTAGGCCATTCGGCCCTTCGAGCCTGCACCACCATTCAATGCGATCATGGCTGATCATACAAATCAGTATCCTGTTCCTGCCTTCTCTCCATACCCCCTGATCCCTTTAGCCACAAGGGCCACACCTAACGCCCTCTTAAATATAGCCAATGAAGTGGCCTCAAATACCTTCTGTGGCAGAGAATTCCAGAGATTCACCACTCTCTGTGTGAATAATGTTTCTCTCATCTCGGTCCTAAAAGATTTCCCCCTTATACATAAACTGTGACCCCTTGTCCTGGACTTCCCCAACATCGGGAACAATCTGCCTGCATCTATCCTGTCCAACCCCTTAAGAATTTTGTAAGTCTCTATAAGATCCCCTCTCAATCTCCTAAATTCCAGCGAGTACAAGCCGAGTCTATCCAGTCTTTCTTCATATGGAAGTCCTGCCATCCCAGGAATCAGTCTGGTGAACCTTCTCTGTACTCCCTCTATGGCAAGAATGTATTTCCTCAGATTAGGAGACCATAACTGTACGCAATAATCCAGGTGTGGTCTCACCAAGACCCTGTACAACTGCAGTAGAACCTCCCTGCTCTTGTACTCAAATCCTTTTGCTATGAATGTCAACATACCATTCGCTTTCTTCACAGCCTGCTGCACCTGCATGCCTACTCTCAATGACTGGTGTACCGTGACACCCAGGTCTCGTTGCATCTCCCCCTTTTCTAATCGGCCACTGTTCAGATAATAGTCTACCCTCCTGTTTTTGCCGCCAAAGTGGATAACCTCACATTTACCCACATTCCACTGCATCTGCCATGCATTTGCCCACTCCCCCAGCCTATCCAAGTCACCTTGCAGCCTCCTAGCATCCTCCTCACAGCTGACACTGCCCCCCAGCTTCGTGTCATCCGCAAACCTGGAGATGTTGCATTCAATTCCCTCATCCAGATCATTAATATATATTGTAAATAGCTGGGGTCCCAGCACTGAGCCTTGCGGTACCCCAGTAGTCACTGCCTGCCATTCTGAAAATGACTCGTTTATTCCTACTCTTTGCTTCCTGTCTGCCAGCCAGTTCTCTATCCATCACAACACAGAACCGCCATTAGCGTGTGCTTTACGTTTGAATGCTAATCTCTTATGTGGGACCTTGTCGAAAGCCTTCTGAAAGTCCAGATACAACACATCCACAGGTTCTCCCTTATCCACTCTGCTAGTCACATCCTCGAAAAATTCTATAAGTTTTGTCAGACATGATTTACCTTTCTTAAATCCATGCTGGCTTTGTCCAATAATTTCACCACTTTCCAAATATGCTACTATTCCATCTTTAATAACTGACTCTAGCAGTTTCCACACTACCGATGTTAGGCTAACTGGTCTATAATTCCCCGTTTTCTCTCTCCCTCCCTTTTTAAAAACTGGGGATACATTAGCTACCCTCCAATCCTGAGGAACTACTCCAGAATTTAAAAAGTTTTGAAAAATTATCACTAATGCTTCAGAGAACTCGGAAAAATGCTGAAAAGCAGGATTTCCAGGGTTGTTATCTCCGGTTTGCTTCCGGTTCCTCGTGCTGGCGAAAGCAGGAACAGGGAGATACGGGACCTGAATGTGTGGCTGAGGAACTGGTGCAGGGGGCAGGGATTTAGATGCTTAGATCACTGGGATCTGTTTTGGAGTAAGGGGGAACTGTACAAAAGGGACGGATTGCATCTTAACAGGTGGGGGACCAGCATTCTGGCCGGCAGGTTTGCCACTGCTACACGGATGGTTTTAAACTGAATAAGGGGGGTGGGGTGTCAAATGGGATAGTCGAGTTCGGAGTTAAAGGGAAAGAGAGTAAAGGGATGGTTAATGACCCCAGAATTAACGGGAAAGAAAGCTCACAAAGGGATAGGAGAGTATGGCCAAGTGTAATAGGGATCGATGTGAAAGGGGCCACTTGTCAACATAATTGTATAAGGAGTAAGAGTGTTGTAAAAACAAGCCTGCAGGCTTTGTGTCTCAATGCGAGGAGCATTCGTAATAAGGTGGATGAGTTGAGGTGCAGATAGCGATTAATGTCTATGCAATAGTTGGGGTCACGGAGACATGGCTCCAGGGTGACCAAGGCTGGGAGCTGAACATCCAGGGATATTCAATATTCAGGAGGGACAAACGAAAAGGAAAAGGAGATGGGGTAGCGTTGCTGGTGAGACAGGAGATTAATGCAATAGAAAGGAAGGACATAGAAACATAGAAACATAGAAACATAGAAAAATAGGTGCAGGAGTAGGCCATTTGGCCCTTCGAGCCTGCACCGCCATTCAATGTGATTGTGGCTGATCATCCAACTCAGTATCCCGTACCTGCCTTCGCTTCATACCCCCTGATCCCTTTAGCCACAAGTGCCACATCTAACGCCCTCTTAAACATAGCCAATGAACTGGCCTCAACTACCTTAGCGTGGAAGGGCATTAGCGTGGAAGATGTGGAATCGATATGGGTAGAGCTGTGAAACTCTCAAGGGCAGAAAACGCTAGTGGCAGCTGTGTACAGGCCACCTAACAGTAGTATTGGAGTTGGGGATAGCATCAAACAGGAAATTAGAAATGCGTGCAACAAGGGTAACACGGTTATAATGGGTGACTTCAATCTGCATGTAGATTGGGTGAATCAAATTGGCAGGGGTGCTGAGGAAGAGGATTTCCTGGAATGTATGCGGGATAGATTTCTCAACCAACATGTGGATGAACCAACGATAGAGCAGGCTATTCTAGACTGGGTATTGAGTAAAGAGGAAGGGTTAGTTAGCAGTCTTGTTGTGCGTGGCCCCTTGGGCAAGAATGACCATAATATGGTTGAATTCTTCATTAAGATGGAGAGTGACAAAATTAAGTCAGAAACAAGGGTTCTGAACTTGAACAAAGGTAACTTTGAAGGTATGAGATGTGAATTGGCCAAGATAGACTGGCAGGTGATTCTTAAAGGGTTGACAGTGGATGTGCAATGGAAGGTATTTAAAGACTGCATGGATGAAGTACAAAAATTGTTCATACCAGTTTGGCAAAAGAATAAATCGGGGAAGGTGGTGCATCCATGGATAACAATGGAAATCAGGGATAGTATAAAAACAAAAGATGAGGCATACAAATTTGCCAGAAAAAGCAGCCTACCGGAGGACTGGGAGAAATTCAGAATCCAGCAGAGGAGGACAAAGGGCTTAATTAGGAAAGGGAAAATAGATTATGAAAGGAAACTGGCAGGGAACATAAAAACTGACTGCAAAAGTTTTTATAGAAATGTGAAGAGAAAGAGACTAGTTAAAACAAATGTTGGTCCCTTGCAGTCAGAAACAGGTGAATTGATCATGGGGAACAAGGACATGGCAGGCCAATTGAATAACTACTTTGGTTCTGTCTTCACTAAGGAAGACATAAATAATCTGCCGGAAATAGCAGTGGAACGGGGGTCAAATAAGATGGAGGAACTGAGTGAAATCCAGGTTAGCCGGGAGGTAGTGTTGGGTAAATTGAACGGATTGAAGGCCGATAAATCCCCAGGGCCAGAGAGTCTGCATCCCAGAGTACTCAAGGAGGTAGCCACAGAAATAGTGGATGCATTAGTGATAATTTTTCAAAATTCCTTAGATTCTGGGGTAGTTTCTGAGGATTGGAGGGTAGCTAATGTAATCCCACTTTTTAAAAAAGGAGGGAGAGAGAAAGCGGGAAATTATAGAAGAGTTAGACCAACATCGGTAGTGGGGAAACTGTTAGACAAAGTCATTGGACAAAGTCAGCATGGATTTACGAAAGGTAAATCATGTCTGACAAATCTGATAGAATTTTTCGAGGATGTATCTAGTAGAGTGAATAAGGGAGAACCAGTCGATGTGTTATATCTAGACTTTCAGAAGGCTTTCGACAAGGTCCCGCATAAGAGATTAGCATACAAAGTTAAAGCACACGGTATTGGGGGTTCAGTATTGATGTGGATAGAGAACTGGCTAGCAGACAGGAAGCAAAGGGTAGGAGTAAACGGGTCGTTTTCAGAATGGCAGGCAGTGACTAGTGGGGTACCGCAAGGCTCAGTGCTGGGACCCCAGCTATTTACAATATATATTAATAATTTGGACGAGGGAATTCAATGCAACATCTCCTAATTTGCAGATGACACCAAGCTGGGGGGTATAGTTAGGTGTGAGGAGGATGCTTGGAGGCTGCAGGGTGATTTGGATAGGCTGAGTGAATGGGCAGATGCATGGCAGATGCAGTATAATGTGGATAAATGTGAGGTTATTCACTTTGGTGGCAAAAACATGAGCGTAGACTATTGTCTGAATGGTGGCAGATTAGGAAAAGGGGAGATGCAACGAGACCTGGGTGTCATGGTACACCAGTCATTGAAAGTAGGCATGCAGGTGCAGCAGGCAGTGAAGAAAGCAAATGGTATGTTAGCATTCATAGCGAAAGGATTTGAGTATAGGAGCAGGGAGGTTCTACTGCAGTTGTACAGGGTTTTGGTGAGGCCACACCTGGAGTATTGCGTACAGTTTTGGTCTCCAAATCTGAGGAAAGACATGCTTGCCATAGAGGGGGTACAGAGAAGATTCACCAGACTAATTCCTGAGATGTCAGGACTTTCAAATGAGGAAAGATTGGATAGACTCGGCTTGTACTCGCTGGAATTTAGAAGATTGAGGGGGGATCTTATAAAAACTTACAAATTTCTTAAGGGGCTGGACAAGCTAGATGCTGGAAGATTGTTCCCGATGTTGGGGTAGTCCAGAACAAGGGGTCACAGTCTAAGTATAAGGACCAATTCCTTTAGGACCGCGATGAGGAAAACATTCTTTACATTTACAAGTGGCGAGTCTCTGGAATTCTCTGCCACAGAAGGTAGTTGAGGCCAGTTCATTTGCTATATTTAAGAGGGCGTTAGATGTGGCACTTGTGGCTAAAGGGATCAGGGGGTATGGAGAGAAGGCAGGTATCGGATACTGAGTTGGATGATCAGCCATGATCACATTGAATGCGGTGCAGGCTCGAAGGGACGTATGGCCTACTCCTGCACCTATTTTTCTATGTTTCTATGTTTCTATGCATCCACTATTTACGGGGCTACTTCCTTATGTAATCTGGGATTACTATCTGATTTATTGGCCTTTAATCCATACAATTTACCTAACACCACTTCCCGGCTAACATGGATTTCACTCAGTTCCCCCCTCTCATTTGACCCCCACGTCCCTGCTATTTCCGGCAGATTATTTATGTCTTCCTTAGTGAAGACAGAACCAAAGTAGTTATTCAATTGGTCTGCCATGTCCTTGATCCCCATGATCAATTCACCAGTTTCTGACTGCAAGGGACCCACATTTGTTTTAACTAATCTTTTTCTCTTCACACATCTATAAAAACTTTTGCAGTCCGTTTTTATGTTCACTGCCAGTTTTCTTTCATAATCTATTTTCACTTTCCTCCTCTGCTGGACTCTGAATTTCTCCCAGTCCTCTGGTAGACTGCTTTTTTTTCTGGCTAATTTGTTCGCTTCATCTTCAGCCTTTGATACTATCCCTGATTTCCCTTGTTATCCACGTATGCACTACCTTCCCTGATTTATTGTTTTGCCAAACTGGGATGAACAATTGTTGTAGTTCATCCATGCAGTCTTTAAATGCCTTCCATTGCATATCCACGGTCAACTCTTTAAGAATCACTTGCCAGTCTATCTTGGCCAATTCACGTCTCATACCCTCAAAGTTACCTTTCTTTAAGTTCAGAACCCTTGTTTCTGAATTAACAATGCCACTCTCCATCCTAATGAAGAATTCAACCATATTATGGTCACTCTTGCCCAAGGGGCCACGCTCAACATGACTGCTAACTAACCCTTCCTCATTACTCAGTACCCAGTCTAGAATAGCCTGCTCTCTCGTTGGTTCCTTTTACTATCCTCCTTTATATTCTTGGCTACCTATCCTTCGAAACTCATCTTTTCTCCGTATAGTGCCTTTTAATTATCATCTGTTGCTCTTTAAAAGTTACCCAATCCTCTTGCTTCCTGCTCATTTTGCTATGTTGTACTTCTTCGCTTAAATGTTTATACTGTCCCTGACGTCCCTTGTGAGCCATGGTCGCCCCTTTCCCCCCTTGGAATCTTCTTCCTCTTAGGAATTAACTGACCCTGCACCCTCTGTATTATTCCCAGAAATACCCATCATTGTTGTTCCACTATCACTCCTGCTAGTGTATCTTTCCAGTCAACTTTGGCCAGCTCCTCCTTCATGGCTCCGGTGGTGAATGTCAGGAGCCGGAGCCCGGAGAGACTGTGGCCCCCTCTGGGATGCGCTCAGGGCGTGGATTTATGAATGATCCGAAGTATTGAGGTGAACGGATATTTCACCGCACTCTTCAGCTGCTCCCTGAACCTGGACTGGGTCGCCACATAAATAAATGTATTAGTGCAGCAGCTGACATTCCTCAGCAAAAACCCGACGTTGCTAAAGATATATTGAGAATCACTCCGGTAAGTTGCAGTTTCTGTGATCTGATAATAGACGAAGTCTACAACCGCCGTCAGCCACAGGAGGATGAAGCTGCCGGAGATGGCGAAGAGTAAAACCACACACATCCTCCTGCTCTCCATCTCCGGGTCACTGCGGTTCTCCCCCTTGCTCTCACCCCGCAGCCCCTTACGGAGCCGACTGGCCACCAAAATGTGCCGGACTGTCAGCGCATTGAGCAGCAGGATTACAGCGAAAGGGAGGAGTGGAGTTATAACCGTGTCGATCCATCAAATGCTACCCACCCAGGGTCAATGTAATAAATGTCCATCATTTCACAACCCCAGGGGACATTGTTGATGATTGTCCGGGGTTCATTTGTGAAGTAGCGGGGAACGCTTCTCAGACTGAGCAGAATGCCGGCTGTTGCCAGAACCGCAGCCGCAGTTTTCCCGGTGCAATATTTAGTTTTCAGCTTCTGGCAACAAATGGCGACAAACCGATCAAAGGTGAAAGTGACGGTGAACCAGACAGAACAGTCTGCAGCTGCAAACGTCAGTACTTCGATAACAGCACATACAGGTGTGATGGACAGGAAACTCCAATAAAAGTAATGCAATCGGATCCAATACAAAATGACAGAATTGATCAGGACCATTAGATCGGCCGCTGCCATGGCCACCAGGTAGCGAGTGGAGCAGGTGGAGAGGCCGCACTTTCCCTGGGACAGGATCACAATCGCCACTAAATTCACTGTGGAAAGACAAGGGAACGGACACTGGGCATTACTGAACGCGGTCTCTGGGACTGAACACAGGCTCCACTTTCAGCTCAAGATCAGGAGTGTTGGAGTCGGTTCGAGGTTGCAAGTTTAACAATGTCAGAGCCGGCTCCGACTGTTGTCGACCTGCCTGCTTCAGGGGGGTGGAGATAAGGCGACGGGCGGGCGAGGTAAAGGGTGGGGAGGGCATCCACCCGCTACAATAGGCGGAATGGTCCTTTCTATAGTTAACCCTGCTCACAGTCTCTGATGGGGCCGGTTTCACAGACTTAACCGTGACCGGCCGCGGTTAACCAGGGCTCTGGGAAATCGTCTACTGATGGGGACTAGTAGGCTTCCAGAGGGGAAGCAGATACAACTTAGAATCCGGCAGCAAAGTGGGTCCGTTAATGGATTCATTCCACAGTGAGTTCAGTTTGGTAACAACACACACACGCCGGTAGATCCGCGGCCACTGGTTCAGGAGATCGATCCAAGTATTGATAACAGGCAGTGTAATGCGACTGTGACATAATCCGCAGTGAGACACAGTGTCCACGGGAGCGGGTGTTCACTGATCAATAACTCAGACACAGTGAACTTCACAATGTACACCCCTCTCTCCCAGTCTCACTGTCCCGGAGAGCTGCCTTTCCCGAGCACTGGGATAACTCTAGGCAAGGTCTCACTGAAAGCAAGAACAACATTCTAGTGGGTCCCGGCAGTGAGAGAAAAAGAGGGTTAGTTTTGGCTGTCTGAAAATAAGAAAAATCACAGCGTTAATTCAAAAAATATTTCACTCAGGGATCGATATTCTTCACATATTCTTCTGCAACGATCATCAGTTGGGAACTTATAACATGGTCAGAATCAGGTCAACACCAGTTAACACACGGAGTTATAAAACTTGAATTGTTCTGCTCACTTACCAGGGACTCCAACGGCAGCAATGACCACGTACAAGATTTTCTCAACAGTGTAATATTGCACCAGCTGTTCCCTGTGCCCCATTTCCTCCGCCCAGCGACGTGTTCCCGTGAGCTACCGGTAATGTCTCGGAATGTAATGCTGGGGCAGAACATTCACGTGGTTTTTATACCATTTTCCGTCTCCACCGGGACAGTGAAGTTTCAACAGTTTAAAAATAGAGATTTTGAAATGATTCACAAACAGATTACATCAGCCAAGTGAAATCCCTGCTGAGACAGGTTGTGATTTGTTCAGGGAATTTATTGAGAAACTGCAGACTGGGAATTGTGGCGATATTGGGAGCGACATTGTTCCAGCAAAGGGGACATTACTTCAAACTCCATCAGATCCAACTCCCCACCTCATATTGTTTGTCTGATTTCCTTCAATCCGTTTCACTCCGCAAGGCAATCCCAAATTCCAGGGACCCTCTCAGGGCTTCTGGTCCCCAGTTTGAAGGTTGACTGGGCGATCTTTGGCAAGGCAAGGCAAGGCAAGTTTATTTTTATAGCACCATTCATACAAGCTGCAATTCATAGTGCTTTACAAAAGAAACAAAAGAAACACATAGTTTAAAACAGATTGAGGAATTAGTTCAACAGATCGCTTCAGACTAAAGTGGCCCTCCACTCTGCTTCACCACTCAATATAATCGCAGCTTAACTGACTGTAACCTGACCCCCACATTCCCGGCGACGCCGGTAACCATTTATTTCCTCAGAATCCTCCTGAAATAGAGGTGTTGATGTGCCTCCTTGGAAGTCGCATCAATGCGATTGCCCCGCGACAGATCGCTGGGAAGCAGACTACCAGAGGACCGGGGGAAATTCAAAATCCAGTAGAGGAGGACAAAGGGCTTAATTAGAAAATGGAAAATAATTATGAAAGAAAACTGGCAGGGAACATAAAAACTGATTGCAAAAGCTTTTATAGATGTGTGAAGATAAAACGATTAGTTAAAACAAATGTGGGTCACTTGCAGTCAGAAACAGGTGCATTGATCATGGGGAATAAGGACATGGCCGACTAATTGAATCACTAAGGAAGACATACATAATCTGCCGGAAATTGAAGGGGACAGGGGGTCAAATGAGATGGAGGAACTGAGTGAAATCCAGGTTAGTCGGGAAGTGGTGTTTGGTAAATTGAATAGATTCAAGGCCGATAAATCCCCAGGGACAGAAAGGCTGCATCCCAGAGCGCTTAAGGAAGTAGCCCCAGAAATAGTAGATGCATTAGTGATAATTATTCAAAACTCTTTAGATTCTGGAGTAGTTCCTGAGGATTGGTGGGTAGCTAAAGTAACCCCACTTTTTTTAAAGTGTATTCGTCTTATTATGTATTTACTTCTAATAAAAAATATTTTACAAAAAAAAAAGTGAGGGAGAGAGAAAACGGGGAATTACAGACCAGTTAGTCTAACATCGGTAGTGGGGAAAATGCTAGAGTCAGTTATTAAAGATGGGATAGCAGCACATTTGGAAAGTGGTGAAATCATTGGACAAAGTAAGCATGGATTTACGAAAGGTAAATCATGTCTAACGAATCTTATAGAATTTTTAGAGGATATAACTAGTAGAGTGGATAAGGGAGAACCAATCAATGTGTTATGTAAAAGAATGTAAAAAGAATCTTAAGAAATAAATTAGAAAAGCTAAAAGAAGATATTAGGTTGCCTTGGCAAGTAAGGTGAAAGTAAATCCAAAGGGTTTCTACAACTATATTAATAGCAAAAGGATAACAAGGGATAAAATTGATCCATTGGAGAGACCGAGTGGACAACTATTTGCAGAGCCAAAAGAGATGGGGGAGATATTGAACAATATATTTTCTTCGGTATTCACCGAGGAGAAGGATATTGAATTATGTGAGGTAAGGGAAACTAGTAGAGTAGCAATGGATACTATGAGTTTCAAAGTAAAACAAGTACTGACACTTATGAAAAATATAAAAGTGGATAAGTCTCCAGGTCCTGACAGGATATTGCCTGGGACAATGAGGGAAATTAGTGTAGAAATAGCCGGGGATTTGACAGAAATATTTCAAATGTCATTAGAAACGGGAATAGTCCCCGAGGATTGGCGTACTGCGCATGTTGTTCAATTGTATAAAACGGGTTCTAAGAGTAAACCTAGCAATTATAGACTGGTTAGTTTGACTTCAGTGGTGGCCAAATTAATGGAAATGATACTTAGAGATAATATATATAAGCATCTGGATAAAGAGGGTCTAATTAGGAACAGTCAACATGGATTTATGCCTAGAAGGTCGTGTTTGACTAATCTTCTTGAATTCTTTGAAGATGTTACTAGGGAAATTGACGAGGGTAATGCCGTGGATGTTGTCTATATGGACTTTAGTAAGACTTTTGACAAGGTTCCTCATGGAAGGTTGGTTAAGAAGGTTCAACTGTTGGGTATAAATGCAGGAATAGCAAGATGGATTCAACAGTGGCTGAATGGGGGAAGCCAGAGGGTAATGGTGGATGGCTGTTTGTCGGGTTGGAGGCAGGTGACTAGTGGGGTGCCTCAGGGATCTGTGTTGGGTCCTTTGTTGTTTGTCATGTACATCAATGATCTGATGATGGGGTGGTAAATTGGATTAGTAAGTATGCAGATGATACCAAGATAGGGGGTGTTGTGGATAATGAAGAGGATTTCCAAAGTCTACAGAGTGATTTAGGCCAGTTGGAAAATGGGCTGAAAGATGGCAGATGGAGTTTAATGCTGATAAATGTGAGGTGCTACACCTTGGCAGGACAAATTAAAATAGAACGTGCATGTTAGATGGTAGGGAATTGAAGAATACAGTTGAACAGAGGGACCTGGGAATAACCGTGCATAGTTCCTTGAAGGTGGAATCTCGTATAGATAGGGTGGTAAAGAAAGCTTTTGGTATGCTAGCCTTTATAAATCAGAGCATTGAGTATAGAAGCTGGGATGTAATGTTAAAATTGTACAAGGCATTGGTGAGACCAAATCTGGAGTATGGTGTACAGTTTTGGTCGCCCAACTATAGGAAGGATGTCAACAAATTAGAGAGGGTACAGAGGAGATTTACTAGAATGTTGCCTGGGTTTCAACAGCTAAGTTACAGAGATAGGTTGAATAAATTAGGTCTTTATTCTCTGGAGCGCAGAAGGTTAAGGGGGGACTTGATAGAGGTCTTTAAAATGATGAGAGGGATAGACAGAGTTGATTGTGGACAAGCTTTTCCCTTTGAGAATAGGGAAGATTCAAACAAGAGGACATGACTTTAGAATTAAGGGACAGAAGTTTAGGGGTAACATGAGGGGGAACTTCTTTACTCAGAGAGTGGTAGCGGTGTGGAATGAGCTTCCAGTGGAAGTGGTGGCGGCAGGTTCGTTGGTATCATTTAAAAATAAATTGGATATGCATATGGATGAGAAGGGTATGGAGGGTTATGGTATGAGTGCAGGCAGGTGGGACTAAGGGGAAAAAGTTGTTTGTCACAGACTTGAAGGGCCGAGATGACCTGTTTCCGTGCTGTATTTGTTATATTGTTATATGGTTATATCTGGACGTTAGGATGGCTTTCGACAAGGTCCCACATAAGAGATTAGTTTGCAAACTTAAAGCACATGGTATTGGGGGTTCAGTATTGATGTGGATCAAGATCTAGCCGGCAGACAGGAAGCAACGTCTAGGAGTAAACGGGTCCTTTTCAGAATGGGAGGCAGTGACTAATGGGGCACCGCAAGTCTCAGTGCTGGGGCCCCAGCTGTTTCCAATATATATTAATGATTTGGACGAGGGAATTGAATACAACATCTCCAAGTTTGCGGATGACACGAAACTGGGGGGCAGTGTTCGCTGTGAGGAGCATTCTAGGAGGCTGCAAGGTGACTTGGATAGGTTGGGTGAGTGGGCAAATGCATGGCAGATGCAATATAATGTGGATAAACGTGAGGTTGTCCACTTTGGTGGCAAGAACAGGAAAGTAGACTATTAGCTGAATAGTAGCCGATTAGGAAAAGGGGAGATGCAACGAGACCTGACTGTCATGGTACACCTGTCATTGAAAGTAGGCAAGCAGGTGCAGCAGGCTGTGAAGAAAGCGAATGGTATGTTAGCATTCCAGAACAATGGGTCACAGTTTAGGGATAAGGGGGAATTCCTTTAGGACCGAGATGAGGAAAACATTTTTCACATAGAGAGTGATGAGTCTCTGGAAGTTTCTGGCCACAGAAGGTAGTTGAGGCCAATTCATTGGCTATATTTACACAGAAACATAGAAACATAGAAATTAGGTGCAGGAGTAGGCCTGCACCGCCATTCAATATGATCATGGCTGATCATCCAAATCAGTATCCCGTACCTGCCTTCTCTCCATACCCTCTGATCCGCTTAGCCACAAGGGCCACATCTAACTCCTTCTTAAATATAGCCAATGAACTGGCCTCAACTACCCTCTGTGGCAGAGAGTTCCAGAGACCCACCACTCTCTGTGTGAAAAAGATTCTTCTCATCTCGGTCCTAAAGGATTTCCCCCTTATACTTAAGCTGTGACCCCTTGTCCTGGACCTCCCCAACATCGGGAAAAATCTTCCTGCATCTAGCCTGTCCAACCCCTTAAGAATTTTGTAAGTTTCTATAAGATCCCCTCTCAATCTCCTAAATTATAGAGAGTATAAACCGAATCTATGCAGTCTTTGTTCATAAGACAGTCGTGACATCCCAGGAATCAGTCTGGCGAACCTTCTCTGCACTCCCTCTATGGCAATAATGTCCTTCCTCAGATTTGGTGACCAGAACTGTACGCAATACTCCAGGTGTGGCCTCAACAAGACCCTATACAACTGAAGTAGAACCTCCCTGCTCCTATACTCAAATCCTTTTGCTCTGAAAGCCAACATACCATTCGCTTTCTTCACTGCCTGCTGTACCTGCATGCCTACTTTCAATGACTGGTGTACCATGACACCCAGGTCGCGCTGCATCTCCCCTTTTCCTAATCGGCCTCCATTTAGATAATAGTCTGTTTTCCTATGTTTGCCACCAAAGTGGATAACCTCACATTTATCCACATTATACTGCATCTGCCAAACATTTGCCCACTCACCCAGCCTATCCAAGTCACCTTGCAGTCTCCTAGCATCCTCCTCACAGCTAACACTGCCCCCCAGCTTAGTGACATCCGCAAACTTGGAGATATTGCCTTCAATTCCCTCATCCAGATCATTTATGTATATTGTAAATAGCTGGGGTCCCAGCACTGAGCCTTGCGGTACCCCACTAGTCACTGCCTGCCATTGTGAAAACGACCCGTTAACTCCTACTCTTTGCTTCCTGTTTGCCAGCCAGTTCTCTATCCACATCAATACTGAACCCCCAATGCCGTATGCTTTAAGTTTATATACTAATCTCTTATGTGGGACCTTGTCGAAAGCCTTCTGGAAGTCCAGATACACCACATCCACTGGTTCTCCCCTATCCACGCTACTAGTTACATCCTCGAAAAATTCCACAAGATTCGTTAGACATGATATACCTTTCGTAAATCCATGCTGACTTTGTCCAATGATTTCACCACTTTCCAAATATGCTGCTATCCCATCTTTAATAACTGACTCTAGCAGTTTCCCCACTACCGATGTTAGACTAACTGGTCTGTAATTCCCCGTTTTCTCTCTTCCCCCCCTTCTTAAAAAGAGGGGTTACGTTTGCTACCCGCCAATCCTCAGGAAACATAGAAAATAGGTGCAGGAGTAGGCCATTCGGCCCTTCGAGCCTGCACCGTCATTCAATGTGATCATGGCTGATCATCCAACTCAGTATTCCGTACCTGCCTTCTCTCCATACCCCCTGATCCCTTTAGCCACAAGTGCCACATCTAACGCCCTCTTAAATATAGCAAATGAACTGGCCTCAACTACCTTCTGTGGCAGAGAATTCCAGAGACTCACCACTCTCTGTGTAAAGAATGTTTTCCTCATTTCGGTCCTAAAGGAATTCCCCCTTATCCTTAGACTGTGACCCCTTGTTCTGGACTCCCCCAACATCGGGAACAATCTTCCAGCATCTAGCTTGCCCAACCCCTTAAGAATTTTGTAAGTTTCTATAAGATCCCCCCTCAATCTTCTAAATTCCAGCGAGTACAAGCCGAGTCTATCCAATCTTTCCTCATATGAAAGTCCTGACATCCCAGGAATCAGTCTGGTGAATCTTCTCTGTACCCCCTCTATGGCAAGGATGTATTTCCTCAGATTTGGAGACCAAAACTGTACGCAATACTCCAGGTGTGGCCTCACCAAAACCCTGTACAACTGCAGTAGAACCTCCCTGCTCCTATACTCAAATCCTTTCGCTATGAATGCTAACATACCATTTGCTTTCTTCACTGCCTGCTGCACCTGCATGCCTACTTTCAATGACTGGTGTACCATGACACCCAGGTCTCGTTGCATGTCCCCCTTTCCTAATCTGCCACCATTCAGATAATAGTCTACCCTCATGTTTTTGCCACCAAAGTGGATAACCTCACATTTATCCACATTATACTGCATCTGCCATGCATCTGCCCATTCACTCAGCCTATCCAAATCACCCTGCAGCCTCCAAGCATCCTCCTCACACCTAACTATACCCCCCAGCTTGGTATCATCTGCAAATTTGGAGATGTTGCATTGAATTCCCTCGTCCAAATCATTAATATATATTGTAAATAGCTGGGGTCACAGCACTGAGCCTTGCGGCACCCCACTAGTCACTGCCTGCCATTCTGAAAAGGACCCGTTTACTCCTACCCTTTGCCTCCTGTCTGCTAGCCAGTTCTCTATCCACATCAATACTGAACCCCCAATACCGTGTGCTTTAAGTTGTGTATGCTAATCTCTTATGCGGGACCTTGTCGAAAGCCTTCTGAAAGTCTAGATATAACACATCCACTGGTTCTCCCTTATCCACTCTACTAGTTACATCCTCGAAAAATTCTATCAGATTTGTCAGACATGATTTACCTTTCGTAAATCCATGCTGACTTTGTCCAATGATTTCTCCACTTTCCAAATGCGCTGCTATCCCATCTTTAATAACTGACTCTAGCAGTTTCCCCACTACCGATGTTAGACTAACTGGGCTGCAATTTCCCGCTTTCTCTCTCCCTCCTTTTTTAAAAAGTGGGGTTACATTAGCTACCCTCCAATCCTCAGGAACTACTCCAGAATCTAAAGAGTTTTGAAAGATTATCACTAATGCATCCACTATTTCTGTGGCTACCTCCTTGAATACTCTGGGATGCAGCCTATCTGGCCCTGGGGATTTATCGGCCTTTAATCCATTCAATTTACCCAACACCACTTCCCGACTAACCTGGATTTCACTCAAGTACTCCTTTGACCCGCGGTCCCCTGCAATTTCCGGCAGATTATGTATGCCTTCCTTAGTGAAGACGGAACCAAAGTAGTTATTCAATTGGTCCGCCATATCCTTGTTCCCCATGATCAACTCACCTGTTTATGACTGCAAGGGACCTACATTTGTTTTAACTAATCTCTTTCTCGTCACATATCTATAAAAACTTTTGCAGTCAGTTTTTATGTTCCCTGCCAGTTTTCTTTCATAATCTATTTTTCCTTTCCTAATCAAGCCCTTTGTCCTTGTCTGCTGGTCTCTGAATTTCTCCCAGTCCTCTGGTATGCTGCTTTTTCTGGCTACTTTGTACGAATCATCCTTTGCTCTGATACTATCCCTGATTTCCCTTGTTATCCACGGATGCACTACCTTCCCTGATCTATTCTTTTGCCAAATTGGGATGAACAATTTTTGTAGTTCATCCATACAGTCTTTAAATGTCTTCCATGGCGTATCCACCGTCAACCCTTTAGAATTGATTGCCAGTCAATCTTGGCCAAATCACTTCTCATACCGTCAAAGTTACCTTTCCTTAAGTTCAGAACCATTGTTTCTGAATTAACAATGTCACTCTCCATCCTAATGAAGAACTCAACCATATTATGGTCACTTTTGCCCAAGGGGGCACGCACAATAAGCCTGCTAACTAACCCTTCCTCATTACTCAATACCCAGTCTAAAATCGCCTGCTCTCTCGTTGGTTCCTCTACATGTTGACTTAGATAACTATCCCGCATACTTTCCAAAAAATCCTCTTCCTCAGCGCCCCTGCCAATTTGATTCACCCAATCTATATGTAGATTGAAGTCAGCCATTGTAACTGTTTTGCCTTTTTCGCACGCATTTCTAATTTCCTGTTTGATACCATCCCCAACTTCACTACTACTGTTAGGTGGCCTGTACACAACTCCCACTAGCGTTTTCTGCCCCTTAGTGTTTCGCAGCTCTACCCATACCGATTCCACATGCTCCAAGCTAATGTCCTTCCTTTCCATTGCGTTAATCTCCTCTCTAACCAGCAACGCTACCCCGTCTCCTTTTCCTTTTCGTCTATCCCTCCTGAATATTGAATATCCCTGGATGTTCAGCTCCCAGCCTTGGTCACCCTGGAGCCATGTCTCCGTGACCCCAACTATAGCATAGACATTAATCGCTATCTGCACCTCAACTCATCCACCTTATTACGAATGCTCCTCACATTGAGACACAAAGGCTTCAGGCTTGTTTTTACAACACTCTTACTCCTTATACAATTATGTTGACAAGTGGCCCCTTTCACATCGATCCCTATTACACTTGGCCATACTCTCCTATCCCTTTGTGAGCTTTCTTTCCCGTTAATTCTGGGGTCATTAACCATCCCTTTACTCTCTTTCCCTTTAACTCCATTACCATTAACTCCATTACCATTACCATTTACCTGTGGCGTGACCAACTCGCTGCATGTGTTATCCACGACTTTCCCTGCATCATGGATGCTCCAGTATGAATCCAGCCGCAGCTCCAATCGTTCAATGTGGTCTGCCAGGAACTGCAGCTGGACACACTTCCTGCAAATGTAGTCACCAGGGACGCCGACAATATCCCTGATCTCCCACATGTTGCAGGCTGAGCAAACCACGGGACCAATCTCCACTGACATCTTACTCCCAAATTACTCTATTAAATATATATTTTTTTTTAATTTATTTTTTATTAAACACAAAACTTTATACTTTAAACTTTACTGATAAATACTAATAAATACTGAATCCCTAACACCCAGAATCCTTAGCTCCCAGAATACTTAGCACCCGGAATCCTTCACTCCCAGAATCCTTAAACCTGTGGGCTGAAATGTAGAAATGTAAACCCCGGGTTGCGCCCAATCAGCTGCTTCCTCTGGTCCTCTTCAACCAATCAGAGGCTCCAACAGATTCCCTCACTGGAAGATGGAACGTTGCAGATTTCGGTCTCACAGCGCAGGTAGCTCCCCCCTCACTGACCCACCGCTCCCCGGGCCTCTGTGAAAAGCAAGCCCCGCGCTAGATTTCTACTCACAGCGCAGGTAGCTCCCCGCTCACTGACCCACGGCACCCCGGGCCTCTGTGAAAAGCAAGCCCCGCGCTAGATTTATACTCACAGCGCAGGTAGCTCCCCCCTCACTGACCCACGGCTCCCCGGGCCTCTGTGAAAAGCAAGCCCCGCGCTAGATTTATACTCTCAGCGCAGGTAGCTCCCCCCTCACTGACCCACGGCTCCCCGGGCCTCTGTGAAAAGGAAGCCCCGCGCTAGATTTATACTCACAGTGCAGGTAGCTCCCCCCTCTCTCTCCAACGGCTCCCCGGGCCTCTGTGAAAAGCAAGCCCCGCGCTAGATTTATACTCACAGTGCAGGTAGCTCCCCCCTCTCTCTCCAACGGCTCCCCGGGCCTCTGTGAAAAGGAAGCCCCGCGCTAGATTTATACTCACAGTGCAGGTAGCTCCACCCTCTCTCTCCAACGGCTCCCCGGGCCTCTGTGAAAAGCAAGCCCCGCGCTAGATTTATATTCACAGTGCAGGTAGCTCCACGCTCTTCCTCCAACGGCTTCCCGGGCTCTGTGAAAAGCAAGTCCCGCGCTAGATTTATACTCACAGTGCAGGTAACTCCACCCTCGCTGACCCACGGCTCCCCGGGCCTCTGAGAAAAGCAAGCCCCATGCTAGATTTATACTCACAGTGCAGGTAACTCCACCCTCTCTGACCCACGGCTCCCCGGGCCTCTGTGAAAAGCAAGCCCCGCGCTAGATTTATATTCACAGTGCAGCTAACTCCACTCTCTCCCTCCAACGGCTCCCCGGGCCTCTGTGAAAAGCAAGCCCCGCGCTAGATTTATACTCACAGTGCAGGTAGTTCCACCCTCTCTCTCCAATGGCTCCCCGGGCCTCTGTGAAAAAGCAAGCCCCGCGCTAGATTCATACTCACAGTGCAGGTAACTCCACCCTCTCTGACCCACGGCTCCCCGGGCCTCTGTGAAAAGCAAGCCCCGCGCTAGATTTATACTCACAGTGCAGGTAACTCCCCCCTCTCTCTTCAACGGCTTCCCGGGCAAGGCAAGGCAAGGCAAGTTTATTTATATAGCACCATTCACACAAGCTGCAATTCATAGTGCTTTACAAAAGAAACAAGAGAATAACATAGTTTAAAAACATTGCAGAACCACAATACAACACAGGACAACAAAATAGCCAATAAGCCAATTGCATGAATAGTAAAACAAAATCACTAACATATTAAGGCCATTTTAAAAGCACATAAAAAGGTTAAAACAAGAGGATTAAGAGCCTTCCCTAATCAGAAGCCGTGGATGAGCAGGGAGGTCAGACTCCTGCTGAAGGCTCGAGACGCCGCTTTTAAATCTGGCGACGCTGAGGGATACAGCTCATCCAGGGCCAATCTGAAAAAGGGAATTAGGAATGCTAAACTCAATCACAAACAGCGGATTGAGGAGCATTTCCGAAACAACTCCGACCCCAGGCGCATGTGGCAAGGAATTAAGTCCATTGCCGACTACCATAAAGTCAACACCCCCCCCCCCCCGGACAACGCCTCCCTTCCTAATGAGCTAAACCACTTCTATGCTCGCTTTGACCGGGACAACAAAACTCCCGCCATCAAAGTTGCTCCACCCCCGAATGAACAACCCCTCAGTCTCTCCACCTCTGCTGTACAAGACGCACTGAGCAAGGTGAATGAGCACAAAGCTGCCGGCCCCGATGGCATCCCCGGGCGGGTGCTCAGGGCATGTGCCGGACAACTATCCCTGGTCCTCACTGACATTTTCAATCTGTCACTGGCCCAGGGTGTCGTCCCCACTTGCCTCAAGACATCTACCATTGTGCCAGTGCCCAAACAATCAGCGACAGGGAGTCTCAACGACTACCGGCCAGTGGCACTCACCCCTGTCATCGCTAAGTGCTTTGAGTGGCTGATCCTGGCTCACCTCAAAGCCAGCCTCCCCCCCACACTGGACTCCCACCAATTTGCCTACCGGTCAAACAGGTCTACAGAGGACGCCATATCGACGGCCCTACACTCTGCCCTGACCCACCTGGACAGCAACAACACCTACATCAGGCTGCTGTTTATTGACTTCAGCTCTGCCTTTAACACTGTCATACCCGCTAGCTTGATCACCAAACTCAGCGGTCTTGGCATCTCCACCTCCCTCTGCAATTGGACACTGGATTTCCTCACTAACAGACCACAGTCTGTTAGGGTCAACAACCTCACCTCCTCCACTATAACACTGAACACCGGCGTGCCACAGGGCTGTGTGCTCAGCCCTCTCCTCTACTCCCTCTTCACGCATGACTGCATCCCCAAGTATGGCTCCAACGCCATCATAAAATCTGCCGATGACACCACGGTGGTAGGACTGATCAGTGATAATGACGAATCAGCCTACAGGGAGGAGGTCCAGCACCTGACTACCTGGTATGCCAACAATAACCTCGTCCTCAACTCCCAGAAGACGAAGGAAATAATTGTTGACTTTCGGAAGAACAGAGGGGGCAGACATACCCCCATCCATATAAACGGGACTGAGGTGGAGCGGGTCTCCAACTACAAATTCCTCTGGGTACACATCTCGGAGGATCTGTCCTGGTCCCTCAACACCTCAAAGCTAATCAAAAAGGCACAGCAGCGCCTTTACTTTCTGAGGAGGCTCAAAAAAGCCCACCTGTCCCCCCAGATCCTGACGAACTTCTACCGCTGCACCATCGAAAGCATCCTGACCACCTGCTTTACGGTATGGTACAGCAGTTGCACCGTGGCAGACAGGAAGGCACTACAACGGGTGGTGAAAACCGCCCAGTACATCATCGGTGCCCCGCTCCCTGCCTTGGATGCCCTCCACCGAAAACGGTGCCTGAAGCGGGCCGGGAAGATCATCAAGGACCCCTCACACCCTAATCATGGACTGTTTGCCCTCCTCCCATCAGGGAGGCGGTACAGGAGCCTCAAGTCCCGCACCAGTAGGACGAAGAACAGCTTCTTCAACTACACCATCCGACTGCTGAACTCGGAGCCCAGCTGATAGACTTGTCTGTACCCTGTATTTATTTATTTTCCATATTGCTACCACTGCACTCTGTATTTATTTTTCTATATCGCTATCACTAAGAACGACGCTAAACTGCATTTCGTTGTACCTATACTTGTATTTGTGCAATGACATTAAACTTGAATTGAATTGAATTGAATTGAAAATTACCCGCATGCTGGGTCATGAAAAAGCTACATCAAACAACAGCGTCTTTAGGCCTGACTTAAATGTGGTTACAGACTGTGCACACCTCAGGTGTTCAGGGAGCCTGTTCCACAGGTGTGGAGCATAGAAACTAAATGCTGCTTCAGCCCTTTTTGTTCTCACCCTGGGAACATGGAGTAAACCTGTCCCCGAAGACCTGAGGAGTCTAGGTGCCTCATAAACAACAAGAAGGTCAGAGATGTATTTTGGACCCAGACCATTCAGAGCCTTGTATGCCAGTAGCAGAATTTTAAAATCTATCCTTTTTCACACAGGGAGCCAGTGCAAAGATTTAAGGACAGGTGTAATGTGGTCTATTTTCTTGGTGTTGGTTAAGACTCTGGCAGCGGCATTCTGGATAAGCTGCAGTTGTTTAATTGATTTTTTACTGAGACCTGTAAAGATACTATTTCAATAATCTAACCCACTGAAGATATATGCATGAACAAGTTTTTCAGTGTCTTCTTTGGACAGAAATCCCTTGATTCTTGCAATGTTTTTTAGATGGTAGTAGGCAGATTTGGTAATGGTCTTTATATGGCTGTTAAAATTCAAATCCGAGTCTATAACTACACCAAGGTTTCTGGCTTTGTCTGTGGTTTTCAATGCAATTGAGTCAAGTTGAGCACTTATCTCTAGCCTTATTTTTTGGGGGGCCAAGGACAATAATTTCTGTCTTATTTGCATTGAGCTGGAGGAAATTCTGGTTCATCCACTCATTAATTCGTTTGACACACTGATTCAGTGAGTGTAGGGGACTATGGTCATGCGGTGACACTGTGATATACAGTTGTGTGTCATCGGCATAAGTATGGTAGGATATGTTAAAATACTCTATGATCTGAGCTAGGGGGAGCATGTAAATATTGAACAAGATGGGTCCAAGAATTGAGCCCTAGGGAAGCCCGCATGTGAGTTTTGTGTGTTCTGATTCATAATTACCAAGGGAAACAAAATAATCCCGATCTTTCAAGTAGGATTTGAACCAGTCCAGCACAGAACCAGAGAGTCCTACCCATTTCTCCAGTCTGTCAAGTAGTATGTTATGGTCCACCGTATCAAAAACAGCACTGAAATCTAGAAGTACCAAACCTGAAGCTTTTGATGCATCACTGTTTAGATGTATGTCGTTTAGGACCTCAGTAAGTGCAGTCTCAGTGCTGTGATGTGGCCGAAATCCCGACTGGAAAACATTAAAAATATTGTTTTGGATCATAAAGCTGTAAATTTGTTTATAAACTACCCTTTCAATGATCTTTGCCAGAAATGCTAAATTAGATATGGGCCTGTAGCTGCTCATAGCTGAGGCATCCAGATTAGGCTTCTTCAATAGGGGCTTGATCACTGCAGTTTTTAAGGCTTTGGGAAAATGCCCCAATCGAAGGGAAGAGTTTACTATGTTCAGCACTTCTGGTGCAACACTGTTAAAAATATTTTTTAAAAAAGCTTGTGAGCATCAGATCAAGACAGCAGGTAGTGGACTTTAGCTGTTGAACAATTTCAGTCAGGGATGCAAAGTCTACAAGTTCAAAATGTTGTAGATTCATCAGTGAATTTGGAGGCATAAGTGACAAAGCCATGTTCCCTGGGGTGGTGCTACACATTGTTTGTCTTATCTTCAGAATTTTATCAGTGAAGAAATCTGCAAAGTCATTACACGACTTGCTGGACAGGAGCTCAGGAGGGAGTGATGACGAGGGGTTTGTCAGTCTATCGACAATGGCAAATAATGTGCGGGAATTATTATTTTTGTTGATAACCTCTGAGAAAAAGGACTGCCTTGCCCCTTTCAATTCCTGATTATAGATACGGAGGCTGTCCTTGTAGATGTCGTAGTGGACCTGTAGTTTGGTTTTTCGCCACCTGCGTTCGGCCTGTCTACACTTTGTTCTTTGGGATCTCACTGCTGTGGCATTTCTCCATGGTGACTTTTTCCTTCCAGATAAAACCTTGGTCTTTAGTGGTGCAATAGCATCAATAAGAGTCGTAACATTGGAGCTGAAACCATCCACAAGGTCATCGACAGAGGCCGAGGGCAGAGTTGGTGATGGTGTAAAGGCCTGAGTGAACAATGCGCCGGTGTTTTCATTGATACAGCGCCTTTTGATCACCTCTGGTTCTTTTCTGATACTGCTAGCACAGGTTGTCGTTTTAAAAAATACACAGTGGTGATCAGAAAGAGCAACATCAGTCACCATAACATCAGAAATGTCGAGAGCCTTTGAAATAATCAGATCCAATATATGCCCCCTATTGTGAGTCGGCTCTGTTACGTGCTGATGCAGTCCAAAATTGTCCAGGATGTTCAGGAGCTCTTTTGCACCTCCATCCTCTGCATTATCTATGTGAATATTGAAATCACCCGTAAAAATCACACAATCAAAATCAATGCATACGATGGACAGTAATTTGGCAATCTCATCAAAAAACTGTGCATCATATTTTGGTGGCCTGTAAATAGTTAAAAGTATTGTTCGCTGGGGAGAACTCAGCTGAACAGCAACATATTCAAAGGAGTTGAAATTTCCACAAGACATTTTCTTGCATTGTAAAGTCTCCTTATATAAAATGGCAACTCCGCCTCCTTTACTGTGCATTCTGACTTCATTCATAAAAATAAAACCAGGAGGTGCTGATTCAATCAAAACTGTGTCATTATTATTTATACTTAACCATGTTTCTGTTAAAATAAAATCAAGATTGTGCTTAATAATAAAATCATTGATTAAAAATGACTTGCCTACTAGTGATCTAATGTTCAATAGTGCCATACTTGTGTTAACAGCAGGATTTGCATGATTTGCAACAGTTGACAGAGGTGTGTAGTCCACCGGGCGCAGATTGTCCACACAGACTCCAGCGCCCCTGTTCCTCCTCTCTCGGGTACAGGGCAGCTGGAACGCCGGGCAAACATGATCAAATATGGTCAGCTGACGAGACAGGTCTGGGAGAAGTGGACGTGAGGTGCCCGGGAGAGCCAGCTGGAGGAATGATAGCCCCGCACCGGGAGTAGCCGGCAGCCAGAGTGGAGGTGCAGGGTCTGGGTAAACCAACCGGAGGCACGACGGCCTCGCACCGGGACCAGGAGGCGCCAGCAGCCATGATGCAGGAGACGCACATGCCGAAATTGAACAGGAGTGAGAGCGGGCGAGCCTTCTCATCCTCACAGAGACACCTGCCCGTTTTCTCCGTCTCCTGGCTCGCCTGCGCCTACGAGGACAGCTGCAGCACGCATCCACGGCTCCCTCAGAAAAGGCCCGATGTACCGCCACCGCCTCCGCCTCGAGGCTTCGAGAGAACGCCACCGAGGCCACCGAGGCACCAATGTCCAGCAACGTTTGGCGGTCGTAAAAAACAAATGATTGTACACTGTGCATACACAGTGGCATGCACAGTGATACTAACAAGAACAGGAAAAACATAGGTGGCAGTGAGCAGAGACGGCGGGCAGCCGGGAACAGGTGAGGCGCGGCCATCTGTGAAAAGCCCCGCGCTAGATTTATACTCACAGTTAAGGTAGCTCCACCCTCTTTCTCCACCGGCTCCCCGGGCCTCTGTGAAAAGCAAGCCCCGCACTAGATTTATACTCACAGTGCAGGTAACTCCACCCTCTTTCTCCAACGGCTCCCCGGGCCTCTGTGAAAAGCAAGCCCCGCGCTAGATTTATACTCACAGCAGGTAGCTCCACCCTCTGTCTCCAACGGCTCCCCGGGCCTCTGTGAAAAGCAAGCCCCGCGCTAGATTTATACTCACAGTGCAGGTAACTCCACCCTCTTTCTCCAACGGCTCCCCGGGCCTCTGTGAAAAGCAAGCCCCGTGCTAGATTTATACTCACAGCAGGTAGCTCCACCCTCTGTCTCCAACGGCTCCCCGGGCCTCTGTGAAAAGCAAGCCCCGCGCTAGATTTATACTCACAGCAGGTAGCTCCACCCTCTGTCTCCAACGGCTCCCCGGGCCTCTGTGAAAAGCAAGCCCCGCGCTAGATTTATACTCACAGTGCAGGTAACTCCACCCTCTTTCTCCAACGGCTCCCCGGGCCTCTGTGAAAAGCAAGCCCCGTGCTAGATTTATACTCACAGTGCAGGTAACTCCACCCTCTTTCTCCAACGGCTCCCCGGGCCTCTGTGAAAAGCAAGCCCCGCGCTAGATTTATACTCACAGTGCAGGTAACTCCACCCTCTGTCTCCAACGGCTCCCCGGGCCTCTGTGAAAAGCAAGCCCCACGCTCGATTTATAATCACAGTGCAGGTAGCTCCACTCTCTCTGTCCAACGGCTCCCCGGGCCTCTGTCCGGGGAGCCGTGGGAGAGAGAGGGTGGAGCTACCTGCACTGTAGGCAGAGGGAATTAGATGTGGCCCTTGTGGCTAAAGGGATGAGGGGATATGGAGAGAAGGCAGGTACAGCATTCTGAGTTGAATGATCAGCCATGATCATATTGAATGGTGGTGCAGGCTCTAAGGGGCGAATGGCCTACTCCTGCGCCTATTTTCTATGTTTCTATGTTTCTAAAAGGATTTGAGTATAGGAGCGGGGAGGGTCTACTCCAGTTGTACAGAGCCTTTGTGAGACCACACCTGGAGTATTGCATACAGTTTTGGTTTCCTAATCTGAGGAAAGACATTCTTGCCATAGAGGGAATACAGAGAGAGAGGGAAGGTTCACCAGACTGATTCATGGGATGGCAGGACTTTCATATGAAGAAAGACTGGATAGACTCGGCTTGTCCTCACTAGAATTTAGAAGATTAAGGGGGGATCTTATAGAAACTTACAAAATTCTTAAGGGATTGGACAGGCTAGGGTTAGGTTTAGGGTTAGGGGGTTAGGGTTAGGGATAGGGGGTTAGGGTTAAGGTCAGGGTCAGGGCCAGGGTCAGGGCTAGGGCCGGGGTTGGGGTTGGGGTTGGGGTGTGATTTATCGGACAGTCGGACAACATGCCCTCTGGTGCTTGTTGATCTCCCCCTGGGGATTCCTTTTCACTATGTACTGTCACTTGGTATTTGGCCCACGGTTTCATCACCCTTGTCCAAATCTATTTGCCTTACACTTGCCCTTACATAGATTTGTAGGAGTCAGTTAGGATCCGCCCTAGGTTTGAGTTTATGCTAGATTTAGGCCATTGGGCTCTTTCGTCTGTAGCGCTTCTATCCATAGCCTCTCTGCTCTCTTCCGTCTCCCTGTTGTCCAATTTATGTTTGTTTCCAGGCCCATGATCTCTAGGGACTGGATCCCATGTTGCTGGAAGTGTCTGCTAATGGATGTGGATTGGTCCCCCCTTGTGATGTTGCTGAGGTGTCCTGTCAGTCTGACTCTGATGCTGTTACCTGTTTCGCCTATGTACAGCAAGTTACACTCTTTACATCTAATTGCATTCACCACATTATTTTGCTCACAGGTTATTCTCTGTGCTATGTGGCCTCTCTTCCCCGTTATACTGTTCTCTATATTCTTGGCTATTACTAAGTGGGTGCAGGCTCCACACCGTCTCTGCCCACAGTCTGGGCTTGTGTGTAGACCAGTACTGACCAGGATGTCCTTCAGATTTTTAGCCCTCTTGAATGCTTACATTACCTTGTACCCTTTTAGTGTGGGAAATCCCCTTTGGAATTGTTCAAAACGGCCCTTGACTATTTTGTGGGCCTGGACAGCCATGTTGGCATATCTTGTTATTAGTGGTAAGTTCAATGTGGTCCCTAGTCTAGGTCTAGTCTAGGGCTTATACGCTTTTTAGAAAATCTGACTTGATGTGTCTTAATTTCCGTTTGCAGTAACCCCTCTGTCTGAGGGCGGTGAAGAGGGTGCTTGTGGCCTGGTTGAAGTCCTCCTCCCTGGTACATATACGGTGGAAGCGGGTCAGTTGTGACTTAACGATACCCCTGAAGGTATGTTTTGGGTGGTGGCTCGTGGTGTGTAGGAGGGTGTGGGTGTCTGTGGGTTTGAAAAAGACTTTGGTCGCTAGTTTATGGTCCTGATTATCTAATGATGGTAGTTTAAAGACAGTGGTGTCGAGGAAGTCCACCCTCTCCTGGCTAGTCATGGCCTTTACCTTGATGGAAGTGTGGTGGGCATTGAGTATGTTAATAAACTCCTCTAATTCCCCTTCTGAGTGTGTCCACACTCCCCAAATGTCATCGAGGAATCTATAGTAGCACATTGGACGCTTGGGACATTTGTGGAAAACTGTCTCCTCCCATTCTGCCATGTATATGTTGGCATACGCTGGGGCAAACTTCTTCCCCGTTGCTGTCCCTTTGACTTGTAAATAGAACTCCCCGTTAAATTCAAAGTCATTCTTGGTCAACCCCAGATCAAGTAGTTTAACTAGGGCCTCGTCTGGCCTCTCTGGGTCAGGATTTCTCTGTAGGATGTTTTTGACCGCCTGTATCCCCCTGTCTGTCTCTATGTTTGTGTACAGGCTTTCCACATCCTTGGTGAAGAGTATTGCGTTGGGCGGTATGCTGAGGGAGTTAATTATTCGGGTGAAGTGGTAGGTGTCTTTGATGTAGCTGGGGTGCTGTTGTGCCAGTGGGTTCAGGTAGTGGTCAATGTATTCTGCTACCCCATAGGATTCGCTACTACAGTCTGACACTATGGGCCTACCTGGCGGTATTTCTCCAGGCACTGTCCATGTGTCTGGGTTTTTGTGTATCTTTGGGAGCATGTAGAACTTCCTCGCCCTCGGTTGTAGCCCTGTAAGGTATTCTACTTGTTTCTCTAGGATGTATCCTGATGTCTTAAGCTCTTCCAAAATGTCCCCTATTTCCTTTTGTGTTTCGTTATATATGGGCTCATCTAACTTAGTGTAGTGTTCTATCTTGTTCAGTTGTCGATGTGCCTCGAAGAGGTACTGTTAGGGTCAGGGTCAGGGTCAGGGTCAGGGTCAGGGTCAGGGTCAGGGTCAGGGTCAGGGTCAGGGTCAGGGTTAGGGTGAGGGTGAGGGTGAGGGTGAGGGTGAGGGTTAGGGTTAGGGTTAGGGTGAGGGTGAGGGTGAGGGTGAGGGTGAGGGTTAGGGTGAGGGTGAGGGTGAGGGTGAGGGTGAGGGTTAGGGTTAGGGTTGGGGTTGGGGTTGGGGTTGGGGTTGGGGTTGGGGTTGGGGTTGGGGTTGGGGTTGGGGTTGGGGTTGGGGTTAGGGTTAGGGTTAGGGTTAGGGTTAGGGTTATGGGTTAGGGTTAGGGTTAGGGTTAGGGTTAGGGTTAGGGTTAGGGTTAGGGTGAGGGTGAGGGTGAGGGTGAGGGTGAGGGTGAGGGTGAGGGTTAGGGTTAGGGTTAGGGTTAGGTTGTGATTTATCGGACAGTAGGACAAAAGCCCTCTGGTGCTTGTTGATCTCCCCCTGGGGATTGCTTTTCACTATGTACTGTCACTTGGTACTTGGCCCACGGTTTCATCACCCTTGTCCAAATCTATTTGCCTTACACTTGCCCTTCCATAGATTTGTAGGAGTCAGTTAGGATCCACCCTAGGTTTGAGTTTATGCTAGATTTAGGCCATTGGGCTCTTTTGTCTGTAGCGCTTCTATCCATAGCCTCTCTGCTCGCTTCCGTCTCCCTGTTGTCCAATTTATGTTTGTTTCCAGGCCCATGATCTCTAGGGACTGGATCCCATGTTGCTGGAAGTGTCTGCTAATGGGTGTGGATTGGTCCCCCCTTGTGATGTTGCTGAGGTGTCCTGTCAGTCTGACTCTGATGCTGTTACCTGTTTCGCCTATGTACAGCAAGTTACACTCTTTACATCTAATTGCATACACCACATTCTTTTGCTCACAGGTTATTCTCTGTGCTATCTGGCCTCTCTTCCCCGTTATACTGTTCTCTATATTCTTGGCTATTACTAAGTGGGTGCAGGCTCCACACCGTCTCTGCCCACAGTCTGGGCTTGTGTGTAAACTTGTACTGACCAGGATGTCCTTCAGATTTTTAGCCCGTTTGAATGCTGACATTACCTTGTACCCCTTTAGTGTGGCAAATCCCCTTTGGAATTGTTCAAAACGGCCCTTGACTATTTTGTGGGCCTGGACAGCCATGTTGGCATATCTTGTTATTAGTGGTAAGTTCAATGTGGTCCCTGGTCTAGGTCTGGGCGCTTGTATGCTTTTTAGAAAATCTGACTTGATGTGTCTTAATTTCCGTTTGCAGTAACCCCTCTGTCTGAGGGCGGTGAAGAGGGTGCTTGTGGCCTGGTTGAAGTCCTCCTCCCTGGTACATATACGGTGGAAGCGGGTCAGTTGTGACTTAACGATACCCCTGAAGGTATGTTTTGGGTGGTGGCTTGTGGTGTGTAGGAGGGTGTGGGTGTCTGTGGGTTTGAAAAAGACTTTGGTCGCTAGTTTATGGTCCTGATTATCTAATGATGGTAGTTTAAAGACAGTGGTGTCGAGGAAGTCCACCCTCTCCTGGCTAGTCATGGCCTTTACCTTGATGGAAGGGTGGTGGGCATTGAGTATGTTAATAAACTCCTCTAATTCCCCTTCTGAGTGTGTCCACACTCCCCAAATGTCATCGAGGAATCTATAGTAGCACATTGGACGCTTGGGACATTTGTGGAAAACTGTCTCCTCCCATTCTGCCATGTATATGTTGGCATACGCTGGGGCAAACTTCTTCCCCATTGCTGTCCCTTTGACTTGTAAATAGAATTCCCCGTTAAATTCAAAGTCATTCTTGGTCAAACCCAGATCAAGTAGTTTAACTAGGGCCTCGTCTGGCCTCTCTGGGTCAGGATTTCTCTGTAGGATGTTTTTGACCGCCTGTATCCCCCTGTCTGTCTCTATGTTTGTGTACAGGCTTTCCACATCCATGGTGAAGAGTATTGCGTTGGGCGGTATGCTGAGGGAGTTAACTATTCGGGTGAAGTGGTAGGTGTCTTTGATGTAGCTGGGGTGCTGTTGTGCCAGTGGGTTCAGGTAGTGGTCAATGTATTCTGCTACCCCATAGGATTCGCTACTACAGTCTGACACTATGGGCCTACCTGGCGGTATTTCTCCAGGCACTGTCCATGTGTCTGGGTTTTTGTGTATCTTTGGGAGCATGTAGAACTTCCTCGCCCTGGGTTGTTGGCCTGTTAGGTATTCTACCTGTTTCTCTAGGATGTATCCTGATGTCTTAAGCTCTTCCAAAATGTCCCCTATTTCCTTTTGTGTTTCTTTATATATGGGCTCATCTAACTTAGTGTAGTGTTCTATCTTGTTCAGTTGCCTATGTGCCTCGAAGAGGTACTGTTGTCTGTCCATGATGACTATGCTGCTCCCCTTGTCTGCTGGTTTGATCACTATCTCATTGTTGTCCCTCAGCTCCATCAAGGCATGCCTCTCTTTTCTGGTGAGGTTAGACTTATCTTTCGTTGTGGGCATATCCCCAATGGCTGATGCTGTCTCTGATATAAATTCTGTTATCTCTCTAGGGACATCCTCGTCGTCTGGGGTCCATCCTGTGAGTGGCCTGAAGGGTATAATTTCGCCAGGCTCTGCGCCACTGAAGTGGTGTATTAACTTAATGGATCGATAAAATCTGTGTAGGTCACCCTGCACTTGTTCCTTGTGGGATTTGGGAGTAGGGACGAAGGTGAGGCCTCTGTTCAGTACCCTCTCTTGGGTTTCCGTAAGGGAGAATGTCTTAGAAAGGTTGATGATTGTTTTCCCTAATTGTGGGGCCTGCCTCTCTTGGCATGGTGTCCCTAACAGTTTAAATGCTTCATCCATTCTCTGATTATGGCTCGGGCTGTGGGTTCTGTCCAGTGGATATGGTCTGCGGCTACTTTAAACTGGCAGGTGGGAATAGTGGGAATGTGTTTCTTGGTCTGTATGTAGTCATTAAGTTGTCTGAGTGTGTCCTGCTCTGGTGCTGGGAGAGATTGGCTGAAGTTGATCATGGGGATCCATATGCTGGCATTAGGGAATTTCCCCCTGGCCATCCTGATTAGTGTTTGGAGTTGTTTGATGGCCGTCTGTGGTCTTTGTTCCTTATGATTAATGCCAAAAGAGAGAATTACTTTTTGGGTTTCTGGACACTGGTTCAATTTGTCAAGGATGGAAGTGCCATGTGTACATTTGGCTCCTGGATAGCTGTCCAATTGTATGTTATTGTTGGAGAATTTGGGGATCCTGGCAATATTTGAATCTCCAATTATTAAAACAGGCTTGCTGGCTTGTAGCTTCCAGGTAACATTTTTCTGACTTGTATGGGGGTGTCTGGTTACTTCTGCCAGTCTCTTCCCTGAACCCCTCCGTGTGTGCTGCTGAAAGTCGTCCTGTGAATTGCTAACTGTGTCTGGGGTCCTCTGCTGCTGCGTGCAACTACGTGTTGGTCTAACCCTCGGTGCTGGGACCCCGTGTGTTGGAGTGGGAACGGTTGGTGCGAGGGAAGGAGTAGCAGTACCGGACCTGATTACCTGTGGCACCGCGGTCGTGACTTCCTGTCCGGCTGTGCCCGTGGTCCGCTGGGTCTCTCCACGGGAGGGTCTGCGCTCGGCCCGTGGTCTCTGGGGGAGAGGGCCGTGGGTGCCCTGGCGTGAGGAGAGGCTCCGGTCGATGAGGGCGGACGCGCTGGGGGATTCGGAGCGCGGGGGCCGTGTCCAGTCCTCGGAGCCGGTCTCGGCCGCGGACCGGAAGTGGGCCTGGGGCTCGCGTGCCGGGGAGGCCGGCTGGTCTGGCGCCGGTTGTTGCGGTCGCGACACCACGATCTGGGGGCTGATGGGTGGACGCACCGGGGTGGTGGGGGGGGTTATGTCGGGGCTGGCTGGAGCGGAGCCGTGGGCGGCGCGGCCGCGGGGAACAGGGCGGAGGGGGGCGGAGCGGGGCGCGCTCTGGACGGGGACCGGGACTGGGCGGGAGGCCCATACAGTGCGGGGTTGATCGATTTGGTTTTCCTGTGAAATAGTAAACAAATCTTGCGGGATATGTACCGCTACATTAGACGTTACAGTCGCTGACTTGCGAGCCTGGCAATCTCGCAAGCAGTTCTGTTCAGGCCCAGTCTCTGAGGTCAGGTTCATAACACGGGATCTAAGATCCTCCATTCTGATTTTAAATTTTTCTCCCAAATTTTTCTTGTTCCAGATTAGGGCCTTGGCGACCGCTTCCTGCACACGATCTGTAGGCTGGCCCTCGCGATATTCATCCTCCAGGCACTCCAGACTATTTTGGTAATGTTCAATCAAAATTTGTCGTGTTTGTTTTGCCCAGGTTTCAGCATTAGAAGCCAATTTTTTTAATGTTTCCTGGGAGGGATTTGCTGGTTTTACAAAGTGTGTTAATATCTTGGCCTGCCTCGTGATACCCTTAGGGGGTACGTTCCGTTGTTTTAGAACTCCTAAATGGTGTAAAGCCTGGGCCATTTTATAAATAATTCTTACAGCAACTGCAAAGGAATCCCTCTGGCGAGATTGATTGCTGTGCTGGTTGCGATTGACCCCATTACTGTTGTTAAAAAATCTCCCTCTCCCCCCTTCCCTCTGCATGTTATAACTCATTTCAGGCTTAGTAGACTATGCTGCAATGCTAACACAGACAAATCTAAGCATCAAATATATCAAGCGTCGTAGGGTTAACACCAAGGTGCTCACCAAGTCTTTGGTTATTTCCAGCTTGCGGAGACCGCTTGCCGAACTCTTCCCGACTGGGCAACGATTTTCTCCAGTTTCGCTATTGCTTTAGCTTCATCAGGGAAAGAGATCTAATTCTAGACGTTTTGGGTTTTTAAAAGGTAGGTTAATGTTCCTCCCTTTCTGGGTGGAGCTTCCCATGTGCTGGGTCCTAAGACCGGTCACTTTGGTTGGGCTCCTCCTGTTAGAAACATAGAAACATAGAAAATAGGTGCAGGAGTAGGCCATTCGGCCCTTCGAGCCTGCACCGCCATTCAATGTGATCATGGCTGATCATCCAACTCAGTATCCCGTACCTGCCTTCTCTCCATACCCCCTGATCCCTTTAGCCACAAGTGCCACATCTAACGCCCTCTTAAATATAGCCAATGAACTGGCCTCAACTACCTTCTGTGGCAGAGAATTCCAGAGACTCACCACTCTCTGTGTAAAGAATGTTTTCCTCATTTCGGTCCTAAAGGAATTCCCCCTTATCCTTAGACTGTGACCCCTTGTTCTGGACTCCCCCAACATCGGGAACAATCTTCCAGCATCTAGCTTGTCCAACCCCTTAAGAATTTTGTAGGTTTCTATAAGA
The DNA here is from genome assembly GCA_963514005.1 of Raja brachyura. The sequence goes on from OY740781.1 coordinate 496,359, forward strand.
TCCCCCCTCAATCTTCTAAATTCCATCGAGTACAAACCGAGTCTATCCAATCTTTCCTCATATGAAAGTCCTGACATCCCAGGAATCAGTCTGGTGAATCTTCTCTGTACCCCCTCTATGGCAAGGATGTCTTTCCTCAGATTTGTTTTTTGTTTGGACTGGTCGGTCCACTTCTTTTGTTTGTTAGTTACAAAATGTCTCTGGTATCTTATATCATTTGCTGCTAGTGTTTTCAGTCTCTGTTGATCAATAAATGTCCAAAAACCTCTTGTCCACAATCATGTTCTGCAAGTCTAAGTTATGTATGTGCTCTGCCAACATGTTTCTTGTGTGTGTGGTGCCCAAGGTTCTTCTGGGCAGGGGGTCCTGGCTGGGGTAGGGGTGGGTTTCCTGTTGTAGATATGTCAGGTTCTAGTACCTCTGTTTTGTAGCCTGTCTGGTTTATGGCTGAGTTTGGTAGGTTCTTATAGTGGCTGCTGGGGAGGGGTCTCTGGGTTGTTTTGGGTGTACTTTTTTAGGGGGGGTTGTTTGGTGAGGATTCAGTGGGGTCTGCTGTTAGGTTTAGGTTGTAGGGTGGGGGGGTTTATTGTCAGTTTGGGGGGATGTTTTGGGTTGTTCGGGGTGTTTTTAGGGATGTTTGGGGTAATCTTCAGTGGGGTCTGCTGTTAGGTTTAGGTTGTAGGGTGGGGGGAGTGTTAATCAGTTGTTTGGGGACGTGTTTTGGGTTGTTCAGGGTGTTTTGGGATTGATTGGGGTGATTCAATGGGGGGTATCTGTTTGGGGCGATTTTTGGATTGTTCGGGGTGTTTTGGGGTTGATTGGGGTGTTTCAGTGAGGGGGAGTTTAATCTGTTTGTGAGGATTTTTGGATTCTTCGGGGTGTTTTGGGGTTGATTGGGGTGTTTCAGTGAGGGGGGGTTTTATCTGTTTGGGGGGATTTTAGGATTGTTCGGGGTGTTTTGGGGTTGATCGGGGTGATTCAGTGGGGGGGGGGTTTAATCTGTTTGGGGGGATTTTTGGATTGTTCGGGGTGTTTTGGGGTTGGTTGGGGTGATTAAGTGGGGTCTGCTGTTAGGTTTAGGTGGTAGGGTGGGGGGGGGGTTTATCTGGGGGGATTTGTGGGTTGTTCGGGGTGTTTTGTGGTTGATTGGGGTGATTCAATGGGGTCTGCTGTTAGGTTTAGGTTGTAGGGGAGGGGGGGGGTGTATTGTCTGCTTTACTGGGGAGTTTTTTTAGGGTTTGGGGTGACTCAGTGGGGTCTGATGTTAGGTTTAGGTTGTAGGGTGGGGGGCTGTTAATCAGTTGTTTGGTTAGGTGATTTGGGTTGTTCGGGGTGTTTTGGGGTTGATTGGGGTGATTCAGTGGGGGGGGGTTAATCTGTTTGGGGGGATTTTTGGATTGTTCGGGGTGTTTTGGGGTTGATTGGGGTGATTCGGTGGGGGGGTTTGTCTGTTTGGTGGGATTTTTGGTTTGTTTGGGGTGTTTTGGGGTTGATTGGGGTGATTCAGTGGGGGGGGTTATCTGTTTGGGGGGATTTTTGGATTGTTCGGGGTGTTTTGGGGTTGATTGGGGTGATTCAGTGGGGGGGGGTTTGTCTGTTTGGGGGGAATTTTGCATTGTTCGGGGTGTTTTGGGGTTGATTGGGGTGATTCAGTGGAGGGGTTTATCTGTTTGGGGGGAGTTTTGGATTGTTCGGGGTGTTTAGGGTTGTTTGGGGTGATTCAGTGGGGTCTGCTGTTAGGTTTAGGTTGTAGGGATGGGGGTGGGTTTAGGGTTAGGTTTAGGTTGTAGGGGAGGGGGGGGTGTTTGTCAGTTGTTTGGGGGGATGTTTAGGGTTGTTTGGGGCGTTTAGGGTTGTTTGGGGTGATTCAGTGGGGTCTGGTTGTAGGGGAGGGGGGGTGTTGTCAGTTGTTTGGGGGGATGCTTTGGGGTGTTTTTTAGGGTTGTTTAGGGTTAAGGTTATCCTCGGGTGAGCTGTGACTGTCCTGTCTGACCATCATTTGGCTCCCTTTCTGGTTCGTCCTGTCTCCCTAACCTGGTTTTAGAGTGTCCCTCACTTCAATCCTATGCTTATTCGAGTCCACTCTCTAGGTTGGTACTGTTATTCTCCATCATCTCCCCACCCTTTGGTTTGGGTTTCACCCTCCTGACTCCATTTGAATCTTTTCTGTGGCCTGCTCCTTCTGCAGTTTTGATTTGCCTGAGTGATGAAGCCCGTGTCACTGAAAAGGTTAGGTTGTGATTTATCGGACAGTAGGACAAAAGCCCTCTGGTGCTTGTTGATCTCCCCCTGGGGATTGCTTTTCACTATGTACTGTCACTTGGTACTTGGCCCACGGTTTCATCACCCTTGTCCAAATCTATTTGCCTTACACTTGCCCTTCCATAGATTTGTAGGAGTCAGTTAGGATCCACCCTAGGTTTGAGTTTATGCTAGATTTAGGCCATTGGGCTCTTTTGTCTGTAGCGCTTCTATCCATAGCCTCTCTGCTCGCTTCCGTCTCCCTGTTGTCCAATTTATGTTTGTTTCCAGGCCCATGATCTCTAGGGACTGGATCCCATGTTGCTGGAAGTGTCTGCTAATGGGTGTGGATTGGTCCCCCCTTGTGATGTTGCTGAGGTGTCCTGTCAGTCTGACTCTGATGCTGTTACCTGTTTCGCCTATGTACAGCAAGTTACACTCTTTACATCTAATTGCATACACCACATTCTTTTGCTCACAGGTTATTCTCTGTGCTATCTGGCCTCTCTTCCCCGTTATACTGTTCTCTATATTCTTGGCTATTACTAAGTGGGTGCAGGCTCCACACCGTCTCTGCCCACAGTCTGGGCTTGTGTGTAAACTTGTACTGACCAGGATGTCCTTCAGATTTTTAGCCCGTTTGAATGCTGACATTACCTTGTACCCCTTTAGTGTGGCAAATCCCCTTTGGAATTGTTCAAAACGGCCCTTGACTATTTTGTGGGCCTGGACAGCCATGTTGGCATATCTTGTTATTAGTGGTAAGTTCAATGTGGTCCCTGGTCTAGGTCTGGGCGCTTGTATGCTTTTTAGAAAATCTGACTTGATGTGTCTTAATTTCCGTTTGCAGTAACCCCTCTGTCTGAGGGCGGTGAAGAGGGTGCTTGTGGCCTGGTTGAAGTCCTCCTCCCTGGTACATATACGGTGGAAGCGGGTCAGTTGTGACTTAACGATACCCCTGAAGGTATGTTTTGGGTGGTGGCTTGTGGTGTGTAGGAGGGTGTGGGTGTCTGTGGGTTTGAAAAAGACTTTGGTCGCTAGTTTATGGTCCTGATTATCTAATGATGGTAGTTTAAAGACAGTGGTGTCGAGGAAGTCCACCCTCTCCTGGCTAGTCATGGCCTTTACCTTGATGGAAGGGTGGTGGGCATTGAGTATGTTAATAAACTCCTCTAATTCCCCTTCTGAGTGTGTCCACACTCCCCAAATGTCATCGAGGAATCTATAGTAGCACATTGGACGCTTGGGACATTTGTGGAAAACTGTCTCCTCCCATTCTGCCATGTATATGTTGGCATACGCTGGGGCAAACTTCTTCCCCATTGCTGTCCCTTTGACTTGTAAATAGAATTCCCCGTTAAATTCAAAGTCATTCTTGGTCAAACCCAGATCAAGTAGTTTAACTAGGGCCTCGTCTGGCCTCTCTGGGTCAGGATTTCTCTGTAGGATGTTTTTGACCGCCTGTATCCCCCTGTCTGTCTCTATGTTTGTGTACAGGCTTTCCACATCCATGGTGAAGAGTATTGCGTTGGGCGGTATGCTGAGGGAGTTAACTATTCGGGTGAAGTGGTAGGTGTCTTTGATGTAGCTGGGGTGCTGTTGTGCCAGTGGGTTCAGGTAGTGGTCAATGTATTCTGCTACCCCATAGGATTCGCTACTACAGTCTGACACTATGGGCCTACCTGGCGGTATTTCTCCAGGCACTGTCCATGTGTCTGGGTTTTTGTGTATCTTTGGGAGCATGTAGAACTTCCTCGCCCTGGGTTGTTGGCCTGTTAGGTATTCTACCTGTTTCTCTAGGATGTATCCTGATGTCTTAAGCTCTTCCAAAATGTCCCCTATTTCCTTTTGTGTTTCTTTATATATGGGCTCATCTAACTTAGTGTAGTGTTCTATCTTGTTCAGTTGCCTATGTGCCTCGAAGAGGTACTGTTGTCTGTCCATGATGACTATGCTGCTCCCCTTGTCTGCTGGTTTGATCACTATCTCATTGTTGTCCCTCAGCTCCATCAAGGCATGCCTCTCTTTTCTGGTGAGGTTAGACTTATCTTTCGTTGTGGGCATATCCCCAATGGCTGATGCTGTCTCTGATATAAATTCTGTTATCTCTCTAGGGACATCCTCGTCGTCTGGGGTCCATCCTGTGAGTGGCCTGAAGGGTATAGTTTCGCCAGGCTCTGCGCCACTGAAGTGGTGTATTAACTTAATGGATCGATAAAATCTGTGTAGGTCACCCTGCACTTGTTCCTTGTGGGATTTGGGAGTAGGGACGAAGGTGAGGCCTCTGTTCAGTACCCTCTCTTGGGTTTCCGTAAGGGAGAATGTCTTAGAAAGGTTGATGATTGTTTTCCCTAATTGTGGGGCCTGCCTCTCTTGGCATGGTGTCCCTAACAGTTTAAATGCTTCATCCATTCTCTGATTATGGCTCGGGCTGTGGGTTCTGTCCAGTGGATATGGTCTGCGGCTACTTTAAACTGGCAGGTGGGAATAGTGGGAATGTGTTTCTTGGTCTGTATGTAGTCATTAAGTTGTCTGAGTGTGTCCTGCTCTGGTGCTGGGAGAGATTGGCTGAAGTTGATCATGGGGATCCATATGCTGGCATTAGGGAATTTCCCCCTGGCCATCCTGATTAGTGTTTGGAGTTGTTTGATGGCCGTCTGTGGTCTTTGTTCCTTATGATTAATGCCAAAAGAGAGAATTACTTTTTGGGTTTCTGGACACTGGTTCAATTTGTCAAGGATGGAAGTGCCATGTGTACATTTGGCTCCTGGATAGCTGTCCAATTGTATGTTATTGTTGGAGAATTTGGGGATCCTGGCAATATTTGAATCTCCAATTATTAAAACAGGCTTGCTGGCTTGTAGCTTCCAGGTAACATTTTTCTGACTTGTATGGGGGTGTCTGGTTACTTCTGCCAGTCTCTTCCCTGAACCCCTCCGTGTGTGCTGCTGAAAGTCGTCCTGTGAATTGCTAACTGTGTCTGGGGTCCTCTGCTGCTGCGTGCAACTACGTGTTGGTCTAACCCTCGGTGCTGGGACCCCGTGTGTTGGAGTGGGAACGGTTGGTGCGAGGGAAGGAGTAGCAGTACCGGACCTGATTACCTGTGGCACCGCGGTCGTGACTTCCTGTCCGGCTGTGCCCGTGGTCCGCTGGGTCTCTCCACGGGAGGGTCTGCGCTCGGCCCGTGGTCTCTGGGGGAGAGGGCCGTGGGTGCCCTGGCGTGAGGAGAGGCTCCGGTCGATGAGGGCGGACGCGCTGGGGGATTCGGAGCGCGGGGGCCGTGTCCAGTCCTCGGAGCCGGTCTCGGCCGCGGACCGGAAGTGGGCCTGGGGCTCGCGTGCCGGGGAGGCCGGCTGGTCTGGCGCCGGTTGTTGCGGTCGCGACACCACGATCTGGGGGCTGATGGGTGGACGCACCGGGGTGGTGGGGGGGGTTATGTCGGGGCTGGCTGGAGCGGAGCCGTGGGCGGCGCGGCCGCGGGGAACAGGGCGGAGGGGGGCGGAGCGGGGCGCGCTCTGGACGGGGACCGGGACCGGGACTGGGCGGGAGGCCCATACAGTGCGGGGTTGATCGATTTGGTTTTCCTGTGAAATAGTAAACAAATCTTGCGGGATATGTACCGCTACATTAGACGTTACAGTCGCTGACTTGCGAGCCTGGCAATCTCGCAAGCAGTTCTGTTCAGGCCCAGTCTCTGAGGTCAGGTTCATAACACGGGATCTAAGATCCTCCATTCTGATTTTAAATTTTTCTCCCAAATTTTTCTTGTTCCAGATTAGGGCCTTGGCGACCGCTTCCTGCACACGATCTGTAGGCTGGCCCTCGCGATATTCATCCTCCAGGCACTCCAGACTATTTTGGTAATGTTCAATCAAAATTTGTCGTGTTTGTTTTGCCCAGGTTTCAGCATTAGAAGCCAATTTTTTTAATGTTTCCTGGGAGGGATTTGCTGGTTTTACAAAGTGTGTTAATATCTTGGCCTGCCTCGTGATACCCTTAGGGGGTACGTTCCGTTGTTTTAGAACTCCTAAATGGTGTAAAGCCTGGGCCATTTTATAAATAATTCTTACAGCAACTGCAAAGGAATCCCTCTGGCGAGATTGATTGCTGTGCTGGTTGCGATTGACCCCATTACTGTTGTTAAAAAATCTCCCTCTCCCCCCTTCCCTCTGCATGTTATAACTCATTTCAGGCTTAGTAGACTATGCTGCAATGCTAACACAGACAAATCTAAGCATCAAATATATCAAGCGTCGTAGGGTTAACACCAAGGTGCTCACCAAGTCTTTGGTTATTTCCAGCTTGCGGAGACCGCTTGCCGAACTCTTCCCGACTGGGCAACGATTTTCTCCAGTTTCGCTATTGCTTTAGCTTCATCAGGGAAAGAGATCTAATTCTAGACGTTTTGGGTTTTTAAAAGGTAGGTTAATGTTCCTCCCTTTCTGGGTGGAGCTTCCCATGTGCTGGGTCCTAAGACCGGTCACTTTGGTTGGGCTCCTCCTGTTCTTTGTTTGGACTGGTCGGTCCACTTCTTTTGTTTGTTAGTTACAAAATGTCTCTGGTATCTTATATCATTTGCTGCTAGTGTTTTCAGTCTCTGTTGATCAATAAATGTCCAAAAACCTCTTGTCCACAATCATGTTCTGCAAGTCTAAGTTATGTATGTGCTCTGCCAACATGTTTCTTGTGTGTGTGGTGCCCAAGGTTCTTCTGGGCAGGGGGTCCTGGCTGGGGTAGGGGTGGGTTTCCTGTTGTAGATATGTCAGGTTCTAGTACCTCTGTTTTGTAGCCTGTCTGGTTTATGGCTGAGTTTGGTAGGTTCTTATAGTGGCTGCTGGGGAGGGGTCTCTGGGTTGTTTTGGGTGTACTTTTTTAGGGGGGGTTGTTTGGTGAGGATTCAGTGGGGTCTGCTGTTAGGTTTAGGTTGTAGGGTGGGGGGGTTTATTGTCAGTTTGGGGGGATGTTTTGGGTTGTTCGGGGTGTTTTTAGGGATGTTTGGGGTAATCTTCAGTGGGGTCTGCTGTTAGGTTTAGGTTGTAGGGTGGGGGGAGTGTTAATCAGTTGTTTGGGGACGTGTTTTGGGTTGTTCAGGGTGTTTTGGGATTGATTGGGGTGATTCAATGGGGGGTATCTGTTTGGGGCGATTTTTGGATTGTTCGGGGTGTTTTGGGGTTGATTGGGGTGTTTCAGTGAGGGGGAGTTTAATCTGTTTGTGAGGATTTTTGGATTCTTCGGGGTGTTTTGGGGTTGATTGGGGTGTTTCAGTGAGGGGGGGTTTTATCTGTTTGGGGGGATTTTAGGATTGTTCGGGGTGTTTTGGGGTTGATCGGGGTGATTCAGTGGGGGGGGGTTTAATCTGTTTGGGGGGATTTTTGGATTGTTCGGGGTGTTTTGGGGTTGGTTGGGGTGATTAAGTGGGGTCTGCTGTTAGGTTTAGGTGGTAGGGTGGGGGGGGGGTTTATCTGGGGGGATTTGTGGGTTGTTCGGGGTGTTTTGTGGTTGATTGGGGTGATTCAATGGGGTCTGCTGTTAGGTTTAGGTTGTAGGGGAGGGGGGGGGTGTATTGTCTGCTTTACTGGGGAGTTTTTTTAGGGTTTGGGGTGACTCAGTGGGGTCTGATGTTAGGTTTAGGTTGTAGGGTGGGGGGCTGTTAATCAGTTGTTTGGTTAGGTGATTTGGGTTGTTCGGGGTGTTTTGGGGTTGATTGGGGTGATTCAGTGGGGGGGGGTTAATCTGTTTGGGGGGATTTTTGGATTGTTCGGGGTGTTTTGGGGTTGATTGGGGTGATTCGGTGGGGGGGTTTGTCTGTTTGGTGGGATTTTTGGTTTGTTTGGGGTGTTTTGGGGTTGATTGGGGTGATTCAGTGGGGGGGGTTATCTGTTTGGGGGGATTTTTGGATTGTTCGGGGTGTTTTGGGGTTGATTGGGGTGATTCAGTGGGGGGGGGTTTGTCTGTTTGGGGGGAATTTTGCATTGTTCGGGGTGTTTTGGGGTTGATTGGGGTGATTCAGTGGAGGGGTTTATCTGTTTGGGGGGAGTTTTGGATTGTTCGGGGTGTTTAGGGTTGTTTGGGGTGATTCAGTGGGGTCTGCTGTTAGGTTTAGGTTGTAGGGATGGGGGTGGGTTTAGGGTTAGGTTTAGGTTGTAGGGGAGGGGGGGGTGTTTGTCAGTTGTTTGGGGGGATGTTTAGGGTTGTTTGGGGCGTTTAGGGTTGTTTGGGGTGATTCAGTGGGGTCTGGTTGTAGGGGAGGGGGGGTGTTGTCAGTTGTTTGGGGGGATGCTTTGGGGTGTTTTTTAGGGTTGTTTAGGGTTAAGGTTATCCTCGGGTGAGCTGTGACTGTCCTGTCTGACCATCATTTGGCTCCCTTTCTGGTTCGTCCTGTCTCCCTAACCTGGTTTTAGAGTGTCCCTCACTTCAATCCTATGCTTATTCGAGTCCACTCTCTAGGTTGGTACTGTTATTCTCCATCATCTCCCCACCCTTTGGTTTGGGTTTCACCCTCCTGACTCCATTTGAATCTTTTCTGTGGCCTGCTCCTTCTGCAGTTTTGATTTGCCTGAGTGATGAAGCCCGTGTCACTGAAAAGGTTAGGTTGTGATTTATCGGACAGTAGGACAAAAGCCCTCTGGTGCTTGTTGATCTCCCCCTGGGGATTGCTTTTCACTATGTACTGTCACTTGGTACTTGGCCCACGGTTTCATCACCCTTGTCCAAATCTATTTGCCTTACACTTGCCCTTCCATAGATTTGTAGGAGTCAGTTAGGATCCACCCTAGGTTTGAGTTTATGCTAGATTTAGGCCATTGGGCTCTTTTGTCTGTAGCGCTTCTATCCATAGCCTCTCTGCTCGCTTCCGTCTCCCTGTTGTCCAATTTATGTTTGTTTCCAGGCCCATGATCTCTAGGGACTGGATCCCATGTTGCTGGAAGTGTCTGCTAATGGGTGTGGATTGGTCCCCCCTTGTGATGTTGCTGAGGTGTCCTGTCAGTCTGACTCTGATGCTGTTACCTGTTTCGCCTATGTACAGCAAGTTACACTCTTTACATCTAATTGCATACACCACATTCTTTTGCTCACAGGTTATTCTCTGTGCTATCTGGCCTCTCTTCCCCGTTATACTGTTCTCTATATTCTTGGCTATTACTAAGTGGGTGCAGGCTCCACACCGTCTCTGCCCACAGTCTGGGCTTGTGTGTAAACTTGTACTGACCAGGATGTCCTTCAGATTTTTAGCCCGTTTGAATGCTGACATTACCTTGTACCCCTTTAGTGTGGCAAATCCCCTTTGGAATTGTTCAAAACGGCCCTTGACTATTTTGTGGGCCTGGACAGCCATGTTGGCATATCTTGTTATTAGTGGTAAGTTCAATGTGGTCCCTGGTCTAGGTCTGGGCGCTTGTATGCTTTTTAGAAAATCTGACTTGATGTGTCTTAATTTCCGTTTGCAGTAACCCCTCTGTCTGAGGGCGGTGAAGAGGGTGCTTGTGGCCTGGTTGAAGTCCTCCTCCCTGGTACATATACGGTGGAAGCGGGTCAGTTGTGACTTAACGATACCCCTGAAGGTATGTTTTGGGTGGTGGCTTGTGGTGTGTAGGAGGGTGTGGGTGTCTGTGGGTTTGAAAAAGACTTTGGTCGCTAGTTTATGGTCCTGATTATCTAATGATGGTAGTTTAAAGACAGTGGTGTCGAGGAAGTCCACCCTCTCCTGGCTAGTCATGGCCTTTACCTTGATGGAAGGGTGGTGGGCATTGAGTATGTTAATAAACTCCTCTAATTCCCCTTCTGAGTGTGTCCACACTCCCCAAATGTCATCGAGGAATCTATAGTAGCACATTGGACGCTTGGGACATTTGTGGAAAACTGTCTCCTCCCATTCTGCCATGTATATGTTGGCATACGCTGGGGCAAACTTCTTCCCCATTGCTGTCCCTTTGACTTGTAAATAGAATTCCCCGTTAAATTCAAAGTCATTCTTGGTCAAACCCAGATCAAGTAGTTTAACTAGGGCCTCGTCTGGCCTCTCTGGGTCAGGATTTCTCTGTAGGATGTTTTTGACCGCCTGTATCCCCCTGTCTGTCTCTATGTTTGTGTACAGGCTTTCCACATCCATGGTGAAGAGTATTGCGTTGGGCGGTATGCTGAGGGAGTTAACTATTCGGGTGAAGTGGTAGGTGTCTTTGATGTAGCTGGGGTGCTGTTGTGCCAGTGGGTTCAGGTAGTGGTCAATGTATTCTGCTACCCCATAGGATTCGCTACTACAGTCTGACACTATGGGCCTACCTGGCGGTATTTCTCCAGGCACTGTCCATGTGTCTGGGTTTTTGTGTATCTTTGGGAGCATGTAGAACTTCCTCGCCCTGGGTTGTTGGCCTGTTAGGTATTCTACCTGTTTCTCTAGGATGTATCCTGATGTCTTAAGCTCTTCCAAAATGTCCCCTATTTCCTTTTGTGTTTCTTTATATATGGGCTCATCTAACTTAGTGTAGTGTTCTATCTTGTTCAGTTGCCTATGTGCCTCGAAGAGGTACTGTTGTCTGTCCATGATGACTATGCTGCTCCCCTTGTCTGCTGGTTTGATCACTATCTCATTGTTGTCCCTCAGCTCCATCAAGGCATGCCTCTCTTTTCTGGTGAGGTTAGACTTATCTTTCGTTGTGGGCATATCCCCAATGGCTGATGCTGTCTCTGATATAAATTCTGTTATCTCTCTAGGGACATCCTCGTCGTCTGGGGTCCATCCTGTGAGTGGCCTGAAGGGTATAGTTTCGCCAGGCTCTGCGCCACTGAAGTGGTGTATTAACTTAATGGATCGATAAAATCTGTGTAGGTCACCCTGCACTTGTTCCTTGTGGGATTTGGGAGTAGGGACGAAGGTGAGGCCTCTGTTCAGTACCCTCTCTTGGGTTTCCGTAAGGGAGAATGTCTTAGAAAGGTTGATGATTGTTTTCCCTAATTGTGGGGCCTGCCTCTCTTGGCATGGTGTCCCTAACAGTTTAAATGCTTCATCCATTCTCTGATTATGGCTCGGGCTGTGGGTTCTGTCCAGTGGATATGGTCTGCGGCTACTTTAAACTGGCAGGTGGGAATAGTGGGAATGTGTTTCTTGGTCTGTATGTAGTCATTAAGTTGTCTGAGTGTGTCCTGCTCTGGTGCTGGGAGAGATTGGCTGAAGTTGATCATGGGGATCCATATGCTGGCATTAGGGAATTTCCCCCTGGCCATCCTGATTAGTGTTTGGAGTTGTTTGATGGCCGTCTGTGGTCTTTGTTCCTTATGATTAATGCCAAAAGAGAGAATTACTTTTTGGGTTTCTGGACACTGGTTCAATTTGTCAAGGATGGAAGTGCTATGTGTACATTTGGCTCCTGGATAGCTGTCCAATTGTATGTTATTGTTGGAGAATTTGGGGATCCTGGCAATATTTGAATCTCCAATTATTAAAACAGGCTTGCTGGCTTGTAGCTTCCAGGTAACATTTTTCTGACTTGTATGGGGGTGTCTGGTTACTTCTGCCAGTCTCTTCCCTGAACCCCTCCGTGTGTGCTGCTGAAAGTCGTCCTGTGAATTGCTAACTGTGTCTGGGGTCCTCTGCTGCTGCGTGCAACTACGTGTTGGTCTAACCCTCGGTGCTGGGACCCCGTGTGTTGGAGTGGGAACGGTTGGTGCGAGGGAAGGAGTAGCAGTACCGGACCTGATTACCTGTGGCACCGCGGTCGTGACTTCCTGTCCGGCTGTGCCCGTGGTCCGCTGGGTCTCTCCACGGGAGGGTCTGCGCTCGGCCCGTGGTCTCTGGGGGAGAGGGCCGTGGGTGCCCTGGCGTGAGGAGAGGCTCCGGGTTAGGGTTAGGGTTAGGGTTAGGGTTAGGGTTAGGGTTAGGGTTAGGGTTAGGGTTAGGGTTAGGGTTAGGGTTAGGGTTAGGGTTAGGGTAGGGTTAGGGTTAGGGTTAGGGTTAGGGTTAGGGTTAGGGTTAGGGTTAGGGTTAGGGTTAGGGTTAGGGTTAGGGTTAGGGTTAGGGTAGGGTTAGGGTCAGGGTCAGGGTCAGGGTCAGGGTCAGGGTCAGGGTCAGGGTCAGGGTCAGGGTCAGGGTTAGGGTTAGGGTTAGGGTTAGGGGGTTAGGGTTAGGGTTAGGGTTAGGGTTAGGGTTAGGGTTAGGGTTAGGGTTAGGGTTAGGGTTAGAGGGTGAGGGTGAGGGTTAGGGTTAGGGTTAGGGTTAGGGTTAGGGTTAGGGTTAGGGTTAGAGGGTTAGGGTTAGGGTTAGGGTTAGGGTTAGGGTTAGGGTTAGGGTTAGGGTTAGGGTTTAGGGTTAGGGTTGGGGTTGGGGTCGGGGTCGGGGTCGGGGTCGGGGTCGGGGTCGGGGTCGGGGTAGGGGTTAGGGTTAGGGTTAGGGTTAGGGTTAGGGTTAGGGCTAGGGCTAGGGCTAGGGCTAGGGCTAGGGCTAGGGCTAGGGTTAGGGTTAGGGTTAGGGTTAGGGTTAGGGTTAGGGTTAGGGGGGGGTGTTTGTCAGTTGTTTGGGGGGATGTTTAGGGTTGTTTGGGGCGTTTAGGGTTGTTTGGGGTGATTCAGTGGGGTCTGGTTGTAGGGGAGGGGGGGTGTTGTCAGTTGTTTGGGGGGATGCTTTGGGGTGTTTTTTAGGGTTGTTTAGGGTTAAGGTTATCCTCGGGTGAGCTGTGACTGTCCTGTCTGACCATCATTTGGCTCCCTTTCTGGTTCGTCCTGTCTCCCTAACCTGGTTTTAGAGTGTCCCTCACTTCAATCCTATGCTTATTCGAGTCCACTCTCTAGGTTGGTACTGTTATTCTCCATCATCTCCCCACCCTTTGGTTTGGGTTTCACCCTCCTGACTCCATTTGAATCTTTTCTGTGGCCTGCTCCTTCTGCAGTTTTGATTTGCCTGAGTGATGAAGCCCGTGTCACTGAAAAGGTTAGGTTGTGATTTATCGGACAGTAGGACAAAAGCCCTCTGGTGCTTGTTGATCTCCCCCTGGGGATTGCTTTTCACTATGTACTGTCACTTGGTACTTGGCCCACGGTTTCATCACCCTTGTCCAAATCTATTTGCCTTACACTTGCCCTTCCATAGATTTGTAGGAGTCAGTTAGGATCCACCCTAGGTTTGAGTTTATGCTAGATTTAGGCCATTGGGCTCTTTTGTCTGTAGCGCTTCTATCCATAGCCTCTCTGCTCGCTTCCGTCTCCCTGTTGTCCAATTTATGTTTGTTTCCAGGCCCATGATCTCTAGGGACTGGATCCCATGTTGCTGGAAGTGTCTGCTAATGGGTGTGGATTGGTCCCCCCTTGTGATGTTGCTGAGGTGTCCTGTCAGTCTGACTCTGATGCTGTTACCTGTTTCGCCTATGTACAGCAAGTTACACTCTTTACATCTAATTGCATACACCACATT